>JAJOZX010000588.1:840000-890000 GCA_023014485.1 Bathynomus jamesi
CGATTTCAAACTTGTTGTTGCGGTTATATATAGGCCCCCTAATCAAACATCTGATACGGACGAAGCGTTATATCGTGAACTAAAGCGAATAATCGGTAGTGAGCAGGCTTTAGTTACGGGTGACTTTAATTGCGCTAACGTAAATTACGATACAATTCAGGGAGACGCGGAAGGTAATCGTTTAGTTAATTTTCTCGAGGATAGCTTTCTTATTCAAAAGGTTGGGGAACCTACGAGGTTGGACAGTATTTTAGATTTAGTAATAACTACGGATGATAGGCTAATTACTGATCTTCAAATAATAGAACCGTTGGGCAATAGCGATCACAATATGGTAGAGTTTGTCCTCTCAGTAAGTCACTCGAAACCAGCTAACTCGACGAAAATTCCTAACTTCCAGCACGCAGACTTTAGTAAATTTCGAAATAAATTGTCACACGTCAATTGGGAAAACGTGATGGGGAACTCCAACGCAAAACTAATGAGGGAATCGTTCGTAACGGTATTTAGGAGTATAAATGAGGAATGTGTACCGTACAAAATTAAGCGTGCGAAAGTAAACAACAAGCCCTTGTGGTTTACTTCTAGAGTATGAGACATTATAAAGAGTAGAGATAGGGCTTATAGGCTACATAAGTGCGATAAAGACAATTTGTGGTTACGAAACAACTACATATCTCTAAGGCGTGAAGCGAAAAGTGTAATAAAAAAGTCCAAGCGCGAATTTGAAATCTCCATAGCTCGTGACGGTAAAGAAAACCCCAAGCGATTCTTTCAATACGTCAATAATAGAAATCCAGTAAAAAGCGTCTTGGGGCCTTTGAAAAATGTAAACGGAGATCTAGTTTCTGAAAACAAGGAAATGGCTACCTTGCTAAACGAATTTTTTACGTCAGTTTTTACTATAGAAGATGTAACAAATATCCTTACGATTACGGACATAATACCGTTTGATAATGGTAATATTTTGGATAATATAGTGGTTAGTGAAGGGGACGTAACGCGCTATATTGATAAAATGAAAACGCGTAAATCACCGGGGCCGGATTTCATATATCCCATACAACTAAAAGAATTAAAAGATAGCATTGTTGTGCCGCTAACAAAGATTTTTAATGCGTCTATTTCTGAGGGGTGCGTACCAGATAATTTCAAGTTAGCAAACGTAACACCTATCTTTAAGAAAGGCGATAAAGGTGCGGCGGGAAATTATAGACCAATCAGTTTAACGTCTGTTGTAGGTAAGCTACTGGAATCAATAATTAGGGATCGTATAGTCGAACACTTAGAATTCCATAAGCTAGTTAGAAATACGCAGCACGGATTTAGGCGAAACAAATCTTGCTTAACTAATCTTTTAGAATTTTTCCAAAGCGTGGTTGACGTTTACGATAGACATCGGGCGGTTGATGTAGTGTATTTAGATTTTCAAAAGGCGTTTGACACCGTGCCGCACAAAAGACTCATTGAAAAAACTAAGGCTCATGGAATCAGGGGTGTAGTAATAAATTGGCTAGAAGAGTGGTTGCGAGGCAGGAAACAGAGGGTGGTCGTTGATGGAGCGGAGTCGTGTTGGGCTAATGTAGCGAGTGGCGTTCCTCAGGGTTCTGTATTGGGCCCCTTGCTTTTTCTTATATATATTAACGATTTACATGTCGGCCTAGTCAGTACAGTTTCAAAGTTTGCGGATGACACGAAGCTGGGTGTTAGGGCGATTAATGACGAAGATAGAGGTAAAATTCAGGAAGATCTGAATAAAATCGTTGATTGGTCAGTCACATGGCAAATGAGATTTAACGGTGATAAGTGCAAAATTTTGCATATAGGTTCGCGTAACGGTAATTTTGCGTATAGTATGTCAGGGAAAGATTTAACAAGCGTAGATCAGGAAAAAGATTTAGGAGTTATAGTCACGGGTGATTTAAAAGTAGCGAAACAAAGTACAGCAGCGGTCAATAAGGCGAACAAAGTGTTAGGTTTTATAGCTCGAAATTTTGAGTACAAATCGCGCGATATTATAGTTCCACTTTATAAATCATTAGTTAGACCCCATTTGGAGTACGCGGTCCAATTTTGGAATCCGCATATGCGCAAAGATATAGACAAAATCGAAAGAGTTCAAAGACGAGCAACTAAGATGATTCCGTCTCTTAGGTCAAAGTCGTACGAGGATAGGCTTAAGGAGTTAAAATTGACAACACTCGAGACTAGGAGGTTAAGGGGTGATCTAATCCAGGATTTCAAAATTATGAATGGGTTCGATAACGTAGATAGAGATAGCTTTTTCGAAATATCTCAATATAATAGGACTAGAAATAACGGGTGTAAGTTGACAAGAAGAAGGTTCGAGACAGCAGTTGCCAAAAACTTTTTTACGCATAGAATAGTAAATAGCTGGAATAGTTTGCCGGTAGAAGTAATTAGTAGCACGTCTATAAACATGTTTAAAAATCGATTAGACGCATATGTTGATAGAAAGGGTATAGTTTAAGGTAGTAAAATTAAGGCTTTCTGGGGATAGATCCCACAGCTCAACACAAGTGTTGTGGGATATAGGGAGGCAGCGTCTTGGGTTAGGGGATACTCTCTGTCCTTACACACCCCATTTAAAGAGATTCCTCTGCCGAGCGGTGTCCCCCATAGTACTGTGAGGTATTGAAAAACTCATGATCTTCACTTGCCCCACAAACACCTTTAAATGGGAGACCCAAAATGGGTGCACACACATTTCTACATTACTGTACAGTCTTTACAGCCACACCTACACTTTTTCTCGTAAGTGTATATATTGTAATGTATATGATTGTAAATTTTGACTTGGTCCGCAATCGTTATGGACCGTGACTTGATGGATACCGTAATGAAATTGACTGGATTCTTTGGATCTGATATATTTGCATGTCGGTTATAAATAGATATAGAGTGTAACATATTTGTGGATAGTAGTCTATTATGACTAGATCCTCTGGATCCAGTGATTCTATCTTTAGTTTTAAATCGATAATTAATTGGTTTTAAATTGATAATTATTTAGTTTCGTAAAAATTGGTCGTTGCCAATTTACCGGCGGTTTTTACATAAATTTCTTATGTTCTTGTGGTTCAGAACCCACGTAAATTTGTAGGTCCCCTCCGCCACCACGGAGGACATAAACAATACACGATTACCAACACAGTTAGGTAGACCAGCCATGAGTGGATCCTACGGTCTTTGTTGGTCAAAAACATTATAACATTATAACATTACATTATATATATACATACACATACATATACATATATATAAATATATATATATATACATATACATACATATATATATATATATATATATACACACACACATACATATACATATATATATATACATATATATATACATATATACATACAAATACCTATATATATAAATACATATACATATGTATGTACAAATATATATATATATATATATATATATATATATATATATATATATATATATATATATATATATATATATATTGTTATAATGTTATAAAGTTTCAGACCAACAAAGACCCTAGGATCCACTCATGGCTGGTCTACCTAACTGTGTTCGTAATTGTGTATTGTGTATGTCCTCCGTGGTGGCGGACGGGACCTACAATTTTACGTGGGTTCCGAACCACAAGAACATAAGAAATTTATGCAAAAACAGCCTATACATTGCCAACGACCAATTTTTACAAAACTAAATAATTATCAATTTAAAACTAATTAATTATCTATTTAAAACTAAAGAAGAATCTCTGGATCCAGAGGATCAAGTCATACTAGACTACTATCCACAAATATGTTACACTCTATATCTATTTATAACCGACATGCAAATATATCAGATCCAAAGAATCCAGTCAATTTCATTACGGTATCCGACAATACTAGTACCTTGTCAACGAAAAATAAGTCACGGTCCATATCGATTGCGGACCAAGTCAAAATTTACAACCATATACATTAGGAGGAAAAGTGTAGGTGTGGCTGTAAAGACTGTACAGTAATGTAGAAATGTGTGTGCACCCATTTTGGGTCTCCCATTTAAACGTTTTTGTGGGGCAAGTGAAGATCATGAGTTTTTCAATATCTCACAGTACTATGGGGTCACTGCTCGGCAGCGGAATCTCTTTAAATGGGGTGTGTAAGGACAGAGAGTATCCTCTAACCCAAGATGCTGCCTCCCTATATCCCACAACACTTGTGTTGAGCTGTGGGATCTATCACCACAAAGTTTTGATTTTACTGCCTTAAACTATACCCAATCTAATAACATATGCGTCTAATCGATTTTTAAACATGTTTATGGACGTGCTACTAATTACTTCTACCGGCAAACTATTCCAGCTATTAATTATTCTATGCGTAAAAAAGTTTTTGGCAACTGCTGTCTCGAACCTTCTTCTTGTCAACTTACACCCGTTATTTCTAGTCCTATTATATTGAGATATTTCGAAAAAGCTATCTCTATCTACGTTATCGAACCCATTCATAATTTTGAAAAACTGGATTAGATCACCCCTTAGCCTCCTATTCTCGAGTGTTGTCAATTTTAACTCCTTAAGCCTATCCTCGTACGACTTTGATCTAAGCGATGGAATCATCTTAGTTGCTCGTCTTTGAACTCTTTCAATTTTCTCTATATCTTTGCGCATATGCGGATTCCAAAATTGGACCGCTTACTCCAAATGGGGTCTAACTAATGATTTATAAAGAGGAAGTATAATATCGCGCGATTTGTACTCAAAATTTCGAGCTATAAAACCTAACACTTTGTTCGCCTTATTGACCGCTGCTGTACTTTGTTTCGCTACTTTTAAATCACCAGTGACGATAACTCCTAAATCTTTTTCCTGCTCTACGCTTGTTAAATCTTTCCCTGACATACTATACGCAAAATTACCGTTACGCGAACCTATATGCAAAATTTTGCACTTATCAACGTTAAATCTCATTTGCCATGTGACTGACCAATCAACGATTTTATTCAGATCTTCCTGGATTTTACATGTCTTCGTCATTAATCGCCCTACCACCCAGCTTCGTTTCATCCGCAAACTTTGAAACTGTACTGACTAGGCCGACATCTAAATCGTTAATATATTTAAGAAAAAGCAAGGGGCCCAATACAGAACCCTGAGGAACGCCACTCGCTACATTAGCCCAACACGACTCCGCTCCATCAACGACCACCCTCTGTTTCCTACCTCGCAACCATTCTTCTAGCCAATTTATTACTACACCCCTGATTCCATGAGCCTTAGTTTTTTCAATGAGTCTTTTGTGCGGCACGGTGTCAAACGCTTTTTGAAAATCTAAATACACTACATCAACCGCCCGATGTCTATCGTAAACGTCAACCACGCTTTGGAAAAATTCTAAAAGATTAGTTAAGCAAGATTTGTTTCGCCTAAAACCGTGCTGCGTATTTCTAACTAGTTTATGCACTTCTAAGTGTTCGACTATACGATCCCTAATTATTGATTCCAGTAGCTTACCTACAACAGATGTTAAACTGATTGGCCTATAATTTCCCGCCGCACCTTTATCGCCTTTCTTAAAGATAGGTGTTACGTTTGCTAACTTGAAATTTTCTGGTACGCATCCCTCAGAAACAAACGCATTAAAAATCTTTGTTAGCGGCACAACAATGCTATCTTTTAATTCTTTTAGTTGTATTGGATATATGGAATCCGGTCCCGGTGATTTACGCGTTTTCATTTTATCAATATAGCGCATTACTTCCCCTTCACTAACCACGATATTATCCAAAATATTACCATTATCAAAAGGTATTATGTCTATGACCGTAGGGATATTCGTTACATCTTCTATAGTAAAAACTGACGTAAAAAATTCGTTTAGCAAGGTAGCCATTTCCTTGTTTTCAGAAACTAGATCTCCGTTTACATTTTTCAAATGCCCCAAGACACTTTTTACTGGATTTCTATTATTGACGTATTGAAAAAATCGCTTGGGGTTTTCTTTACCGTCACGAGCTATGGAGATTTCAAATTCGCGCTTGGACTTTTTTATTACACTTTTCGCTTCACGCCTTAGAGAGATGTAGTTGGTTCGTAACAACAGATTATCTTTATCGCACTTATATAGCCTATAAGCCCTATCTCTACTCTTTATAATGTCTCATACTCTAGAAGTAAACCACAAGGGCTTGTTGTTTACTTTCGCACGCTTAATCTTGTACGGTACACATTCCTCATTTATAGTCGTAAATACCGTTACGAACGATTCCCTCATTAGTTTTGCGTTGGAGTTCCCCATTACGTTTTCCCAATTAACGTGTGAAAATTTATTTCGAAATTTACTAAATTCTGCGTGCTGGAAGTTAGGAATTTTTGTCGAGTTAGTTGGTTTCGAGTGACTTACTGAGAGAACAAACTCTACCATATTGTGATCGCTATTATTTAACGGCTCTATTACTTGAAGATCAGTAATTAGCCTATCATCCGTAGTTATTACTAAATCTAAAATACTGTCCAACCTCGTAGGTTCCCCAACCTTTTGAATAAGAAAGCTATCCTCGAGAAAATTAACTAAACGATTACCTTCCGCGACTCCCTGCATTGTATCGTAATTCACGTTGGCGCAATTAAAGTCACCCATAACTAAAGCCTGATCACTACCGATTATTCTCTTTAGTTCACGATATAACGCTTCGTCCGTATCAGCTGTTTGATTATGGGGCCTATATATAACCGCAACAAGAAGTTTGAAATCGTTCAATTTAAGTTCTGCTATAGTCGAATCTATCGGTTCTGGAATTGTGTGCTTTACTTCTATAACGTTCGCAATATTATCTTTGATATACAACATAACACCGCCTCCTCGCCTACCTATTCTGTTTTTAACAAAAAGTCTATAACCTTTAATTTGATACTCCCCTACAGAGTCACGTGTTTCAGTGCTAAGCCACGATTCATTTATCGCAATTACATCATAGTCTTTACAAGCAATTACAGAAAAAAATTCGTTTATTTTATTTCGGAGGCTACGAGCATTTCGGGATAGAACCTTCAAATTGTTTGTGTGTGTGTGTGTGTGTGTGTATATATATATATGTGTATGTATATATATGTGTATATATATATGTGTGTGTGTGTGTGTGTACATATATATGTATGTGTATATATATATATGTGTGTGTGTGTGTGTACATATATATATATATATATATATATATATATATATATATATATATATATATATATATATATATATATATTTACGTTAATTATACTGCGTGTTTGCAGTTAAATGTATATAATGTTACGGCATGCGGGAGGTGCCCCCTTGGGGCATTGGTTTCTGCGAGTATGTAGAAGAATTACGGCATTTGGAAGTGTGAGGCCCATGGTGTAATGGTTATCGCATCTGACCGGCAATCGGAAGATCCCGGGTTCGATTCCCGGGTGGTTACCTCATTTTTTAATTTGTTTCGTTCTCTCTCTCTCGTCTTGCGCGGAATATCTCCTATACAAGCGTCGTTCTTTACGTTAATTATACTGCGTGTTTGCAGTTATATGTATATATATATCGGGTGGTCCGAAAAAAATGACGCATTTTTTAAAAATTAATATCTCAGTAACCCAATTCCTTATCATGACAATTTTTATATGCAAGATACTTTCAAACTTCTTTTTTTTAATGCAAGAAACGGAATTCTGATATCTTTTATAGTTTTCTCGCAATTAACAAAAGTAACAACATGGGTCAAAAAAACAAAAATCGTAATATAATATCCGTTTTTTATACGATATCATTTTTATACGATATCATGCGATATTTTTGCAAGTTATTACAAAACTCTACAGGAATGAACAAGTCAAATTGTGGATATTTTTATTTTTAACAATTCGTCAGTACCCTTAATGATGTTGTCAGAGGAAGATCGTATTCTCATTAAAAATTGTTACTGTGAAAAAGGATGGAAGACTGGAAGGTTATTGCAAGAGTTTCCCGGCAAAAAGTGGAAAAGGCGTGCAGTGGAAAGACTCTTAAAGAAGATTCGCGAATCGGGAAGTACTGCCAGAAAACCAGGAAGCGGTAGACCTAAAACAGCTTCGGTTCCAGAAAATGTGGATTACATCAACGATAAAATCTGCTCTCAAGAAGATAAACCAGGAAGTCATTTGTCACAAAGAACAATTGCTAAACATTTGAATATTGGAAAGACTTCTGTACACCGAATAATTAAAGCACAAAAACTAAAAGCCTTCAAAAGAATAGTATCTTCTAGAAAAAGTGATACTGTTAAGGATAAAAGAAAAACAAGGTGCAGAAAGTTACTTGATAATTTCTCTGTCGTTGATATTAAAAAGATAGTCTTCACGGATGAAAAAGATTTCACTCTAGAAATTCCGCGAAACCGTTAAAATGATGTCTACGGGCGTGGTAAAAAGTGTGACATTTCAATAAACAGATTGTATCATGAAACGTCAAGATTCTCCAAAAAGGTTATGATATCTGCAGGGGTCTCTTGGAATGGCAAGACAGATGTTCATTTTATTGAAACTGAAAAGACAAAGGTGAATTCTGCAAATTACATTGAACTTTTAAGAACAAAATTGTTGCCGGATTGTCGTCGCCTGTATCAAGAAAATGATTTCATATTTCAACAAGATGGAGCACCGTCGCATACAAGCTACGCCACACAGTCGTTTCTGATTAGCAATACACCAAAATTAATAACGAAAAATGAGTGGCCACCACAAAGCCCAGATTGTAATCCTATGGACTACTCAATTTGGGAGTTACTAAAAGAGAAGGTTTACCGAGGTCGACGAGAAAAATTCACCGAATCAGAATTAAAAAGTAAAATACTTGAATCTTGGCAAGAAATTGGCATTAATGAAGTAAGAAGTGTTATTTTTGTGTGGAAGAAAAGACTTAGATTAGTGTGTCAACAGAGTGGTGGTCCAATCGATCATTTACTGTAAATTAATTATTTAAATTTCTGATTAACTTTTTCCTTTCTCAAGATATTCGTTTTTTTGACCCATGTTGTTACTTTTGTTAATTGCGAGAAAACTATAAAAGATATCAGAATTCCGTTTCTTGCATTCAAAAAAAGAAGTTTGAAAGTATCTTGCATATAAAAATTGTCATGATAAGGAAGGGGGTTACTGAGATATTAATTTTTAAAAAATGCGTCATTTTTTTCGGACCACCCGATATATATATATATATGTGTGTGTGTATATATATATATATATATATACATACATACATACATATATATACACATACATACATTATATATATATATATATATATATATATATATATATATATACACCATATGTCCCACAAAAAAGTACACCCAACTTTAGATTGTACTAACTCCTCCAAAAATTGAGATATTTTGGATGTTTGTTTGATTTAATATAGCAAATTATTCTTTGTTAACGTTCAAAATTTATTCATGTTTAAACGATTTAGTGTTTAAGCATTTCCTTTTAACTGAAGGGTACAACGAAATGGATTGCGCAAAATTGGTCATTGAAAAAATAATGTGTGTGCTATCGATGTAATGAAAAGACAAATACATAATAATAGATACTTTAACATGATTTTAATAAGATACAAAGCAGATTTTTCTTTATTCCTTATTGCAAAAGTTATGCTTAGTTTCGTTTTCTTTCAACATGACCGCCGTTCCTATCGATACAAATCTGGAGTCGAGCTCTCATCCCCATCACTCTTTTGATAAGATCTGGATTGTCTTTTAAACAAGTTGATTTCAGCTGTGATGCGAGTCCTCAAATCATCTAAATTGATAGGTTGTGATACAAATACTCTATTTTTCAAATGACCCCATAAAAAGTAATCACACGGGGTCAAGTCAGGGCTGAATGCTGAATGTTCTCGTCTGTTCTTGCCGTCTTCGGATGGCCTGAACATCCTTTGTTCAAATTGAGGACCGTTCCTTCTTCTTTGTATTTCCGAACATTCTTCAAAATTGTATGTTTAGTTGGAGAAGCTCTATCGGGAAATTGCAGTTCGAAGGTATTCTGAACTTGTTTTAAGCTTTTAGTTTGCAGATAAGTTGTGACCATGAGAACGCGCTGCCTTTGTGCAAACTGCTTGATAAGGGTTTCAAAGTTATTTATAAATTTAGTAATTCAGATTCTTCATTTATATGTATGACTCGTATCTTAGATACAAAAGTTCGAATTATTTAAAAAAAATATTTGCAATATCCTTCGACGTAAAAAGTAGCACATTGGTTAAAGCAAGAGGAGCTATCTGGCTGGGAGAAATGATCATTCGGCGCAACCCATTTTGATGTACCCTTCAGTTAAAAGCAGATGCTTAAACACTAAATCGTTTAAACATGAATAAATTTTGAACGTTAAGAAAGAATAATTTGCTATATTAAATCAAACAAACAGATCCAAAATATCTCAATTTTTGGAGGAGTTAGAATAATCTAAAGTTGGGTGTATTTTTTGTGGGACATATGGTATATATATATATATATATATATATATATATATATATATATATATATATATACACACACACATACATATATATGTACACACACACACACACATATATATATATATATATATATATATATATATATATAATACAGGGTGGGCCGTAAGTTTCCATACATAGGAAAAATAAACATTTTTTTATGGACAACCATTTTTATTTATATAATATGCTCTACATGGTTGCCATTGTTTTGAAAACACATTTCAATACGTGTTCCCCACTGTTGATGAACACGCATTAGCACAGTTGACGTTATGCTTGTAATGGCGTTGGTGATACGTTCCTTTAGATGATTTATGTCTCGTATCTTTTCCTGATACACCATGGCCTTCAAGTGCCCCCAAAGATAGAAATCAAGGGGGGTGAGATCTGGGGATCTGGGAGGCCACTCCACAGGACCACGCCGACCAATCCAAGCATCCGGAAACTGCTGATCCAAATACCGACGCACGTGAAGACCATAATGAGGTGGAGCTCCATCTTGCTGGAAGTAAACTGGGAAGTTACCTTCCTCGTTTAGCAGGGATGGGAAAATCTCTTCTTGCAACATGTTAAGATACCTTTCGGCATTAAGATTTCCACTGACAAAAATTGGTCCAATAATTCTGTCACCCCATATCCCGGCCCACACCATCACTTTACCGGCACCTTGCATCTTCGTCGGACTCAGCCAGTTAGGGTTAGCATTACTCCAATAACGTATGTTTTGCCGATTAACCTCTCCATTGACGTAAAAATTTGCTTCATCAGTAAACAAGATCTTACGTCAAACGCATATTCTTAGGGTATCTGAAACATAAAAACAAACGTTTAATTTTTCATATGTATGGAAACTTACGGCCCACCCTGTATATATATATATATATATATACACTCACACACACATACAGTATATATACATATACATATATGTTATAATGTTATAATGTTTCAGACCAACAAAGATCCTAGGATCCATTCATGGCTGGACTACCTAACTCTGTTTGTAATTTTGTATTGTGCATGTCCTCCGTGTTGGCGGAGGGGACCTACAATTTTACGTGGGTTCCGAACCACAAGAACATAAGAACAAGAAATTTTTATAGTGGGCACAGTATGAGCCACTTCGGCCCATCGAGGTGGCTCCACTATTTAAAAACTGCCTGTACATTCGCAACGACCAATTTTTACAAAACTAAATAATTATCAATTTAAAACTAAAGATAGAATCTCTGGATCCAGTGGATCAAATCATAATAGACCACTATCCACAAATATGTTACACTCTATATCTACTTAAAACCGACATGCAAATATATCAGATCCAAAGAATCCAGTCAATTTCATTACAATATCCATCAACACCAGTACCATGCCAAACAAAAATAAGTCACGGTCCATATCAATTGCGGACCAAGTCACAATTTACAACCATATACATTACAATATATATACTTATGAGGAAAAGTGTAGGTGTGGCTGTAAAGTCTGTACATTAATGTAGGAATTTGTGTCCACCCATTTTGGGTCTCCCATTTAAAGGTGTTTGTGGTGCAAGTGAAGATCATGAGTTTTTCAACACCTCACAGTACTATGGGGGGCACCGCTCGGCAGAGGAATCTCTTTAAATGGGGTGATAAGAACAGAGAGTATCCCCTAACCCAAGATGCCGCCTCCCTATATCCCACAACACTTGTGTTGAGCTGTGGGATCTATCACATAAATGTACATAATATATATGAAATAAACTAGTACCATTCATACATTAAAGATGGGCTTAAAAAGTACCACCAGATGTCCCTTGCAGACATCACACTATCCAACCTTCTTTTGAAAGAATCAATTGTATCTGAAGTCACCACTTCTTCTGTCAGACTGTTCCAAAACTTAATTACTCTCTTTGTAAAACTATGTTTTCTTAAATTTGTTCTACATCTCGGCTTAAATAATTTCATACTATGACCTCTAGTCTGGTTATTGTGATCTTTAATGAAAAGAGAATCAAAATCTATTTTATCCAACCCTTAATTTTACTACCATAAACTATACCCAATCTATAAACATATGCGTCCAATCGATTTTTAAACAAGTTTATAGACGTGTTACTAATTACTTCTAGCGGCAAACTATTCCAACTATTTACTATTCTATGCGTAAAAACGTTTTTGGCAACTGCTGTCTAGAACCTTCTACTTGTCAACTTACACCCGTTATTTCTAGTCCTATTATATTGAGATATTTCGAAAAAGCTATCTCTATCTACGTTATCGAACCCATTCATAATTTTGAAAACCTGGATTAGATCACCCATTAGCCTCCTAGTCTCGAGTGTAGTCAATTTTAACTCTTTAAGCCTATCCTCGTACTATTTGACCTAAGCGACGGAATCATCTTAGTTGCTCGTCTTTGAACTCTTTCGATTTTCTCTATATCTTTGCGCATATGCGGATTCCAAAATTGGATCGCGTACTCCAAATCGGGTCTAACTAATGATTTATAAAAGGGAACTATAATATCGCGCGATTATTGACCGCTACTGTACTTTGTTTCACTACTTTTAAATCACCAATGACTATAACTCCTAAATCTTTTTCCTGCTCTACGCTTGTTAAATCTTTCCCTGACATACTATACGCAAAATTACCGTTACGCGAACCTATATGCAAAATTTTGCACTTATCAACGTTAAATCTCATTTGCCATGTGACTGACCAATCAACGATTTTATTCAGATCTTCCTGGATTTTACCTCTATCTTCGTCATTAATCGCCCTACCACCCAGCTTCGTGTCATCCGCAAACTTTGAAACTGTACTGACTAGACCGACATCTAAGTCGTTAATATATATAAGAAAAAGCAAGGGGCCCAATACAGAACCCTGACGAACGCCGCTCGCTAAATTAGCCCAACACGACTCCGCTCCATCAACGACCACCCTCTGTTTCCTACCTCGCAACCACTCTTCTAGCCAATTTATTACTACACCCCTGATTCCATGAGCCTTAGTTTTTTCAATGAGTCTTTTGTGCGGCACGGTGTCAAACGCTTTTTGAAAATCTAAATACACTACATCAACCGCCCGATGTCTATCGTAAACGTCAACCACGCTTTGGAAAAATTCTAAAAGATTAGTTAAGCAAGATTTGTTTCGCCTAAAACCATGCTGCGTATTTCTAACTAGTTTATGCACTTCTAAGTTTTCGACTATACGATCCCTAATTATTGATTCCAGTAGCTTACCTACAACAGACGTTAAACTGATTGGCCTATAATTTCCCGCCGCACCTTTATCGCCTTTCTTAAAGATAGGTGTTACGTTTGCTAACTTGAAATTATCTGGTACGCACCCCTCAGAAATAGACGCATTAAAAATCTTTGTTAGCGGCACAACAATGCTATCTTTTAATTCTTTTAGTTGTATGGGATATATGGAATCCGGCCACAGTGATTTACGCGTTTTCATTTTATCAATATAGCGCATTACTTCCCCTTCACTAACCACGATATTATCCAAAATATTACCATTATCAAGAGGTATTATGTCTATGACCGTAGGGATATTCGTTACATCTTCTATAGTAAAAACTGACGTAAAAAATTCGTTTAGCAAGGTAGCCATTTCCTTGTTTTCAGAAACTAGATCTCCGTTTACATTTTTCAAAGACCCCAAGACACTTTTTACTGTATATTACATATGTATATACATACATATATATATATACACATATATGTATATATATATATATATATAATATATATATATATATATTATATATATATATATATATACACGGTGAACCAAAAGTAGGTGGACAGTAGGTTGAATACGGTTTGTGTTATATTATATTATAACTATGGTGTTCATTATAACTATGGTGTTTGTGTTTTATTATATTAAATATTATAACTAAATTTATTTAAATTTTATTTTGTATTATAGTATACAAAAAAATTAAATATGTATTCTCAAAATAAACGTTATCATTTACTGTCCACCTACATTTGGTTCACCCTATATATATATATATATATATATATATATATATCTACACACACACACATATATATATATATATAATATATATATATATATATATAACATATATACATACATATATATATATATATATATATATATATACATACATATATATTAGTGATGTAGGTCACATCCGCATCCGCATCCGCATCCGCGGAACATCCGCACATTTTCTCGCATCCGCATCCGCACCCGCATCCGCACTTTGGACTGCGGATGTCGTGCGGATGTGGACCGTTGAGATAAAATGTCATTAATAAGCGGAAATTATCAAATTCTACTATATTAATAGAACTAGTTCATTGTGCGCAAAAGTGATGCAAGCGACAAGACGAGAGGCTGTTCTTGTATGAAGTTACTCTCTTGCAACCTACTTAGATCCACGTTACAAAGCTAAGTTATTTTCACCTAGTACATTAGAACGAGTTAAATCATCACTTGGCAAAGCAGTTGAAGATCTTCAATCTCTTGAATCTGTCGCTTCGCCACCCACCAAAAGAATAAAAGTTTTAGTGACAGAACCAACACCTTCAACAAGCAAATCTATCACAGAATCTGTCTCTCAGTTTCTTGAGTCAAGCAGCAATGACGAGACCTACGCGATGTCAAAAGATGTAGTAAAAATGATCGAGAGCTATCACCAAGAAAAACGCCTGGCTGCATGTGACAATCCTATTAGTTGGTGGAAAAATACGCAGAATATCTATCCATACTTGAGTAAACTTGCAAGGAAACATTTAGCCTGTCCTCCAACAAACGTACCAAGGGAGAGATTATTTAGCAGTGCTGGATTAATATATGATGAAAAGAGAAACAGACTGGCAGCAGAAAAGGCAGAAAAATTAATGTGCCTTAAGCATAACCTTCCTATAATTAAGTTTGAACATTAAACGATGAACATCTTAGTTTACTTTATTTTAATTACTCATTTATAAATATGCCTAATAAAACTTTAAACTTAATATAAATAGTTATCAAGCTAATTAAAGATCTCTTTCTATAAGGGTGGAGGTTGGGGAAAGAGGTTGGTGGGATGCATTTGAGTTGGGTTCACGTCCCGCATCCTGGTAACACAATTATGGTTTCTAATTGTGGCTGAAACTCAACAAAATATAACGAATTTATTTGCAGACGAATTCACTAATTGATTTCTATATTAGTTAGATGCTTGATATTATTTTATATGTTCAGAGAAAAGTACAGCAATTATTGTACAATTAATCAATTATACTACATTATAGCTACAGCTCTCTCTATATAATAACTTATTATATACGTTAAACACAACAAATCTCGAATATATCCTAAAAAATAACGAAAATGTAGACATCCGCATCCGCGGATGTTGAAATCAAACATCCTCATCCGCATCCGCGGATGTGAAAAAAATGACATCCGCTACATCACTAATATATATATATATACAAATATACATACATATATATACTGTATATATATACATATATACATTTATATATATATATATATATATACATATATACTTACATACATATATATATATATACATATATATATACATACATATATATATATATATATACATACGTACATACATATACTGTATATATATATATATATATATATATAGATATATAATGTTATAATGTTTCAGACCAACAAAGACCCTACGATCCACTCATGGCTGGTCTACCTAACTGTGTTCGTAATTGTGTATGTCCTCCGTGGTGGCGGAGGGGATCTACAATTTTACGTGGGTTCCGAACCACAAGAATATAAGAAATTTATGTAACAACTTCCTGTACATTGGCAACGACCAATTTAGCACAACTAATTAATTATCGATTTAAAACTAAAGATAGAATCTCTGGATCCAAAGGATCAAGTCATAATATACTACTTTCCACAAATATGTTACACTCTATATCTATTTATAACCGACATGCAAATAGGTATATCAGATCCAAAGAATCCAGTGAATTTCATTACGGTATCCATCAATACTAGTACCTTGTCACGAAAAATAAGTCACGGTCCATATCGATTGTGGACCAAGTCAAAATTTACAACCATATTCATTACAATATATACACTTAGGAGGAAAAATGTAGGTGTGGCTGTAAAGACTGTACAGTAATGTAGAAATGTGTGTGCACCCATCTTTGGTCTCCCATTTAAAGGTGTTTGTGGGGCAAGTGAAGATCATGAGTTTTTCAATACCTCACAGTACTATGGGGGGCACCGCTCGGCAGAGGAATCTCTTTAAATGGGGTGTGTAAGGACAGAGAGTATCCCCTAACCCAAGTCGCTGCCTCCCTATATCCCACAACACTTGTGTTGAGCTGTGGGATCTATCCCCACAAAGCCTTAATTTTACTACCTTAAACTATACCCAATCTATCAACATATGCGTCTAATCGATTTTTAAACATACATATATATATATATACATACATATATATAATACACATACATATATATATATATATACACATACATATATATATATATATATGTATATATATACATACATTATATATATATATATATATACATATATATATATATATACACATACATATATATATATACACATACATATGTTATAATGTTATAATGTTTCAGACCAACAAAGACCCTAGGATCAACTCATGGCTGGTCTACCTAACTGTGTTCGTAATCGTGTATTGTGTATGTCCTCCGTGGTGGCGGAGGGGACCTACAATTTTACGTGGGTTCCGAACCACAAGAACATAAGAAATTTATGTAAAAACCGCCGGTAAATTGGCAACGACCAATTTTTACGAAACTAAATAATTATCAATTTAAAACCAATTAATTACACAGGGCAACAAAAAAAATTTTTTTTCGTGTCCCAAGAATGAAAATACCTTATTCTTATAGTATTTTCTGTGCTGAATCCAAATAAGTTTGTAAAATTTCTCTATCAGGTCTGGTTTTTGTGTGACATGCAATTTAATTTTTAAAAACCCATATAGTTACATACTTATTAAAATATGATCGAAAAGACATACCTGTAGTTTAAAAAGTAGCTTGTTTTGATTTTCTGCTGTGCTTTGCCTCAGGCATGTCTCTCTTAAGAGTCCAGCAATAGTCAGCCAGCATACTGGGGCTCCATTTGCCTTGGTAACGGTTTTCCATGGCAGAAATATCCTGATGAAAACGCTCACCATGTTCGTCGCTTACCGCACCCAGGTTTTCCGGAAAAAAGTCCAAGTGTGAGTCCAAGAAATGAACCTTTAATGACATATTGCACCCCATTGCTTGGTAAGACTTAAGAAGATCTCCTACTATTTCAGGATAGTTTTCGGCCTTGTGATTTCCCAAAAAATTTGTGCAGACACTTTTGAAACTCTGCCACGCAGCTTTCTCAACTTCATTCAACTCTCCTTCAAATCTCTCATCTCTCAACAATTCTCTGATCTGAGGGCCTACAAAAATGCCTTCTTTAATCTTGGCATCACTGATCCGGGGAAACTTATTTCTCAAGTATGTGAATCCTGTTTGCGCTTTATCCATCGCTTTAACAAAGTTTTTCATAAGTCCAAGCTTGATATGCAAAGGAGGAAGGTACACTTTCTCAGGGTCAACAAGTGAACTATTCACAACATTTTTCTTGCCTGGAACAAGTGAGGTGCGTTTTGGTCAATCCTTCTTAACGTAGTGGTTTTGCTTGTCCCTACTGTCCCACTCACATAAAAAACAACAGTACTTGGTGTAACCTAGCTGCAACCCTAGCAAAAGTGCAATGACCTTCAGATCTCCACAGATATTCCACTTATATTTCTGATACTGAAACTTTTCTAAAAGCAACTTCATGTTGTCGTATGACTCTTTCATGTTTGCAGCATGTGCAATAGGTACAGAAGGAAATTTATTTCCGTTGTGAAGAAGGACTGCTTTCAAGCTGACTTTTGAGGAGTCAATGAACAATCGCCACTCATCCACGTTATGTTCATGACCAAGAGCCCCCATGACTGAATTAACATCTTTACAAAACACAAGTCCATCTTCATGGGAGAACCATTCTTTGAATTCATCATGGCGGCTGCGGAAAAAACAAACTTTAGTGTCACGCTGCAGTAGATTCCAACCCTTTAATCTTGAACCTAAAAGTTCAGCCTGCTTCTTAGATAATTTCAAATCACGAACTAGGTCATTTAGATCTCCTTGTGACAGTAAATGTGGTTCATTGGAGGAACAGGTAGCCTGGAATGTTGGATCAGAAATGTCTTCATCTTTTTCCTCGTGATATGCTACAGCTACGTTTGATTCCTCATCACTTAAACTTACATGTTCAGGAGGATTTGGTACTGGAAGTTGAGCACTGTGGGGAACTGGTCTCATTGCAGACGGTAGATTAGGGTATTTCATAAGGCTCTTTGTTTTTGAAGTGATCCCCTTTGTATTTACCAGGCAGAAATAGCAGTCTGTTGTGTGATCTTTGGGTTCCCTCCAAATCATTGGAATAGCAAATGGCATGTGACGTGAACCGTTTAGCCATCCTGTAAGTAGTCTTACACATGTCACACAACAAATGTGAGGGGCCCAACTCTTGTCCTGATCGCCTACTTTACATCCGAAATAAAGTTCATAGCATTTTTTTACTAATGGTGTAAAGTTACGTTTCTGGGATTTTAAAGTTAGATCACCACATACATAACAAAGGGAATTAGGATGATTCAGACAGTTCCGCGGCATTACAAAACATCTATATGAATACAACACTGGTGTAAAATTGACAAGAAGCAACAGACACTAGCTGTTAACACTGTGACATTTACAAGCAGACTGACTTGGAGCTGCTCTACACACAGAAACTAGGCTCATGTCTGAACAGGTACAAACATGTTTCAACCTGCACAGTCTGCTGCTCCGACCAAATTTATCCTGCCAGCATTATCAGAACTTTCTCCCCAAAGGAATAAATTGTACTAATTTTACAGAAAAATTAATACAACATATATATTAATATTAATATATTTTATTATAGTTATATTAATTAATATAATATATTATTATCTTTATTATTTTTATAATGTTATATATTATAATATTGTTATATACTTAATTATATATAATATGTTATTATTTTTTTATCCGGTGATCATGCTAAATGAGGAAAAAATGAACATAGCGTCACAAGTAAACTAAGCCTGATAGAAAAAATCTGATTTCATATTTAGATTCAGCATGAAAAAGTACACTTAGAACACCCATCAAAACCCTTGTGACAAAATTGTTGTTGACCAGTGTTATCGATTTAAAAATAAAGATAGAATCTCTGGATCCAGAGGATCTAGTCATAATAGACTACTATCCACAAATATGTTACACTTTATATCTATTTATAACGGACATGCAAATATATCGGATCCAAAGAATCCAGTCAATTTCATTACGGTATCCATCAAGTCACGGTCCATATCGATTGCGGACCAAGTCAAAATTTACAATCATATACATTACAATATATACACTTACGAGAAAAAGTGTAGGTGTGGCTGTAAAGACTGTACACACACACATATATATATATATATATACACACATACATATATGTGTGTATATATATACACACGTACATATATATATACTAAACTCCCCGTAACTACAGTACAAAAAGAAACCAGATATATTAAATTACCTTTTTATGGTTATTTATCATTGCGTATTCGAGGTGAATTGTCCAAACTACTCAAGTCTAGTTATCCCCAAATAAATTTTAGATTCGCCTTCGTCAACCCACTTAAATTATCAAATTTTTTAAAGTTCAAAGATGAATTCCCCAAAACTGTATGCCCCAATGTTGTTTACAAATACACGTGCGACAGCTGTAAGGCTGCGTATATTGGCAGCACTCAACTCCAACTGGAGGTGCGCCTTTCTCAACATTTGGGCTTGTCAGTCCGTACCAACCGTCCCCTCAGTAGCCCTCCACAATCCGCAATTAGAAACCACAGTAATGAAAACGACCATCCCCTTCACAAAACTCAGTTTGAAATTTTAACTAGATCCAATAACCTTACAGAACTCCGAATTTTAGAATCTTTGTACATCTATAGAAACAAACCCTCCCTTAATAATAATAGCTCATCCTACAAATTACGACTCTTTTGACAACCAACCGTGTTTCACAGATATACCCTTTCTAATCCCCTGACCACCTAGTGGTCTCTTAGACTTTGCCAAGTATGGAGGTGGATGTAAACATTGTGTATTTACCTATTGAGGTAATTTAATTTTAGTTTTTATAGTGATGAAATTTAATTTAATTTTAGTTTTTATAGTGATGAAATTTAAATGTTTTAATTTTGTAGTGATGCAATTTTCATTTTGCTTTAAGGTTTTAATTTTAATGGTCTTAATATTGTATTGATGTAACTTTCACTTTTCAATTTTGTTTTAAGGTTTTAAGACTTAACTCACTGATGATGACAAAAGATTTGTCGAAACGTCTGATGTACAAATAAATGAAAATGTTTGCCGTTGTGTTGATCCTTCTTTTCATTCATATATATATATATATATATGCACTAGAATCACAAAATAACACGTGACCTTATTAATAAGCAAACAACCACAAGGAAAAGGAAACACAAAGTCCGAGCGCTTTCGTGATATATTCACATTATCAAGGAAGAACAGAAAATAGACGGAGATTACAAAGTATTTGAGTTAAATAGACAAGCAAAAAATTCACAATTGGCACCTCAAATTAAAGGCCTTAAAGCCCTCTAAAGATTTTTTTCCCCCAAATTGATAACATAATCTGTAGGCAGCTAAATAACTGAATAAAAATATATACTGTATAGATGAAATTAGACAAAAAGAAAACCAATACAGAGAACAAAAATTATTATAATGGTTATTAACATTTAATTAAAACAGGCAATTAATAGGCAAGAATTTAATGAAAAACAAATAGATGACGTAGATAACAAATAGAAAACATAATCTGTAGGCTGATTAATTACTATACAGATGAAATTAGACAAAACACCAGTACAAAAAAAAAAAAAAAAAAAAAAAAAAAATAATAATAATAATTATTATAATGGTTATTAACACTAATATTTAATTGAAATAGGAAAAATTACAAGGCCCGAAATTAATGAAAACAAAGGGAAAGTTGCCATCGTCTTACAGAATTATTACAAAATTTCAACAAACAATCTGGAAAAAATAGTTATCCCAACAGCAACCCACTTCAAATATCCAATAAACCACCCAGCAACCAAAGATTATACACGAAAGAAATATTACAATTAAACTAGACACATAAGAATGTTAACAGTTCTTACAATCATATTTATTTATTTAACCAGGGCAAACCATTAAGAGGCAAAAAATGCAATTAAGAAAACAGTAGGCCCATCGCCAACTTACTGACAATATACGAATCTAATTTGTACAACCCAGGGCTAATATTAAAGACCAAATCCGCATTATTCTTGATCACACTTGATTCCATATATTTCTGCTAACAATAGATTTACTAAACCTTAATTTAGAAGCATTTTTCCAATCAATGGGATGATTAGAATCTCTTACGTGAATGAAAATGGCGTTAGATTCCTGACCACTTCTTATACTGTATTGATGCTGTTTAATACGTAACTCAAGAGTCTTACCAGTTTGGCCAATGTAAAATTTATTACATATTGTGCAAGGGATTTTATATACACACCCATGTTCACTTAAAGGGGAGTTCTTAATCAATGAATTCTTAATGACATCCAAATTTTTGAACGCAATATTTACGTTAAAATTCCTCAGCAGGTTCGGGAGCTCGAGGAAATTTTTCTGATGGTAACACTGAATGGTAACATTTTTTTGTGTTATAAGGAATCTTATCCTTTACTTCGTAGAAGGTTTTCTTTGCCATTTTTAAGGACTTATCTATGCAGTTCTTTGGGTATTTTAAATCAAAAGCAATTTTGTATATTATACTAATTTCATCGTCAATAAACTCAGGGCTACAAATTCGTAGGCCTCTTAGAAACAAAGTAGAAAGAGCGGATCGTTTTACATTAATGTGGTGATCAGAATAATAATGTATATAGGAACAATTATTAGTGGGTTTTCTGTAAACATTGTACTTAAACTTTTTTCCAGACCTATATATTAAAACATCTAAAAAAGGGATCGAAGAATCTTTTTCTATTTCAACTGTAAAATTGATAGAGGGAATTAAATTATTAAGTTTGGGTAGGAATTCATTGAGATTTAAAGTCACTGGCCAAAGACAAAGAACATCATCTACATATCTAAACCATGGGACATAATTTGGCAGAATCTTCCTTAATAACTTACTTTCAAAAAACTCCATATATAAATTACTCAAAATGGGGGAGAGAGGGTTTCCCATCGCCATACCAAATTTCTGTCTAAAATATTCATTATTGAACACAAATTTTGAGTCTACTATGCACAGCTTAATTAATTCTATAATTGTGGCCACAGGTAAAGGCAAATTATGCTTAACCAATTCTTCCGAAAGAAACACTAAAAGGTCCTCCACCGGGACTCTTGTAAATAAAGCGGTAACATCAAAGCTTACCAATTTAAAATTGTAATTGACACTAATACTATTTAATTTTTCCACAAGGTCTACATTATTCTTTATGTGTGATTGTGAAATTGTGCCAAGGAGAGGATTAAGAATGGAGACAAGCCATTTGGATACCTTATATGAAATAGATCCTATAGAACTAACAATAGGCCTTGCCGGATTATCTGGCTTATGAGTTTTAATCAGGCCATACTATAAGGTAATGACGGTGAAGTACTCAGAAACTGTTTAAGTAACCTTTCATTCCCCTTCAAAAGTTGTTTAATTTTCTTGTTGAATGCACTGTTCACAGTTTCAAGGGGATTGTTCCTTAATTTCACATAAGTGTCAGCATCATTCAACAGATCATACATTTTTTCTAGATAAACGTCTTTATTGAGGATCACTAAGGCATTTGATTTATCAGCTTTGGTTATATGTAGATTCTGATCTTTTCTTAAAGCTACATAAGAGTCGAAAAACCTCTGTGGACAATTTGGAATAGAAGGTTTAGACATAGCACTATATACTATACCTTTACAAATATTCACATCCTCTATAGGTAAATCATTATATTTTTCTAGATTACAGAAAGCCTTAGCAATTTCTACATAGTCCACCTCCTTTTTAGCTGCTGAAAAATTTATTCCATATCCAAGAGCCGTAACCATATTTTTATTTAACACTTTATCTGATAGATTTATCACAAAACCAGGGTTAGCATCCTTAGTCCAATCACTTCTTTCAATAAGAATTTGTAATTTAATATCCAGTTTCCTTTCCACTACACTATTCTCTTCTAAGTTTGTTATAACAATAGTCCAGTAACCGTTGTTTCCATTCAGGTGGAATTGCCATATCAAAACTATATCTACTCGCCCTAGTAACTTTAAAAGTTTCTTCGACTTCAATCTTAGTAATTTCTATATGCTTCTGCAAAACTATTCTCTGGAATTCATCGAAGGGGCGTTCTCTCAGATTCAACAGTCTATTAGGGAGTAAAGAGGTGGGGAGAACTTGTTCACTTAGACATCTTCTTAGAAATATCAGGTGAACCTTTCGCTTGTGTGACTTAACTAAAGAAGAACAAAAAGTAGAAACAAACAGTGCTAGGCCAAGGAAGAGCAAAGAGAAGGTCTCGAAGTGGCGCGTGGTATCCATTTATGCACTAGAATCACAAAATAACACGTGACCTTATTAATAAGCAAACAACCACAAGGAAAAGGCGAGTAGATATAGTTTTGATATGGCAATTCCACCTGAATGGAAACAACGGTTACTGGACTATTGTTATAACAAACTTAGAAGAGAATGTAGTGTAGTGGAAAGGAAACTGGATATTAAATTACAAATTCTTATTGAAAGAAGTGATTGGACTAAGGATGCTAACCCTGGTTTTGTGATAAATCTATCAGATAAAGTGTTAAATAAAAATATGGTTACGGCTCTTGGATATGGAATAAATTTTTCAGCAGCTAAAAAGGAGGTGGACTATGTAGAAATTGCTAAGGCTTTCTGTAATCTAGAAAAATATAATGATTTACCTATAGAGGATGTGAATATTTGTAAAGGTATAGTATATAGTGCTATGTCTAAACCTTCTATTCCAAATTGTCCACAGAGGTTTTTCGACTCTTATGTAGCTTTAAGAAAAGATCAGAATCTACATATAACCAAAGCTGATAAATCAAATGCCTTAGTGATCCTCAATAAAGACGTTTATCTAGAAAAAATGTATGATCTGTTGAATGATGCTGACACTTATGTGAAATTAAGGAACAATCCCCTTGAAACTGTGAACAGTGCATTCAACAAGAAAATTAAACAACTTTTGAAGGGGAATGAAAGGTTACTTAAACAGTTTCTGAGTACTTCACCGTCATTACCTTATATGTATGGCCTGATTAAAACTCATAAGCCAGATAATCCGGCAAGGCCTATTGTTAGTTCTATAGGATCTATTTCATATAAGGTATCCAAATGGCTTGTCTCCATTCTTAATCCTCTCCTTGGCACAATTTCACAATCACACATAAAGAATAATGTAGACCTTGTGGAAAAATTAAATAGTATTAGTGTCAATTACAATTTTAAATTGGTAAGCTTTGATGTTACCGCTTTATTTACAAGAGTCCCGGTGGAGGACCTTTTAGTGTTTCTTTCGGAAGAATTGGTTAAGCATAATTTGCCTTTACCTGTGGCCACAATTATAGAATTAATTAAGCTGTGCATAGTAGACTCAAAATTTGTGTTCAATAATGAATATTTTAGACAGAAATTTGGTATGGCGATGGGAAACCCTCTCTCCCCCATTTTGAGTAATTTATATATGGAGTTTTTTGAAAGTAAGTTATTAAGGAAGATTCTGCCAAATTATGTCCCATGGTTTAGATATGTAGATGATGTTCTTTGTCTTTGGCCAGTGACTTTAAATCTCAATGAATTCCTACCCAAACTTAATAATTTAATTCCCTCTATCAATTTTACAGTTGAAATAGAAAAAGATTCTTCGATCCCTTTTTTAGATGTTTTAATATATAGGTCTGGAAAAAAGTTTAAGTACAATGTTTACAGAAAACCCACTAATAATTGTTCCTATATACATTATTATTCTGATCACCACATTAATGTAAAACGATCCGCTCTTTCTACTTTGTTTCTAAGAGGCCTACGAATTTGTAGCCCTGAGTTTATTGACGATGAAATTAGTATAATATACAAAATTGCTTTTGATTTAAAATACCCAAAGAACTGCATAGATAAGTCCTTAAAAATGGCAAAGAAAACCTTCTACGAAGTAAAGGATAAGATTCCTTATAACACAAAAAATGTTTTAGTGTTACCATTCAGAGAAAATTTCCTCGAGCTCCCGAACCTGCTGAGGAATTTTAACGTAAATATTGCGTTCAAAAATTTGGATGTCATTAAGAATTCATTGATTAAGAACTCCCCTTTAAGTGAACATGGGTGTGTATATAAAATCCCTTGCACAATATGTAATAAATTTTACATTGGCCAAACTGGTAAGACTCTTGAGTTACGTATTAAACAGCATCAATACAGTATAAGAAGTGGTCAGGAATCTAACGCCATTTTCATTCACGTAAGAGATTCTAATCATCCCATTGATTGGAAAAATGCTTCTAAATTAAGGTTTAGTAAATCTATTGTTAGCAGAAATATATTGGAATCAAGTGTGATCAAGAATAATGCGGATTTGGTCTTTAATATTAGCCCTGGGTTGTACAAATTAGATTCGTATATTGTCAGTAAGTTGGCGATGGGCCTACTGTTTTCTTAATTGCATTTTTTGCCTCTTAATGGTTTGCCCTGGTTAAATAAATAAATATGATTGTAAGAACTGTTAACATTCTTATGTGTCTAGTTTAATTGTAATATTTCTTTCGTGTATAATCTTTGGTTGCTGGGTGGTTTATTGGATATTTGAAGTGGGTTGCTGTTGGGATAACTATTTTTTCCAGATTGTTTGTTGAAATTTTGTAATAATTCTGTAAGACGATGGCAACTTTCCCTTTGTTTTCATTAATTTCGGGCCTTGTAATTTTTCCTATTTCAATTAAATATTAGTGTTAATAACCATTATAATAATTTTTTTTTTTTTTTTTTATTTTATTTTTTTTTTTTTTCTGTACTGGTGTTTTGTCTAATTTCATCTGTATAGTAATTAATCAGCCTACAGATTATGTTTTCTATTTGTTATCTACGTCATCTATTTGTTTTTCATTAAATTCTTGCCTATTAATTGCCTGTTTTAATTAAATGTTAATAACCATTATAATAATTTTTGTTCTCTGTATTGGTTTTCTTTTTGTCTAATTTCATCTATACAGTATATATTTTTTATTCAGTTATTTAGCTGCCTACAGATTATGTTATCAATTTGGGGGAAAAAAAATCTTTAGAGGGCTTTAAGGCCTTTAATTTGAGGTGCCAATTGTGAATTTTTTGCTTGTCTATTTAACTCAAATACTTTGTAATCTCCGTCTATTTTCTGTTCTTCCTTGATAATGTGAATATATCACGAAAGCGATCGGACTTTGTGTTTCCTTTTCCTTGTGGTTGTTTGCTTATTAATAAGGTCACGTGTTATTTTGTGATTCTAGTGCATAAATGGATACCACGCGCCACTTCGAGACCTTCTCTTTGCTCTTCCCTGGCCTAGCACTGTTTGTTTCTACTTTTTGTTCTTCTTTAGTTAAGTCACACAAGCGAAAGGTTCACCTGATATTTCTAAGAAGATGTCTAAGTGAACAAGTTCTCCCCACCTCTTTACTCCCTAATAGACTGTTGAATCTGAGAGAACGCCCATTCGATGAATTCCAGAGAATAGTTTTGCAGAAGCATATAGAAATTACTAAGATTGAAGTCGAAGAAACTTTTAAAGTTACTAGGGCGAGTAGATATAGTTTTGATATGGCAATTCCACCTGAATGGAAACAACGGTTACTGGACTATTGTTATAACAAACTTAGAAGAGAATGTAGTGTAGTGGAAAGGAAACTGGATATTAAATTACAAATTCTTATTGAAAGAAGTGATTGGACTAAGGACGCTAACCCTGGTTTTGTGATAAATCTATCAGATAAAGTGTTAATAAAATATGGTTACGGCTCTTGGATATGGAATAAATTTTTCAGCAGCTAAAAAGGAGGTGGACTATGTAGAAATTGCTAAGGCTTTCTGTAATCTAGAAAAATATAATGATTTACCTATAGAGGATGTGAATATTTGTAAAGGTATAGTATATAGTGCTATGTCTAAACCTTCTATTCCAAATTGTCCACAGAGGTTTTTCGACTCTTATGTAGCTTTAAGAAAAGATCAGAATCTACATATAACCAAAGCTGATAAATCAAATGCCTTAGTGATCCTCAATAAAGACGTTTATCTAGAAAAAATGTATGATCTGTTGAATGATGCTGACACTTATGTGAAATTAAGGAACAATCCCCTTGAAACTGTGAACAGTGCATTCAACAAGAAAATTAAACAACTTTTGAAGGGGAATGAAAGGTTACTTAAACAGTTTCTGAGTACTTCACCGTCATTACCTTATATGTATGGCCTGATTAAAACTCATAAGCCAGATAATCCGGCAAGGCCTAGTTAGTTCTATAGGATCTATTTCATATAAGGTATCCAAATGGCTGTCTCCATTCTTAATCCCTCCCTTGGCACAATTTCACAATCACACATAAAGAATAATGTAGACCTTGTGGGAAAAATTAAATAGTATTAGTGTCAATTACAATTTTAAATTGGTAAGCTTTGATGTTACCGCTTTATTTACAAGAGTCCCGGTGGAGGACCTTTTAGTGTTTCTTTCGGAAGAATTGGTTAAGCATAATTTGCCTTTACCTGTGGCCACAATTATAGAATTAATTAAGCTGTGCATAGTAGACTCAAATTTGTGTTCAATAATGAATATTTTAGACAGAAATTTGGTATGGCGATGGGAAACCCTCTCTCCCCCATTTTGAGTAATTTATATATGGAGTTTTTTGAAAGAAGTATTAAGGAAGATTCTGCCAAATTATGTCCCATGGTTTAGATATGTAGATGATGTTCTTTGTCTTTGGCCAGTGACTTTAAATCTCAATGAATTCCTACCCAAACTTAATAATTTAATTCCCTCTATCAATTTTACAGTTGAAATAGAAAAAGATTCTTCGATCCCTTTTTTAGATGTTTTAATATATAGGTCTGGAAAAAAGTTTAAGTACAATGTTTACAGAAAACCCACTAATAATTGTTCCTATATACATTATTATTCTGATCACCACATTAATGTAAAACGATCCGCTCTTTCTATTGTTTCTAAGAGGCCTACGAATTTGTAGCCCTGAGTTTATGACGATGAAATTAGTATAATATACAAAATTGCTTTTGATTTAAAATACCCAAGAACTGCATAGATAAGTCCTTAAAAATGGCAAAGAAAACCTTCTACGAAGTAAAGGATAAGATTCCTTATACACAAAAAATGTTTTAGTGTTACCATTCAGAGAAAATTTCCTCGAGCTCCCGAACCTGCTGAGGAATTTTAACGTAAATATTGCGTTCAAAATTTGGATGTCATTAAGAATTCATTGATTAAGAACTCCCCTTTAAGTGAACATGGGTGTGTATATAAAATCCCTTGCACAATATGTAATAAATTTTACATTGCCAAACTGGTAAGACTCTTGAGTTACGTAAAACAGCATCAATACAGTATAAGAAGTGGTCAGGAATCTAACGCCATTTTCATTCACGTAAGAGATTCTAATCATCCCATTGATTGGAAAAATGCTTCTAAATTAAGGTTTAGTAAATCTATTGTTAGCAGAAATATATTGGAATCAAGTGTGATCAAGAATAATGCGGATTTGGTCTTAATATTAGCCCTGGGTTGTACAAATTAGATTCGTATATTGTCAGTAAGTTGGCGATGGGCCTACTGTTTTCTAATTGCATTTTTTGCCTCTTAATGGTTTGCCCTGGTTAAATAAATAAATATGATTGTAAGAACTGTTAACATTCTTATGTGTCTAGTTTAATTGTAATATTTCTTTCGTGTATAATCTTTGGTTGCTGGGTGGTTTATTGGATATTTGAAGTGGGTTGCTGTTGGGATAACTATTTTTTCCAGATTGTTTGTTGAAATTTTTGTAATAATTCTGTAAGACGATGGCAACTTTCCCTTTGTTTTCATTAATTTCGGGCCTTGTAATTTTCCTATTTCAATTAAATATTAGTGTTAATAACCATTATAATAATAATTTTTTTTTTTTTTTTTTTTTTTTTTTTTCTGTACTGGGTTTTGTCTAATTTCATCTGTATAGTAATTAATCAGCCTACAGATTATGTTTTCTATTTGTTATCTACGTCATCTATTTGTTTTTCATTAAATTCTTGCCTATTAATTGCCTGTTTTAATTAAATGTTAATAACCATTATAATAATTTTTGTTCTCTGTATTGGTTTTCTTTTGTCTAATTTCATCTATACAGTATATTATTTTTATTCAGTATTTAGCTGCCTACAGATTATGTTATCAATTTGGGGGAAAAAAAATCTTTAGAGGGCTTTAAGGCCTTTAATTTGAGGTGCCAATTGTGAATTTTTTGCTTGTCTATTTAACTCAAATACTTTGTAATCTCCGTCTATTTTCTGTTCTTCCTTGATAATGTGAATATATCACGAAAGCGCTCGGACTTTGTGTTTCCTTTTCCTTGTGGTTGTTTGCTTATTAATAAGGTCACGTGTTATTTTGTGATTCTAGTGCATAAATGGATACCACGCGCCACTTCGAGACCTTCTCTTTGCTTCCTGGCCTAGCACTGTTTGTTTCTACTTTTTGTTCTTCTTAGTTAAGTCACACAAGCGAAAGGTTCACCTGATATTTCTAAGAAGATGTCTAAGTGAACAAGTTCTCCCCACTCTTTACTCCCTAATAGACTGTTGAATCTGAGAGAACGCCCCTTCGATGAATTCCAGATATAGTTTGCAGAAGCATATAGAATTACTAAGATGAAGTCGAAGAAACTTTTTAAAGTTACTAGGGCGAGTAGATATAGTTTTGATATGGCAATTCCACCTGAATGGAAACAACGGTTACTGGACTTTGATAACAAACTTAGAAGAGAATGTAGTGTAGTGGAAAGGAAACTGGATATTAAATTACAAATTCTTATTGAAAGAAGTGATTGGACTAAGGATGCTAACCCTGTTTTGTGATAAATCTATCAGATAAAGTGTTAAATAAAAATATGGTTACGGCTCTTGGATATGGAATAAATTTTCAGCAGGCTAAAAAGGAGGTGGACTATGTAGAAATTGCTAAGGCTTTCTGTAATCTAGAAAAATATAATGATTTACCTATAGAGGATGTGAATATTTGTAAAGGTATAGTATATAGTGCTATGTCTAAACTTCTATTCCAAATTGTCCACAGAGGTTTTTCGACTCTTATGTAGCTTTAAGAAAAGATCAGAATCTACATATAACCAAAGCTGAAAAAAATCAAATGCCTTAGTGATCCTCAATAAAGACGTTTATCTAGAAAAATGTATGATCTGTTGAATGATGCTGACACTTATGTGAAATTAAGGAACAATCCCCTTGAAACTGTGAACAGTGCATTCAACAAGAAAATTAACAACTTTTTGAAGGGGAATGAAAGGTTACTTAAACAGTTTCTGAGTACTTCACCGTCATTACCTTATATGTATGTCCTGATTAAAAACTCATAAGCCAGATAATCCGGCAAGGCCTATTGTTAGTTCTATAGGATCTATTTCATATAAGGTATCCAAATGGCTTGTCTCCATTCTTAATCCTCTCCTTGGCACAATTTCACAATCACACATAAAGAATAATGTAGACCTTGTGGAAAAAATTAAATAGTATTAGTGTTCAATTACAATTTAAATTGGTAAGCTTGATGTTACGCTTTATTTACAAAGAGTCCCGGTGGAGGACCTTTTAGTGTTTCTTTCGGAAGAATTGGTTAAGCATAATTTGCCTTTACCTGTGGCCACAATTATAGAATTAATTAAGCTGTGCATAGTAGACTCAAAATTTGTGTTCAATAATGAATATTTTAGACAGAAATTTGGTATGGCGATGGGAAACCCTCTCTCCCCCATTTTGAGTAATTTATATATGGAGTTTTTTGAAAGTAAGTTATTAAGGAAGATTCTGCCAAATTATGTCCCATGGTTTAGATATGTAGATGATGTTCTTTGTCTTTGGCCAGTGACTTTAAATCTCAATGAATTCCTACCCAAACTTAATAATTTAATTCCCTCTATCAATTTTACAGTTGAAATAGAAAAAGATTCTTCGATCCCTTTTTTAGATGTTTTAATATATAGGTCTGGAAAAAAGTTTAAGTACAATGTTTACAGAAAACCCACTAATAATTGTTCCTATATACATTATTATTCTGATCACACATTAATGTAAAACGATCCGCTCTTTCTACTTTGTTTCTAAGAGGCCTACGAATTTGTAGCCCTGAGTTTATTGACGATGAAATTAGTATAATATACAAAATTGCTTTTGATTTAAAATACCCAAAGAACTGCATAGATAAGTCCTTAAAATGGCAAAGAAAACCTTCTACGAGTAAAGGATAAGATTCCTTATAACACAAAAATGTTTTAGTGTTACCATTCAGAGAAAATTTCCTCGAGCTCCCGAACCTGCTGAGGATTTTAACGTAAATATTGCGTTCAAAAATTTGGATGTCATTAAGAATTCATTGATTAAGAACTCCCCTTTAAGTGAACATGGGTGTGTATATAAATCCCTTGCACAATATGTAATAAATTTTACATTGGCCAAACTGGTAAGACTCTTGAGTTACGTATTAAACAGCATCAATACAGTATAGAAGTGGTCAGGAATCTAACGCCATTTTCATTCACGTAAGAGATTCTAATCATCCCATTGATTGGAAAAATGCTTCTAAATTAAGGTTTTAGTAAATCTATTGTTAGCGAAATATATTGGAATCAAGTGTGATCAAGAATAATGCGGATTTGGTCTTAATATTAGCCCTGGGTTGTACAAATTAGATTCGTATATTGTCAGTAAGTTGGCGATGGGCCTACTGTTTTCTTAATTGCATTTTTTGCCTCTTAATGGTTTGCCCTGGTTAAATAAATAAATATGATTGTAAGAACTGTTAACATTCTTATGTGTCTAGTTTAATTGTAATATTTCTTTCGTGTATAATCTTTGGTTGCTGGGTGGTTTATTGGATATTTGAAGTGGGTTGCTGTTGGGATAACTATTTTTTCCAGATTGTTTGTTGAAATTTTGTAATAATTCTGTAAGACATGGCAACTTTCCCTTTGTTTTCATTAATTTCGGGCCTTGTAATTTTTCCTATTTCAATTTAAATATTAGTGTTAATAACCATTATATAATAATTTTTTTTTTTTTTTTTTTTTTTTTTTTTTTCTGTACTGGTGTTTTGTCTAATTTCATCTGTATAGTATTAATCAGCCTACAGATTATGTTTTCTATTTGTTATCTACGTCATCTATTTGTTTTTCATTAATTCTTGCCTATTAATTGCCTGTTTTAATTAAATGTTAATAACCATTATAATAATTTTTGTTCTCTGTATTGGTTTTCTTTTTGTCTAATTTCATCTATACAGTATATATTTTTATTCAGTTATTAGCTGCCTACAGATTATGTTTATCAATTTGGGGAAAAAAATCTTTAGAGGGCTTTAAGGCCTTTAATTTGAGGTGCCAATTGTGAATTTTTTGCTTGTCTATTTAACCAAATACTTTGTAATCTCCGTCTATTTTCTGTTCTTCCTTGATAATGTGAATATATCACGAAAGCGCTCGGACTTTGTGTTTCCTTTTCCTTGTGGTTGTTTGCTTATTATAAGGTCACGTGTTATTTTGTGATTCTAGTGCATAAATGGATACCAACGCGCCACTTCGAGACCTTCTCTTTGCTCTTCCCTGGCCTAGCACTGTTGTTTCTACTTTTTGTTCTTCTTTAGTTAAGTCACACAAGCGAAAGGTTCACCTGATATTTTCAAAAGATGTCTAAGTGAACAAGTTCTCCCCACCTCTTTACTCCCTAATAGACTGTTGAATCTGAGAGACGCCCCTTCGATGAATTCCAGAGAATAGTTTTGCAGAAGCATATAGAAATTACTAAGATTGAAGTCGAAGAAACTTTTAAAGTTTACTAGGGCGATAGATATAGTTTTTTGATATGGCTAATTCCACCTGAATGGAAACCAACGGTTACTGGACTATTGTTACATACAAACTTAGAAGAGAATGTAGTGTAGTGGAAAGGAACTGGATATTAAATTACAAATTCTTTATTGAAAGAAGTGATTGGACTAAGGATCTAACCCTGTTTTGTGATAAATCTATCAGATAAAGTGTTAAATAAAAATATGGTTACGGCTCTTGATATGGATAAATTTTTCAGCAGCTAAAAAGGAGGTGGACTATGTAGAATTGCTAAGGCTTTCTGTATCTAGAAAAATATAATGATTTACCTATGGGAGGTGTAATATTTGTAAAGGTATAGTATATAGTGCTATGTCTAAACCTTCTATTCCAAATTGTCCACAGAGGTTTTTTTCGACTCTTATGTAGCTTAAGAAAAGCAGAATCTACATATACCAAAGCTGATAAATCAAATGCCTTAGTGATCCTCGATAAAGACGTTTATCTAGAAAAAATGTATGATCTGTTGATGATGCTGCACTTATGTTGAATTAAGGAACAATCCCCTTGAAACTGTGAACAGTGCATTCAACAAGAAAATTAAACAACTTTTGAAAGGGAATGAAAGGTTACTTAACAGTTTCTGAGTACTTCACCGTCATTACCTTATATGTATGTCCTGATTAAAACTCATAAGCCAGATAATCCGGCAAGGCCTATTGTTAGTTCTATAGGATCTATTTCATATAAGGTATCCAAATGGCTGTCTCCATTCTTACCTCTCCTTGGCACAATTCACAATCACACATAAAGAATAAGTAGACCTTGTGGAAAAATTAAATAGTATTAGTGTCAATTACAATTTTAAATTGGTAATCTTTGATGTTTACCGCTTTATTTACAAGAGTCCCGGTGGAGGACCTTTTTAGTGTTTTTCTTTCGGAAGAATTGGTTAAGCATAATTTGCCTTTACCTGTGGCCACAATTATAGAATTAATTAACTGTGCATAGTAGACTCAAAATTTGTGTTCATAATGAATATTTAGACAGAAATTTGGTATGGCGATGGGAAACCCTCTCTCCCCCATTTTGAGTAATTTATATATGGAGTTTTTTGAAAGTAAGTTATTAAGGAAGATTCTGCCAAATTATGTCCCATGGTTTAGATATGTAGATGATGTTCTTTGTCTTTGGCCAGTGACTTTAAATCTCAATGAATTCCTACCCAAACTTAATAATTTAATTCCCTCTATCAATTTTACAGTTGAAATAGAAAAAGATTCTTCGATCCCTTTTTTAGATGTTTTTAATATATAGGTCTGGAAAAAAGTTTAAGTACAATGTTTACAGAAAACCCACTAATATTGTTCCTATATACATTATTATTCTGATCACCACATTAATGTAAAACGATCCGCTCTTTCTACTTTGTTTCTAAGAGGCCTACGAATTTGTAGCCCTGAGTTTATTGACGATGAAATTAGTATAATATACAAAATTGCTTTTGATTAAAATACCCAAAGAACTGCATAGATAAGTCCTTAAAAATGGCAAAGAAAACCTTCTACGAAGTAAAGGATAAGATTCCTTATAACACAAAAATGTTTTAGTGTTCCATTCAGAGAAAATTTCCTCGAGCTCCCGAACCTGCTGAGGAATTTTAACGTAAATATTGCGTTCAAAAATTTGGATGTCATTAAGAATTCATTGATTAAGAACTCCCCTTTAAGTGAACATGGGTGTGTATATAAAATCCCTTGCACAATATGTAATAAATTTACATTGGCCAAACTGGTAAGACTCTTGAGTTACGTATTAAACAGCATCAATACAGTATAAGAAGTGGTCAGGAATCTAACGCCATTTCATTCACGTAAGAGATTCTAATCATCCCATTGATTGGAAAAATGCTTCTAAATTAAGGTTTAGTAAATCTATTGTTAGCAGAAATATATTGGAATCAAGTGTGATCAAGAATAATGCGGATTTGGTCTTTAATATTAGCCCTGGGTTGTACAAATTAGATTCGTATATTGTCAGTAAGTTGGCGATGGGCCTACTGTTTTCTTAATTGCATTTTTTGCCTCTTAATGGTTTGCCCTGGTTAAATAAATAAATATGATTGTAAGAACTGTTAACATTCTTATGTGTCTAGTTTAATTGTAATATTTCTTTCGTGTATAATCTTTGGTTGCTGGGTGGTTTATTGGATATTTGAAGTGGGTTGCTGTTGGGGTAACTATTTTTTTCCAGATTGTTTGTTGAAATTTTGTAAATTCTGTAAGACGATGGCAACTTTCCCTTTGTTTTCATTAATTTCGGGCCTTGTAATTTTTCCTATTTCAATTAAATATTAGTGTTAATAACCATTATAATAATTAATTTATTTTTTTTTTTTTTTTTTTTTTTTTTTTTTTTTTGTACTGGTGTTTTGTCTAATTTCATCTGTATAGTAATTAATCAGCCTACAGATTATGTTTTCTATTTGTTATCTACGTCATCTATTTGTTTTTCATTAAATTCTTGCCTATTAATTGCCTGTTTTAATTAAATGTTAATAACCATTATAATAATTTTTGTTCTCTGTATTGGTTTTCTTTTTGTCTAATTTCATCTATACGTATATATTTTTTATTCAGTTATTTAGCTGCCTACAGATTATGTTATCAATTTGGGGGAAAAAAATCTTTAGAGGGCTTTAAGGCCTTTAATTTGAGGTGCCAATTGTGAATTTTTTGCTTGTCTATTTAACTCAAATACTTTGTAATCTCCGTCTATTTTCTGTTCTTCCTTGATAATGTGAATATATCACGAAAGCGATCGGACTTTGTGTTTCCTTTTCCTTGTGGTTGTTTGCTTATTAATAAGGTCACGTGTTATTTGTGATTCTAGTGCATAAATGGATACCACGCGCCACTTCGAGACCTTCTCTTTGCTCTTCCCTGGCCTAGCACTGTTTTTCTACTTTTTGTTCTTCTTTAGTTAAGTCACACAAGCGAAAGGTTCACCTGATATTTCTAAGAAGATGTCTAAGTGAACAAGTTCTCCCCACCTCTTTACTCCCTAATAGACTGTTGAATCTGAGAGAACGCCCCTTCGATGAATTCCAGAGAATAGTTTTGTGCAGAAGCATATAGAAATTACTAAGATTGAAGTCGAAGAAACTTTTAAAGTTACTAGGGCGAGTAGATATAGTTTTGATATGGCAATTCCACCTGAATGAAACAACGGTTACTGGACTATTGTTATAACAAACTTAGAAGAGAATGTAGTGTAGTGGAAAGGAAACTGGATATTAAATTACAAATTCTTATTGAAAGAAGTGATTGACTAAGGATGCTAACCCTGGTTTTGTGATAAATCTATCAGATAAAGTGTTAAATAAAAAATATGGTTACGGCTCTTGGATATGGAATAAATTTTTCAGCAGCTAAAAAGGAGGTGGACTATGTAGAATTGCTAAGGCTTTCTGTAATCTAGAAAAATATAATGATTTACCTATAGAGGATGTGAATATTTGTAAAGGTATAGTATATATGCTATGTCTAAACCTTCTATTCCAAATTGTCCACAGAGGTTTTTTCGACTCTTATGTAGCTTTTAGAAAAGATCAGAATCTACATATAACCAAAGCTGATAAATCAAATGCCTTAGTGATCCTCAATAAAGACGTTTATCTAGAAAAAATGTATGATCTTTTGAATGATGCTGACACTTATGTGAAATTAAGGAACAATCCCCTTGAAACTGTGAACTGCATTCAACAAGAAAATTAAACAACTTTTGAAGGGGAATGAAAGGTTACTTAAACAGTTTCTGAGTACTTCAACCGTCATTACCTTATATGTATGGCCTGATTAAAACTCATAAGCCAGATAATCCGGCAAGGCCTATTGTTAGTTCTATAGGATCTATTTCATATAAGGTATCCAAATGGCTTGTCTCCATTCTTAATCCTCTCCTTGGCACAATTTCACAATCACACATAAAGAATAATGTAGACCTTGTGGAAAAATTAAATAGTATTAGTGTCATTACAATTTTAAATTGGTAAGCTTTGATGTTACCGCTTTATTTACAAGAGTCCCGGTGGAGGACCTTTTAGTGTTTCTTTCGGAAGAATTGGTTAAGCATAATTTGCCTTTAACCTGTGGCCACAATTATAGAATTAATTAAGCTGTCATAGTAGACTCAAAATTTGTGTTCAATAATGAATATTTTAGACAGAATTTGGTATGGCGATGGGAAACCCTCTCTCCCCCATTTTGAGTAATTTTATATGGAGTTTTTTGAAAGTAAGTTATTAAGGAAGATTCTGCCAAATTATGTCCATGGTTTAGATATGTAGATGATGTTCTTTGTCTTTGGCCAGTGACTTTAAATCTCAATGAATTCCTACCCAAACTTAATAATTTAATTCCTCTATCAATTTTTACAGTTGAAATAGAAAAAGATTCTTCGATCCCTTTTTTAGATGTTTTAATATATAGGTCTGGAAAAAAGTTTAAGTACAATGTTTACAGAAAACCCACTAATAATTGTTCTATATACATTATTATTCTGATCACCACATTAATGTAAAACGATCCGCTCTTTCTACTTTGTTTCTAAGAGGCCTACGAATTTGTAGCCCTGAGTTTATTGACGATGAAATTAGTATAATATACAAAATTGCTTTGATTTAAAATACCCAAAGAACTGCATAGATAAGTCCTTAAAAATGGCAAAGAAAACCTTCTACGAAGTAAAGGATAAGATTCCTTATAACACAAAAATGTTTTAGTGTTACCATTCAGAGAAAATTTCCTCGAGCTCCCGAACCTGCTGAGGAATTTAACGTAAATATGCGTTCAAAAATTTGGATGTCATTAAGAATTCATTGATTAAGAACTCCCCTTTAAGTGAACATGGGTGTGTATATAAAATCCCTTGCACAATATGTAATAAATTTACATTGGCCAAACTGGTAAGACTCTTGAGTTCGTATTAAACAGCATCAATACAGTATAAGAAGTGGTCAGGAATCTACGCCATTTTCATTCACTAAGAGATTCTAATCATCCCATTGATTGGAAAAATGCTTCTAAATTAAGGTTTAGTAAATCTATTGTTAGCAGAAATATATTGGAATCAAGTGTGATCAAGAATAATGCGGATTTGGTCTTTAATATTAGCCCTGGGTTGTACAAATTAGATTCGTATATTGTCAGTAAGTTGGCGATGGGCCTACTGTTTTCTTAATTGCATTTTTTGCCTCTTAATGGTTTGCCCTGGTTAAATAAATAAATATGATTGTAAGAACTGTTAACATTCTTATGTGTCTAGTTTAATTGTAATATTTCTTTCGTGTATAATCTTTGGTTGCTGGGTGGTTTATTGGATATTTGAAGTGGGTTGCTGTTGGGATAACTATTTTTTCCAGATTGTTTGTTGAAATTTTGTAATAATTCTGTAAGACGATGGCAACTTTCCCTTTGTTTTCATTAATTTCGGGCCTTGTAATTTTTCCTATTTCAATTAAATATTAGTGTTAATAACCATTATAATAATAATTTTTTTTTTTTTTTTTTTTTTTTTTTTTTTTTAGGTTTTTCTGTACTGGTGTTTTGTCTAATTTCATCTGTATAGTAATTAATCAGCCTACAGATTATGTTTTCTATTTGTTATCTACGTCATCTATTTGTTTTTCATTAAATTCTTGCCTATTAATTGCCTGTTTTAATTAAATGTTAATAACCATTATAATAATTTTTGTTCTCTGTATTGGTTTTCTTTTTGTCTAATTTCATCTATACAGTATATATTTTTTATTCAGTTATTTAGCTGCCTACAGATTATGTTATCAATTTGGGGGAAAAAAATCTTTAGAGGGCTTTAAGGCCTTTAATTTGAGGTGCCAATTGTGAATTTTTTGCTTGTCTATTTAACTCAAATACTTTGTAATCTCCGTCTATTTTCTGTTCTTCCTTGATAATGTGAATATATCACGAAGCGCTCGGACTTTGTGTTTCCTTTTCCTTGTGGTTGTTTGCTTATATATATATATATATATATATATATATATATATATATATATATATACATATACATTCATACATATATATATATACACATACATATATATATATATATATATATATATATATATATATATATATATATATATATATATATATATATATATTAAAAATGAAATGAATAATCAATATTCATTTTTACATAAGACCAAAATCGCTTAACGCGAGTTTGGATAATAATTTTACTTGTAGCTTCCTTTTTTTTTGTTTGTGTCACACCCCTACGATCTACCATATCTATGGTTTAGTCGTATCCATTTTCCATTTGTATAGAAGTTATTGTAATTAATTATGATTGTCTTGCATCTCACCCTCGACCCTAGATTATGCATACACATTGCATATAACAGGATTGGAACCCGTAGTTGTACTTCTTAGTCATTAATACCCACTCTTTGTCTCTAATTCGTTCTTGTAAATCTTCCTAATAATGATTTGTACTATACGTACAAATTCAATAACTATGACGTCATAAAGTAACTTAATTCTCTTCACGTTTCCATACCGCCAATACTGAATCACCCATTTGGTATGTGGATATCTTTCATGTTCAATATATGGTAAATTCTTTAATAATAAGAAAAAGAAAAGAAAAACTTCATTCTCTATACATCATTATTTGTATTGTGCCTTACCTTTTGTCTATTGATGCCTATCAACCTATCAGTCCATATTTTACGCGTGTCTATATTACGCACACAACCTGTTCTGTTACTTACATGTAAAATACGTCCACATGTATTTTTTTTTCTTTTTTGCTTTTAAGTGCGTGCACTAGGGTGATTAAAAAAAAATCAAAGTTTTTTTTTTTTTAATTGTTCAACCTGTATTTTTGTTCCATATGACAAAATAGTAGTGTATGCCAAATTTGGTGAATTTTAAATAACATTTACTATGTGCTACCAGGCGTCAAAGTTTCCCTCTTTTTCAATTTGTTTGTTTTTACAACTTATGATTTTATGTTTAATTGTTTACATTTCAGAATTTTTAATTAACGGTTTATATACTAGCTTGCTTTTAATTGTTGCTTGGAACTCGTAATTTTGACACCAATTAATCGATTATGGAAGCTAGGCCTAACTCACCATCACCCAGTTGCTCATTTGGGAGAAGTTCTACAAGAAAATAAACTGAAGTATGGCTAATTGGGCAGCCCTCTGCAGTACTAAAAACATCCGTATTACCATTAGAGAAGGAAATGATGGCTCTCTTCATGCACTACAGAAATATTAAAAGCAAGACATTAGAGAATCATGCTGCTCTACTGCAGATGATGTGCTAGCAGTTTGGAAAAAAGCAGGAATACCAGCAAAACAAAGAATACATGCAGTAGATAAAATTCAAGGAATACTGAAGGAATGACGGCTGCTTAAGAAAAACAAAGCAAACAAATTGAAAATCACAGAATTTAAATAATAAAGAAGAAAAATGGAAAGATAAACTGGAAAACTTATTTGACATTGCTCATGGGAATGCTATGCAGCTTATAAAAATAGAAGATGATAAGAAATTCTTGAAAATGCAACGTGAGAAAGGACGTCATGGAAAAATGGGTACCATTGATAAGGCTGTTGCTAAAAAAGAGCAAAGAGCAGCAGAAAAGCAACAACTTTATGAAAAGAGGAAAGCAGAAGAGATCAAAAGAAAGAAGAAAGAAGAGGCTGTCATACTCACCAGTACATCATCAGAATCAGAATCAGAGGAGAGTAAAAGTGATGAATCTGGTTTCTGTGCTGCACAACCTTCAACATGGAAAAGTAAGGCAAACGTAGAAAATTGTTTGATGATAAATTATTAGGAAGTCTTGATGTTGCAAAATTGAGTGACAGAAATGCGTCTCTAGTTTTAATGCAAACAATCAGACATCGCTTGAATGGGACATCTGCGAACAAATAAAATGCATGTGTTTCAATACAACGACAGCCAATACTGGTCCTAGAAATGGTGCATCTATTCTTCTAGAACAAAAATTCGACAACGATTTATTGTGGCTGGCATAATTTGAAATTATGCTGGAAGCTGTTGTTTCAAAGTCTTTATCACCATCTTATGGCCCAGATATAGTCCTTTTTAAGAAGTTCAGAGAAAAATGGTCAAGCATTGATAAGGAGGACTACGAAACAGCATTATCAGATCCAGATATCTATGAAAATATTCATGACATCAAAGATGACAATTATATTTGCAGCAAATCAACTAGATACATTCCAACCAAGAGACGATTACCTAGAACTATTGCAGTTAACAATTATTTTTTTGGGAGGTGAACCAAAAGGTGGAATCAAATTTAAACATCCAGCGGGACTTCATCGGGCTAGGTGGATGGCCAAAATTATACCGTCATTAAAAATTTTTATGTTCAAATCTCAGTTCAAAATTTCAGTAAAAGACAAAAAAGGACTAAAAGACATCTGTCTATTTGCTACTCGGTTACATGTAAAGGCATGGTTTACAGCTCCTGTGCCATCTTGCGCTCCTCGTCTTGATCTGGAATTATTACAGAATCTTGTAGTCTACAAACAAATAAATGACACAATTGCATTTGTTGCTATTAAAAAACTGTTAGGTCACCTCTGGTACCTATCAGAAGAACTGGTAGCCTTGGCCTTTTATGATGATGAAGTGCCTACTGAAATGAAAAACAAAATTTTAAAGGCCTTGCAAAATACAACAGAAACTCTTCCTGCAAAACTGGCTTTTCTAGATCCTGCACTTATTCCAACGAAGAAATTAGAAGATTTTGTCACATCAAATACTCAAAGATTCTTTACAATAACAGAATTTAGTTCAAAATTTTTACTCAAAGATGCTAAAGAATGGCATAATGATGAAGAGTATAACCGCTAAGAAATCTATCAAACAGAGGAAAGTCGTGAATGATATAGCGGAAAGAGGAGTAAAATTAATGGATGAATATAATAAAATACTAACACATGACGAAGATCAAAAACAATTCTTGCTACAAGTAGTGAAAAACTACAGGGCTGTTTACCCTGATAGAAAGAAAGAAACATTGATGAAGTAAGGGGGGCTAATGTCTCAAATATCATGCTAGTTTAATTATGCATGCTTGTGGTTATGGTAGGACCTACGGGGGAGCTTTCCACGTTAAAAAAAAGCAATGCGCCTTACACTGTACCTCCTGGGTGGTGTCGAAAAATTTGACAATTTGAGTCGTTCTGTCAATTTTTAATTGCTGGTAGCAACCCATAAAAATTAAAAATTTGCTAAAATATTTTAGGATAGTTGTTTTTATGCTGAAATGAACCATTTAAAGGGTTGAACACATTAAAATATATAAAAAAAAATTTTACCCCCATATTTGAATCACCCTAGCGTGCACCCCTCACAAGATATTCATAAATGCTTGGGTAAGTAAGTGGTCGAATTCGCGAATCACAGCAAAATCGAACGTTTCTAAGATAAACAACATCTTTCGCTCTGATCCAAATTTATAACATAAAATAATATAACATATTATGTTGTATATAAATTATCTTGTCATGTCTCATGTACTTGTGTTGTACTAATAACCATATAATATAACCATATAATATAACCATATATTATAACCATATATTATAACCATATATTATAACCATATATAAATATATAAAAACTGTAAGAATGGTAAACGACGTAATGTACTTCAATGAAACTGTAATTGAATGTAATGACTTTACATATAATGTAAGAATGTACTTTAATAGAACTGTAAGGGACAATCATAAGCGAATGGGAAGTAATCCATAATCGCAATCATAATTGTAATAAACCCAAACGAAAATGTACTCAGTCGTGTACTTATGTACTACTATGAAATGATATCGCCTTCAGAAATGAAGATTCGGCAAAAAAAAAAAAGATTAGTTTATATTTTTATTTATTTTTTTTTTAAATTTTTATTTGGAATCTTTCAAACATCTGATCATGTGTTTAAAAGGGGGGAAACTTAACCTCCAACTGCCGTTCCCCAACATTCAGGCTTATATTATACATTTATTTGTAAAATGAACGACACTTCATTACGGCTCTCTGCTTTGGTCACTGCTAAGACTCCCTTGTTAGCAGCTTCGCTGTGGGGAGGGGGCAGAGGCCCCTTGCCTCCTTAACTTTTTTTAGATTCCGGCCTGAGCCATGGTCGAAAGAGGTCGAACATCTACCCCTGTAAAATCAGACCACTACCTGTAAATTTTTAAAAAGAAAATTACAGTAAGAGAAACTTTTTTATTTTCCCCCTCGAGTTGGGCTATCTTCAGAGGAATTTAGTCAAGAAAGTAGAAGTATCAGAGTATTATTGAAAGAAAAGAATTAACAGAGTGTCGACCCCATAAAGCGAGAGAAAAGAATTAGAAAGTTATAGAAGAAAAGTATATAGAAGAAATATCCGTTGCTGCATCCTAACCAGAACCCCCCGTCGATTCCGAACCACCCAGGGCCATAGACGGAGGGGTTAACAGAGTGGCGACCCTAAAGCCAGGATAAACAAATAGAAGAAGCAAGAGTTTAAACATTTGGAGACCCTACTACCAAGTTTTTAAGAAGATTTTAAGAAGATTTTAAGAAGAATATTTTAAGAAGAATATTTTAAGAAGAAGAATATTTTAAGAAGAAGAATATTTTAAGAAGAAGAATATTTTAAGAAGAAGAATATTTTAAGAAGAGGATTTTAAGAAGAGGATTTTAACAAGTGGCGACCCACCATTTGACCGGCGTGTCACGACTTCTTGTTCGTAACATCCACCCTTGAACCGGTGTGTCACGACTCCAAGTTCCTCACGCCTAGTTTTCATCCAAGAAGAAGTAGCCAGCAAGACGTCTTCCGGACACGTCTCTGAGGATTTCGCCCGTAGAAATGTTAAGTACAGAGTTTGTTTGTTTTTAAGAAATTTATAAACACTTGAAAAGTCAGCATTATTAACAGTTAATATTTAGTATGGAGCCAGAATTAACACAAAACACAGTGAACACTTCAGACACCAGTGATACACTTTTTTTTAGTGAAACAATAATTGTAACAGAGAGTTAATTGTAACAGAGAGTTAATTGTAACAGAGAGTTAATTTCAAGAGAGTTAATTGTAACAGAGTTAATTGTAACAGAGAGTTAATTTCAAGAGAGTTAATTTCAAGAGAGTTAATTTCAAGAGAGTTAATTTCAGTTATTTTCACTATTATATTCAGTATAGAATAATTTTATTTTATGTACCAAACATAATAGTACAGTACCTTCGCGTACATTAGAGTGAAATGTTGTTTACATTTTTTATTTTTGTTTGCAATTTTTTTCAAATTATTGAATCGAATTGACTTGCAAATTAAGAAAGAGAGTGTTTATAGAGAGTTTATAGATTTAGAGAGATACTTGAAGCAGTTTTGAAGTCAGTTTTGAAGTCATTTTTTGAAGTCATTTTTGAAGTCAGTTTTTGAAGTCAGAAGGTTGCGCCAAAAGGGACAACCGCCCCAGAGATTTATAGAAATACTTGAGAAGCGTTCAAGTTAGACAGTTTAAGTTTCAAGATACTTGACAAGCGTTCAAGTTAGACAGTTTAAGTTTCAAGATACTTGACAAGCGTTCAAGTTAGACAGTTTAAGTTTCAAGAATACTTGATAAGAGTTCAAGTTACAGTTTCAGAATACTTGATAGAGTTCAAGTTACAGTTTCAGAATACTTGATAGAGTTCAAGTTACAGTTTCAGAATACTTGATAGAGTTCAAGTTACAGTTTCAGAATACTTGATAGAGTTCAAGTTACAGTTTCAGAATACTTGATAGAGTTCAAGTTACAGTTTCAGAATACTTGATAGAGTTCAAGTTACAGTTTCAGAATACTTGATAGAGTTCAAGTTACAGTTTCAGAATACTTGATAGAGTTCAAGTTAGAGAGTTTTATTCCAAGTCAGAGAGTTTTATTCCAAGTCAGAGAGTTTTATTCCAAGTCAGAGAGTTTTATTCCAAGTCAGAGAGTTTTATTACAAGTCAGAGAGTTTTATTCCAAGTCAGAGTTTAAGTCCCAAGTCATTTCAATGCAGTCAATTGAATTCAACTTTTTCTTTGTAATTTAAGAGAATTTAATTTAAGAAATGTAATCTAAGAATTTAATTCAACCTTTTTTTGTGTTGTAAAAGAGAATTTAATTCAACCTGAATTGACCGGGTTGCGTCTTTAGTTTAACCTTTTTTCTTGTTTGTGAGAAGGAAATTGACCGATTTGTCTTTTCTTTTCATGCCATTGTTGCGTATATAAATATATAGTTATGTATTTTATTATTTGTAACAAAACCGTTTTTACAAAGGTTGTAACGATTTTGGTAATTATTGTAATGTATATGAGGAACATGCCGTCCCTCCGTTTGTTGAACTCTTTTAATTTTTGTTCTAAGTAGTGTGACAAGCAATCTTTTTTTAAAAGAGCAAAGTGCTCACGAAAGACGTATTGTCAATTTCAGACTTATACCCCCGCTTAGTCACTCAATTCCCCCGAATGTCGTACTCCAAACTTTGTCTTTTTATTTTATTTTATTTTAACACCCCCAACCCCAGTTGAACCGTGTCAACCAGAGAAATGGTTCAACCATGGTTAACTCCTCTTTGGTACGATGGAACATAACCTCAATTTAGGTTGTGTTTTTTTATATTACAGTATATGTTTAGTTCATTATAGTTTATAATTGATTTCTATTCTTAACTTTTATATTTTTTATATTTTTTTGTATTCGATGAATACTGAGTAATTGTGTTAGTCGAATTTAATTAATTGTGTGTCAAAATATCAAATAATTCAAATTCTATCAACATTCAACGAAAGAGTATGATTTTTCTACTTAACATGCAAAAATTATTAAACCTTTTTAATATTTTTTTTTATTATATAAAAATAATTTTTAATGAAAAATTTACCTGAAATTATTAAAAGAAAAGATTGTTCGAAATGCTATCCTTCCATTTCAAATAATTCAAATTCTATCAACATTCAACGAAAGAGTATGATTTTTCTACTTAACATGCAAAAATTATTAAACGTTTTTAATATTTTTTTTTATTATATAAAAATAATTTTTAATGAAAAATTTACCTGAAATTATTAAAAGAAAAGATTGTTCGAAATGCTTTCCTTCCATTGCAATAACTTTTTTATTCTTGGTCGAAACTCATCTAAGGTTCGATTTACTTTTATTTTTAAGAGTATTATAAAATTATGTTAGCTCATTAAAATGCATAATTGATCTCTATTTTTAATTTGTATTTTTATTTTTATTTTGTTCAATTAATCGTGAGTAACTGTCCTTAAATTGTTATTGTACCATTTGTAAGGTATCAAACGAAAATTATAGTCAAATTGACATACTACTACAGTATATGGCTATGAATTTTAGTAGTCGAAATTAATTGTGTGTCAAAATTCAATTTTAATACCGCTAGATTTACTTTCATTAATTGTAAGGTCCTCTAAGTTCGTTTTTTTTAATTACCTTATACGTGTAACTGATTATGTAAAATCTATAATCCTAATTGAATTTTATTACTTTTGACACATATTCCGTCCAGTCACTTTTGCATTAAAACTCGTATGCAAACATCATCATTATAATACATCATAATTATTGCTTACTATATATAAATTCTCGCTCATGCATTTATTCAGTTAATTTAACAATCCTCTCAGCTAATCTGTCTCTCGAAATTATAAGATACACACTTTGTACCTAATACACACAAATACACATTTGACCACAGGTCTATACATCATCCACTACGTAATTCGATTTGTACCTACAACAGTCAATAAAAATGCATGTATGCACACTACATATACTATATATACAAACCTTATGCTAAAATCATTGGATATCACAATAAACTATTTCATTGCGCGTAAGTGCTAACTATGTAATTTAGTCTTAATCATTTTTGCTTTCTAGTATATCTTGCTTATGCATTTATTCAGTTAATTTAAAAATCCTCTCAGCTAATCTGTCCCTCAAAATTATAAGATACACACTTTGTATCTAATACACACAAATACACACTAGACCACAGGTCTATACATCATCCATTACGTAATTCGATTTCTTACCTACAATAGTCAATAAAAATTAGCTTATAGATTGTACGATGTACGTTTTTCCCTTTTATCTACTCTATTCATTATGTACATAATTTATCCCACAGAAAAATAAAATTTTGAAATTTTTTTTTTAACCATATCATTGTTTGTCTAACTTAAATGTTTGTCTAAATTAAAGTATTAATCTTTGAATTTTTTTTATTATATAATAACACTTGTTCTGTATAAAAATTTGTAATGTAAAGAAAAATTCGTCATCTAACTTGAAGTAGTTAGGATGTTATTTTCTCATTTGTATTGTATTAATCATTAATGGTACCCTATTAGATTATTGTATAAATATCATTTTTTTAAAGGGAAGAGCAATGTAAAAATGAAATGAATAATCAATATTCATTTTTACATAAGAACCAAAATCGCTTAACGCGAGTTTGGATAATAATTTTACTTGTAGCTTCCTACTTTTTGTTCGTGTCACAACCCTACGATCTACCATATCTATGGTTTAGTCGTATCCATTTTCCATTTGTATAGAAGTTATTGTAATTAATTATGATTGTCTTGCATCTCACCCTCGACCCTAGATTATGCATACACATTGCATATAACAGGATTGGAACCAGTAGTTGTACTTCTTAGTCATTAATATCCACTCTTTGTCTCTAATTCGTTCTTGTAAATCTTCCTAATAATGATTTGTACTATACGTACAAATTCAATAACTATGACGTCATAAAGTAACTTAATTCTCTTCACGTTTCCATACCGCCAATACAGAATCACCCATTTGGTATGTGGATATCTTTCATGTTCAATATATGGTAAATTCTTTAATAATAAGAAAAATAAAAGAAAAACTTCATTCTCTATACATCATTATTTGTATTGTGCCCTACCTATTGTCTATTGATATCTATCAACCTATCAGTCCATATTTTACGCGTGTCTATATTACGCACACAACCTATTCTGTTACTTACATGTAAAATACTTCCACATGTATTTTTTTCTTTTTTGCTTTTAAGTGCGTGCACCCCTCACAAGATATTCATAAATGCTTGGGTAAGTAAGTGGTCGAATTCGCGAATCACAGCAAAAGCGAACGTTTCTAAGATAAACAACATCTTTCGCTCTGATCCAAATTTATAACATATTATAAAATAATATAACATATTATGTTGTATATAAATTATCTTGTCATGTCTCATGTACTTGTGTTGTACTAATAACCATATAATATAACCATATATTATAAACATATAAGTATTATAACCATATATTATAACCATACATAAATATATAAAAACTGTAAGAATCGTAAACGACGTAATGTACTTCAATGAAACTGTAATTGAATGTGATGACTTTATATATAATGTAAGAATGTACTTTAATAGAACTGTAAGGGACAATCATAAGCGAATGGGAAGTAATCCATAATCGCAATCATAATTGTAATAAACCCAAACGAAAATGTACTCAGTCGTGTACTTATGTACTACTATGAAATGATATCGCCTTCAGAAATGAAGATTCGGCAAAAAAAAAAAAGATTAGTTTTTATTTTTATTTATTTATTTATTTTTTTTTATTTGGAATCTTTCAAACATCTGATCATGTGTTTAAAAGGGGGGAAACTTAACCTCCAACTGCCGTTCCCCAACATTCAGGCTTATATTATACATGTATTTGTAAAATGAACGACACTTCATTACGGCTCTCTGCTTTGGTCACTGCTAAGACTCCCTTGTTAGCAGCTTCGCTGCGGGGAGGGGGCAGAGGCCCCTTGCCTCCTTAACTTTTTTTAGATTCCGGCCTGAGCCATGGTCGAAAGAGGTCGAACCTCTACCCCTGTAAAATTCAGACCACTACCTGTAAATTTTTAAGAAGAAAATTACAGTAAGAGAAACTTTTTATTTTCCCCTTCGAGCCGTGCTCTCTTCAGAAGAACTTAGTCAGTAAAGTCGATAAGTTATAAAAGAAAAGTCGATAATTTTAGTACCAAGAGAAAGTATCAGAGTATTATAG
>JAJOZX010000588.1:895000-932500 GCA_023014485.1 Bathynomus jamesi
CGCTCGTATAGCCGTGTATTGCAACAGGATAGACTCCAACAAGGGGATTACCAGTTCGGACAACCGCAGGTGGCTTACCAAGGCCAACCATCTGCTGCTAAGAATGTGCAAGCTAAGAGGATTTGCAGTGCAAGTATTGTAAGAAAAGTGGACATGTTATGAAAGACTGCTGGAAAATGAAAGGTTTGTGTTTGTTGTGTGGTAGCCAGGGACACAGAGCTAGTATGTGTGATAAAAAGCGTGACATAACGAGTGCTAGGGGTGAGAGTGGAGCTGAAAGAGTGGTCTTATGTTATGGGTGTAATGATCCAGGGCATCGTGCGATTAGTTGTCCGGTGATTGCTCAGATAAGACAAAGAAATCAGATTGGTAAGGGTTAGAGAGACTATTGGTGAGCCTGGACAGATGGGAGCGAATAATGTGAGTGGAGCACAAGCAGAAAATTTAAATTAGGAAGCTCCGGTCTGGAGGGAACACGACCGGAGTGAGTGAATAATGAACGTGTGGGTGAAATGTACGAGTCGTGTGACGTTCCCCGCACGGAAATATTAGAATGGGAACGAATTGTTAATAATTCTGACCGTGACCCAAATGCCAGTGAATGGATCGCGGATGTTCAGTGTGAGCAACGTAGTCCATTACCGCAGCGTGGAAAAAAAGACGAAGGAGAGCGAATGGTGGAAAATACGATTGTGTACTTGGCTAATGAATGCGTAGGTTTGAAGAGTGGAAAACTGTGGAAGGTACCAGTGGAACTGAATTGTACGGAAACTGAAGCGATGTTGGATTCAGGTGCGCAGTTTTGTCTCATTAGCAGGGATGTTGTTTCTCGTATGTCTAACTTTGAGCTTGATGACAGTGTGCACTAGGGTGGCCCACTTTTCAATTTTTTTGAAAAGTATAGGTGATCGTGGTTTTTCCCATTATTTGGCACTATACTAGCACATTGGCACCATTTTTACAAAAATTGATCAATATTTAGGGGTCTCGCATCGACATTGAAATTACTAGTTTTTTTTTTAAAAATGCGTACTTTTTAACTTTTTACTGAATCAAGATGAACATTAAGTAAATACAATATAAGTAGGATGTTTCTGAATCCTCTTAATGAGAGAAGTCGTTTGGTGTGCCTGCCAATGTCATACGACTAACGGTTTAAAGGTTGTGCCTGTATACAGGTAATACCAATGTGCTAGTATAGTGCCAAATAATGGGAAAAACCACGATCACCTATACTTTTCAAAAAAATGAGTCACCATACCCGGGCGGAATGTATAATGTATATAGGTAATTAGAAAATGCACTATGCCTGTGCCAGGTACCTAACCTATTTCTTTTTTTGCAGATCATAACATTTTGAAATTCTGTCTGAGTTCCTCATCCTTTGTCATGGACAAATCGATGGCAACCATAAACTGGAAGAACTCTTGAAGCTACAAATAGAGAGTCATCAAAAGGAAAGGCGAAAATAACATCGCTACCTTCTCTAAGATCGGCCTCGGAAATTTTTTTAGTTGGCCAACCGTCGTCCTCCATCAGTGGTAGTAAATTGCCAACAACACGGCAGGTTTTGCAATACTTCTTCAGTGTTATCCAGTACACTGCTAACAGGAAAGACGCATTCAAAGAAACCGTAAACAACGTCTTAAAGTTTTGGAACATGGCCCGCATTAAAACAATCACAAAGCTCAACTGCGAACGGAATAGAAGCATTGTGGAAAGAGTGGCACTTACTCCAAAAGAGCAGAAAACGAGAAACTGACGCCGGAGGAAAACGGCAGAAGTTTTCGGACAGTGTGGGCAAGCTGTGGGATATCGGAGCATCTGACGCTGTCGAAGATATAAAGAAGAATCGACTGCTGTCCGACAAGGACAAGAAAGAAGACATTGACTTCTACCTCGATCAACGTGGTCCTCGGGTGACAACGATGAGCGGGAACGATAAAGTTTTCGCTGTAAAAGAAAGCTACAGGAAGGAAAGAAAACGTCCTCGCCAGGAGCCGCAAACCTCAAAGTGTGCATACGAAACCGGAGATGAGGCCATGGAGAATGATGAAACTGGCATGTCAGGAGAGTCGGAGACAGAACTAGCGTGCCCCCTGCCGAAAGAGCCAAGTGTGTCTGTCAATCTTCCTCGCCGCATCCTTAATGCACCTGCTGTCATGGAAGTGGCTGATCTATGCAGCAACAAGGTGGATGGCACTGTGAAGCAACAGATGGCATAGAAGCTGTCCCACCTCCCTGTACCCAAAGACTTCACATACGAGAACGTCTCTGTCGACGAGATGACGCTACTCCCCGACCTGATCGACGAGTCCTCCTGGTTCTTATTTGCAGGTCTGAAGATGTATGGGTCTTCGTGGCTCACCCTGCCAACTGATAAGTGGGACGAGAACGAGGACTTTTGTCGTCTGAAGGATGTGATCTCTAATCTCCAGGTCACCAATGACGTCGCTGAAAGAGGAGTCCAACTGATACAAGACTATGCGAACACGGTCACAAAGGACGAGGCACAGCTGCAGGATCTTCTGCAAGTGGTGGAAAAGAACCGGAAAGAGCTCGGCGACTTCAAGAAGTCATCACTCGCCACGATGACATAGCACAGAGGGACAACGTTGCAGCCAGTGACGTGTGATAGTGGTCAATACAATGCAAAAGTGATTGTTTAAGTTATTGTTTCTTTCTTCTTATTTGTCTGCTATTGCTGATTTTTTTGAAAAGTATAGGTGATCGTGGTTTTTCCCATTATTTGGCACTATACTAGCACATTGGTATTACCTGTATACAGGCACAACTTTTAAACCGTTAGTCGTATGACATTGGAAGGCACACCAAACGACTTCTCTCATCAAGAGGATTCAGAAAACATCCCTACTTAATGATTTATCTTGATTCAGTAAAAAGTTAAAAGTACGCATTTTAAAAAAAAACTCGTAATTTTAAGGTCGATGCGAGACCCCTAAATATTGATCAATTTTTGTAAAAATGGTACCAATGTGCTAGTATAGTGCCAAATAATGGGAAAAACTACGATAACCTATACTTTTAAAAAAAAATTGAAAAGTGGGCCACCCTAGTGTGCACATTAGGTTGAAAGGTATTGGAGAAGGAGATCGGTTGGTTGGGAAGGGTATGTTGACTGCGCAGGTGGTAATTCATGGTATTGATTTCGGTATATGTGATTTTTATGTGGTAAATAACTCTCCATATGAGATCGTCCTGGGTAAAAACTTTTTTGTTAGTAAGGGTTTATTGCGAGGAAGAGATGTATAAAACGTACTGGCCGCAGTGGGGAAACAGACGAGTTGTATTTCAATAATGAACAGAACAGATGCGTTAGGGTAGTATCAAAGGTACCAGTGTACGTTGCAGAGAGTGTAGTGTTAGATAAGAAAAATTGGAATTTGGTTAAAGTTAGGGTATCGTGCGATGTCGTTAAGGCTAGGAGGAAATGCGTGTCCTGTGTAAGGAATGAAGAAAATGTCTTGGTTTTAGATGAATTTGTAGATCCAGAGCTAAAGGTGAAAATTGAATTGTGGCCTGGGTTAATTGACTGGGATAGTGCGGAAAATAAAGTATTAGTTCAGTGTAATTCCTCGAAAGAAGTAAAACTAAAGGAGGGAATGAGACTAGGATTTGCATGTCAATGGTATACGAGGATGAAATTGTGGTGGTTGAGAATGATGAGACTAACGTGCATATAGGGACTTTGGTGCATAATGTAGTGTCTGGTGAAAATGAGGCGAGTGACTGGCGTAAAGAGGAAATGATGAAAGAGGTGCTATTGCCGGAGGGATTGAGTAAAGATGAGCGTGAAAAGTTGGAGCGAGTAATATGGAAGAACAAGGAGGTGTTGAGTAAGGGTGATAGTGATGTAAGACGTGCTGCTTTGACTTCACATAAGATAGAGTTGTACGATTATACGCCATTATGTCAACGTCCTAGAAGATTTGATCGGGAAACTAGTTTGGAGATAGAACGCCAGTGTAAAGAATTATGTATGCTTGATATAATTGAGCCTAGTAAGTCTGCATGGAGTTCACCTGTGGTGCCTGTGCGAAAGAAGGATGGGTCGGTTAGATTGTGTATTGATTATAGGAGAGTGAATGCGGTAACGAAAGATGATAAATTTCCTATGCCTAATTTGCAAGATTTGGTCTTTAGCATGCATGGTATGAAATATTTTACATCTTTAGATCTCGTGCGTGGATATTATCAAATGCCATTGGAGGAGAGCAGTCTGGATTTTACTGCATTTATAACTGAGCATGGGCAGTACCGGTTCAAGTCGGTTTCATTTGGGTTGAAAACAGCGCCTTCCGCCTTTCAAAGGGAAATGCAAAGAGTGTTAGATGGTTTTACATGGACGAAAGTTATTGTGTACCTTGATGACGTATTGATAATGGAGCGAAGTGTTGATGAGCATATAAAGTTACTAGAGCTGGTTTTGCAAAGGTTGTTGGATGCTGGTATGAAAATAAAGCCTGTTAAATGTAAGTGGATGAGTGAGGAAGTGCCCTTTTTAGGTCATATCGTTAGTAGTAAAGGACTGAGTAAAAAGCCTGAGTATGTACAGCAGGTGGTTAATTTTGGAGGACCACTTGATGTGGGAGGGGTGAGAGAGTTTTTAGGGTTAGTAAATTTTCAACGAAAATTTATACCCCATTGTTCCGAAATAGCAGAACCTTTGTCTCGGTTAACTGCAGGTAAAAGGAAAGATAAAGTAGTTTGGACAGAAGAGCGTGTGAATGCGTTTGAGGTGTTAAAAACGGCTATGTATGAGGATATTATGTTAACGTTTCCAGACTATTCTGAGAATGCTGATAGTTGGAGTTATTCGTGGATGCGTCAAGTGTCGGTGCGGGTGCGTGCTTGGTTCAAAAGCAGGAGGGTATAGACAGAGTTGTCTCGTATGCATCTACTACATTTAGTAGAGCGGAGCGAAGCTACTCAGTGATAGAACGTGAATTGGCGGCGATGAGGTGGGCAGCAAAATTCTTTAGACCATTCTTACTTCGGCGCAAATTTATATTGTATACTGATCATAGGCCGTTGATTTATTTGACTAGTATGAAAATGATTGACAGCAGGCTTGCATGTACGATGGATGATTTGAGCGAATATACTTTTGAAGTGCGATATATTGACGGTAAGAGTAATGTATGTGCTGATGCGATGTCTCGACAGCAGAATCATTGAACTAGAGATGAATGGTGTGAGGTTGAATTGAGGAATGAGCTGCCAGAAGGTTTAGAAGTAATTAAGGAAGTGGCCGGTGGAACGCAGTCTATGTTTGAAAGTTTGAAGATAGTTTTGAACGAGCAACAGATTGAGGGAGTGCCTGAGAGTTTGCAAGAATTTAGAGAAAAAGTGGTGGATGAGCTGCTGAAGCATGCTAAATTGTACAAGTTGAATAAGGGTGGTAGGAGTTTGAAAGAATTGAAACACATGAAAGATGTCAGAGTAATGCCAGACATAAGTTTTACTTATGGTCAGTGATATGTTTAGAGTTAAGATTTGGGTGCATTTTATACCTGAATGTTCAGTTACGTACATTGGATTTCGTGTTAAAGGAGAGGAAGGGCTGAAAGAAGTCCATTTGCAGAGTTTGGGAGGAATTCACTTTAATCCTGTAAAGAAGATGAGCGAGTTTAGGAAAGATGTAGAAATGGTAGGGCATGTACATCAGAAGGAAGTAGAAATGAGTAAAAAGGATATGGAGAGAGGAGAATTGAAGGAAGATTTAATGCCATTAAATTTATTTATGAAAGAAGCTGGACATGAGCGAGAGAAAGAATTGGAATCTTGTGGCCATGAAGGTGGTCGAGTAGCATGGTCATGGATCACTGTAGATCAGTGGTCGGCGAACAGGGGTAAATTACCCCAAATGGGGTAAATTTAAAATTTTTTGGGGTAATGCGTGCGGTATGAGAGACACCATATGCAACAATTTTAAGAGCAATTGGCTTGTTTTTGTTTACTTTGAAGTCTGGGGGTAATTTCATTTTACCCAAATAGATTTTTGGGTAATACCCAAAAAAGTTCCCCGACCCATGGCCTAGGGCCTGCGCCAAAGGGGGCCTCGCTCAAGCCGTTTTGCGCGTTCTGTTCAAGTGATATTAATGATTTAGAACTCTATGAAGAACTTAAAGTACTTTGCAGGTTTATAACTGAGAAAACAGATCTCGGAAATGCCCTTGTTTATATAGTGCAAAAACAACTAAGTGAGATTTATCCTAATGTTTATGTTGCACTTCGAATAGTATTAACCATCCCAGTTACTGTTGCTTCGGCTGAAAGAAGTTTCTCGCGTCTCAAACTTATTAAAACATATTTGCGTTCCACCATGTCTCAAGCGAGATTGCAATCATTAGCTGTGTTATCAATAGAAAACGATCTAACAAATTCATTAGATTATTCTCAATTAATTGAAGAGTTTAGCTCGAAGAAAAGTAGAAAAGCATTGCTGTAATATTCAAGGAGCATCTGAACCAAATATTAAAGCATTAATATTTAGCCTGATAATTCGATCGCTCACTATTATAAAAAATGAAATGTGAACATCTCTTATACATCACATATGAAAAAAGTTTGTATACTATGGAAAGTCATTACCTATAATATTATATAAATCTTAGAAATCATTGTCTTATATTTTCGATACAAATCTTGATTCATATTATAATTTATACTTATTTGTATGGTTTATTTATATTTCTTATACAATTTCCATGCGTGATTATTTTGGTTTGGTTTAATTTTTAAGTACTGGCATAGTTCTGTCTATGCGGGATTCTAATATTGCTGGTATAGTACCGATAATTAAGTCTATATTTTCATATATATAGGCCTAGGGCCTCGCAATTTCTAGATCTGCCTAGGCGTAGATAGATACAAGTTTTGTGCGTTTCTGGACATGGGAGCTGTAGTATGTTTAGTGAGAGAGAGTGTGATTAAGCATTTGTGTGATAAAGGGGTAGAAGGAAAATTTGAAGAAGTGTGTGCCAGTTTACAAGGGCTTGGTGCGAAATTCAATGTGTCAAGACTGGTGAAACTTAAAGTTAAGAATGCGTGTGGCGAGTATGAGTTTCCTTTTGCGATTGTGAAGGATACTATTATACCAGTATGTTTTTTACTGGGTATTAACTACTTGGAGAGGGCTGATACAGTATTAGATTTCAGAAACGTTACAGTTAGTTATGGAAATGAATCAGCAATTAACATCTGGAGTGTTCATTTGGAATATAATGAGGAGGAAACACTGCGTTGGTTATGGGAGAACTTTTTACCTTTGAATGAAGTTGATAATTTGCAAAGTAGGGTAAAAGTTTTAAATGAAATTCGAAAAAGGGTTCTGAGTGGAGAAGAAATGGACTGTAATAATAAAAAATTTAAAGAGTATGTGCCCCATAGACCACATCTGAGTGTAATTCAAAATGTTTTGGTGAGGTGAGATGAGAAAAAGAAAATGTGGGCTGCAGTAGTGGATTTTCAATTGCTAATACATATAGTTGTGACTTTTCATGTGTGTCTCGCGCATGTTGGAAGGGACAAATTGTGTGATTTAGTGGGCAGGTGTATATATGGCATCCGAGGTTAAGTATGGTAGTTCGGGATGTATGTAGGACATGTGAGCTATGTTTCTGGATGAACTGCTGGTGAACAGGATCAGTGCCAGTGAATGTTCATGCAGAACTAATTACCAGTTTGCATGGTTGCGCCATTTCTGGATGGATTGCTTGGTGAAGAGGATCAGCGGAAATGAATGTTCAAGGACACAATTCCCTGTTTCTCATCGTATGAAGATGAAGAGCAGATGCCTGGCAAAGAAACGGTTGGCTACATGTAACTGCTTCGCTGATTTTTCTGTTATCCTAAGTTTTATTAATTTAAAAAAAAGGTGAACGCTAAAAGTGTATAGAGAAGTTTTTTCTGAAAATGTTTGGGTCCCTGTTTTTGGTCAACAATTGAATTTATTTTATATTTGTCATAACTTTATTTGTTTGTATATACTGCGGGTTTGGGGTAGCATATTCGTATCGGTATTTACTACTCGTGTATCTCATTAATTAGGGCATAGGGAGAGTACTTATTTGTAAATATGTATATAATTGGGTATGTTCTTCTGTATCAGTGTAATTACGTGTATTGATGGTGTAGGTATAATATATGTACAGGCTTATTAATATTGGTAAGCTAATAGTTTTGTATAGGTAAATTGGGTATTCTGTATTATTTTTTTCCCTTTTTGTATTTAAATGACTTGCAATATTTTATTAGGGAAACCAGTCTGTCTGTCTCTCGTGTGTGTGTGTGTGTGCGCGTGTGTGTGTGTGTGTGTGTGTGCTACAGAATGTATGGTTAGAATGAAATTTTATTTCATTCTTAGGGTGGGAAGTGTAACAGGGTGTATGTTGTGATTTTTGGATGATCCGTTGGGTGGTTGGTTGTATGGTATGTGATACGTGGCTGAATTTCGTGCGTGCTTGGACTTTTGAATTTTGATTGCTTGAAAGCGGACAGCTGGTCTTGAACTGGAAATTGTGGTGATTAAACCGTGTAAAATTTAAAATAAGAAACATATCATCGAAGGTTTCCCTGTAAAGGAATTTTTTGTATTAGGTTTGTCAGTAATGCTGTACATGATTGTAAATCCTAAAATATTGTGTATATTGAGCTATTTTTAGATATCTTTGAGTGCTATATAAATGTTTTCATATTAGATTTGGTTGGAGAGACAGCATACTGTAACAACAATAACCTAAGAATTGTCCTCTGCAAAAGAGGTAGGCTGTATGTTATAAATTGGTTTCTATGTATATATAATGCATATATCTACCTAAGATTTTAATTATTGGAGAAATTATATTTATGTAAGTGGTGTTTTATTAGTTATTTTCTTCCGAATTTTTTTAGGAGACGGAGTTGGGAGCCACATCTCGTAACTGCTTGTAAGCGCCCTGAATAAACCCCATTATTTTATAAGTGCCAGTGATTTAAGTATTAAATATTGTAGGTTTAGGTTAAGTTTAAGTTAAGTTTAGGTTAGGGTAATGATGACTTGTGTATGCAGCCTGATTTACTTTGTATACATTAATATATTGTTTTGTAATCTAATGTTTTATTGTTCCTGGCTGGGACGGCCTCGCGCTGTAAAGGGGACATATATATATTCGGTTATGGAATCCTGGTCACGGTAACTATAATACATACATACATACATACATACATACATACATACATATATATATATATATATATATATATATATATATATGTTATAATGTTATAATGTTTCAGACCAACAAAGACCCAAGGATCCACTCATGGCTGGTCTACCTAACTGTGTTCGTAATCGTGTATTGTGTATGTCCTCCGTGGTGGCGGAGGGGACCTACAATTTTACGTGGGTTCCGAACCACAAGAACATAAGAAATTTATGTAAAAACCGCCGGTAAATTGGCAACGACCAATTTTTACGAAACTAAATAATTATCAATTTAAAACTAATTAATTATCGATTTAAAACTAAAGATAGAATCTCTGGATCCAGAGGATCTAGTCATAATAGACTACTATCCACAAATATGTTACACTCTATATCTATTTATAACGGACATGCAAATATATCAGATCCAAAGAATCCAGTCAATTTCATTACGGTATCCATCAAGTCACGGTCCATATCGATTGCGGACCAAGTCAAAATTTACAATCATATACATTACAATATATACACTTACGAGAAAAAGTGTAGGTGTGGCTGTAAAGACTGTACAGTAATGTAGAAATGTGTGGGCACCCATTTTGGGTCTCCCATTTAAAGGTGTTTGTGGGGCAAGTGAAGATCATGAGTTTTTCAATACCTCACAGTACTATGGGGGGCACCGCTCGGCAGAGGAATCTCTTTAAATGGGGTGTGTAAGGACAGAGAGTATCCCCTAACCCAAGACGCTGCCTCCCTATATCCCACAACACTTGTGTTGAGCTGTGGGATCTATCCCCAGAGAGCCTTAATTTTACTACCTTAAACTATACCCTTTCTATCAACAAATGCGTCTAATCGATTTTTAAACATGTTTATAGACGTGTTACTAATTACTTCTACCGGCAAACTATTCCAGCTATTTACTATTCTATGCGTAAAAAAGTTTTTCGCAACTGCTGTCTCGAACCTTCTACTTGTCAACTTACACCCGTTATTTATAGTCCTATTATATTGAGATATTTCGAAAAAGCTATCTCTATTTACGTTATCGAACCCATTCATAATTTTGAAAACCTGGATTAGATCACCCCTTAACCTCCTAGTCTCGAGTGTTGTCAATTTTAACTACTTAAGCCTATCCTCGTACGACTTTGACCGAAGCGACGGAATCATCTTAGTTGCTCGTCTTTGAACTCTTTCGATTTTGTCTATATCTTTGCGCATATGCGGATTCCAAAATTGGACCGCGTACTCCAAATGGGGTCTAACTAATGATTTATAAAGTGGAACTATAATATCGCGCGATTTGTACTCAAAATTTCGAGCTATAAAACCTAACACTTTGTTCGCCTAATTGACCACTGCTGTACTTTGTTTCGCTACTTTTAAATCACCCGTGACTATAACTCCTAAATCTTTTTCCTGCTCTACGCTTGTTAAATCTTTCCCTGACACACTGTACGCAAAATTACCGTTACGCGAACCTATATGCAAAATTTTGCACTTATCAACGTTAAATCTCATTTGTCATGTGACTGACCAATCAACGATTTTATTCAGATCTTCATGAATTTTACCTCTATCTTCGTCATTAATCGCCCTACCACCCAGCTTCGTGTCATCCGCAAACTTTGAAACTGTACTGACTAGGCCGACATCTAAATCGTTAATATATATAAGAAAAAGCAAGGGGCCCAATACAGAACCCTGAGGAACGCCACTCGCTACATTAGCCCAACACGACTCCGCTCCATCAACGACCACCCTCTGTTTCCTGCCTCGCAACCACTCTTCTAGCCAATTTATTACTACACCCCTGATTCTATGAGCCTTAGTTTTTTCAATGAGTCTTTTTGTGCGGCACGGTGTCAAACGCTTTTTGAAAATCTAAATACACTACATCAACCGCCCGATGTCTATCGTAAACGTCAGCCACGCTTTGGAAAAATTCTAAAAGATTAGTTAAGCAAGATTTGTTTCGCCTAAATCCGTGCTGCGTATTTCTAACTGGCTTATGGAATTCTAAGTGTTCGACTATACGATCCCTAATTATTGATTCCAGTAGCTTACCTACAACAGACGTTAAACTGATTGGTCTATAATTTCCCGCCGCACCTTTATCGCCTTTCTTAAAGATAGGTGTTACGTTTGCTATATATATATATATATATATATATATATATATATATATATATATACACACACACACACATATATATATATATACACACATATATAATATATATATATAGGTACAGGGTGTTTCAAAAGTCCCTCATTATTTTTAAAATTTTATTAAAATAGCAATTACAAGAGGAACCAAATGACAATTTGGTTGCTGAGTCTACGATTCATGAGAATTTTGGTGGCATCAAACTTGGCTTCATAAGTCTACTGGAAAGTCACTGGTACACCACAACGTGGGCACCGTCTTTTTCGAAACAAGCGAGCCACCGTTTTACGCATTCTTGGCCGACATTGGACAACATTTCGGGAGTAACAGAAGCACACGCATTCCTGATCCGTTCTTCTAGTGTGGGGAGGACTCGCGGCTTGGTGGCGTACACTTTGCTCTTAATGTAGCCCCACAAAAAGAAGTCGCATGGGGTAAGATCAGGCGAGCGAGCAGCCCATTCGATGGGACCACGGCGACCAATCCACCGGTCCGGGAACTGCTTATTCAGAAATGAGCGAACCTCACATGAGTAATGAGCAGGGGCACCGTCTTGCTGGAAAATGACTTCTTGCATGTCAGCTACAGCTGACAGTTGGGGGATGCAGAACTCCTGAAGCATACGAAGGTAATTGTCTCCGTTGACGTTCACGGAATTTCCATCTTGATCCCGGAAGAAGAACGGACCAATCAGCCCAGCTGAGGAGATGGCACACCAGACGACCAATTTCGGCATGTCCCTTTCATGTTCACGGATCTCCGCAGGATTGCGAGTTCCCCAGATGCGGGTGTTGTGCCGATTGACGCGACCAGAAAGGTGGAAGAGAGCTTCGTCGCTAAACCACATGTGCTCCAGGATCGATGGGTCTCTTTCGTAGTGATGCAGCAGTGTCTCACACATCTCCACCCGGCAATCGTAGTCTTGAGGTTCCAGCTTCTGAACCACTTGGATCTTGTACGGATACAGCTTGAGACCACGCCGCAAAATCCGTTGGATAGATGTCGCGCTGATGTTCAGTTCCGCAGCAGCTCGCCGAATGGACTTTCCTTGACTCTGAGTAAACGCCTCACGGACAGTTTCGACATTCTCCTCACTCCGCCCACTTCGAGGTCTTCCTGATCGTGGTTTGTCCTTTACGGATCCGGTCTCCATAAACTTCCGGTGGGTGGCGACGATGGTGTTCCTATCCGGTGCATAATGCTGTCCGTAGACTGACCGGAATCGTCGCTGCACTTCGACCACAGATTGAAAAACCTCCTGCCATACAGCGATTTTACACCTCTGCTCTAGAGTCAGCATGGTAGCAGAAGAAAACGGAGCAAAACTTCAAATGTAGACTCAAAAAAATTCTCAACTACTGAGTAAGAGTTTACCACAAGATGAACGTCGTTGGTCGATTAGCTGCAAAGAAAATTGAAAATCAAATTAGTGAGGGACTTTTGAAACACCCGGTATATATGTATATATATATATATATATATGAAAATTATTTCACGAAAGTAACACGTGAAAAATATTTATGATGAATAAAACCACGAAGGAAAGGAAACACAGATGGTGCTCAAGCGCTTTCGTCTAATGACATCCTCAGGAACACTGAAGTACATAAAGAATTACAGCCTATATATAGGTTACAGAAAAAAAAAATCTATATATATATACAATAAACGGAGAAACAAAATTAGAGGATTGTGGAAGGGGGCACACAAATTTATAAGGAAAAACTATCGATTTTTAGCACAAGATTAAAAGAAATTGTTTCCAACCAATGTTATAAAAAAAAAATATATATATATATATATACAAATTTATACTGGAAATCTGCCCTGGTTTTAGCACTCTGCTCTTTTTGTATATAAAAATTGAACAATTATCGATTTTTAGCACAAGATTAAATGATTAAAAAAAATATATATATATATATACAAATTTATACAGGAAATCTGCCCAGGTTTTAGCACTCTGCCCTATTTTTTTGTATATAAAAATTGAAAATAAAAGTTATTAGGGTGGCACAAAAATTTACCAAAGATTTAGCGTTCTACCTTTCTTATCTAAATCTGTTTAGAACAGATTTAGATAAGAAAGGTAGAACGCTAAATCTTTTATACATATATATATATATACATACATGATCAGTCTTTCCTTGTGAACAGACGTGTTTTATCGAGTGTCCTGTTATCAATTGAATAAGTGGTTTTCGTTGAAGTGTTTTAAAAAAAAAGAAGTGTTCCGTGCATTCTTAACTAAATTACTTCGTGCTACTAATCATTCATTAACGAATATATTTCATTTATTGACGTTATTCAGTACTATATTATTTGATCAAACCAAGGCTACTTCCTTGTTTGTTTTTCAAATCAATCAGACAACGTGCAGTCATAGGGTTGAAATTCCCTTGGTTTGCCTTTGTTGTTTTTCAAATCTATCAGAAACGTGTTTTCTTAAGGTTCATTTTTCCTGCACACACTACCTGACCTCCAAAAAGGTCACCTACCGTGGGAAAAAAAGGATTAAGTCAGTAAACAGTGACCAGATAAGTTTCATTTAATACTTTTTCTTTAACATTTCTTTCGTCGGTAGCTTAATTATATATTCATTTAGCATAAAATTGTGTTACAAGAACCTGTTTCTGCGTTTCAAGAACAATTTTGCGGGTTTTCGCAGGTGACGGCACAATAAGCACGCGGTAGACCTACGTTGTAATTTATTAATTTCCGAACGCTCGTTTTGTGTTTTTTTTTGTTTTTTAACTAATTAAAAGCATGGCACCCCCGTCAAGTACTTGCAGTCGCTGTGAAGGGAAATTTGCAGCTTACGCGTTTACAATGGCTAATAATAATGAACAATTAGTTTGCTGGTGGTGCTCAAGCATGGAAGTCCTGAGGAACGAATTAGACCGTGAGAGGGAGGCCAGGGTGAGGCTTCAAGAAAGCGTGATGCTTCTGACGGCAAAATTGGATTCCCTTGAGACTCCAGTTACGACCCCTCATGCCTCAGTTTCTACTAATAATATAAATAGTATTAATAGCCCTCTCTCTTCCCCTAGTTCCCAACCCTTCGTTCGAGTGCGAAATGGAGCCCCATTGCGAAAAGCAAAGACTTGTCTACCAGTAATAACAGGCAATAAGTTTTCTGTTTTAGGTTTCAAAGATGCTGATGAACCGGAAATACGACTCGTTGGCGATTCCATTGTTCGAGGGCAGCTCGAGGAATTCTGTGGGAGAAACCCTCGTCGTAGGCGCCGTTACTGCTACCCTGGTGCAAGGGTGGAGGATATAACTAATAGTGTTGACCATTTTACAGACGGTACCGCCGAGGACACAACGTATGTTATTCATGTCGGTACTAATAACGTTTTAAATTCTAGATCGGAAGAACTGCTGGCTAGGTACAGGGACTTAATAGAGCGACTAAAGGAGAAAACTAATAAGATTGTCTTAACAGGTATACTTCCTCGAATTATGAAACGTAACGATTTCTACAGCAAGGCGACCTATATTAACAATAACCTCAAGTCTCTTTGCCAACAGGAAGGAGTGCATTATGCGAATTTTTGGAACAGTTTCTACGGCAGGAGGGACTTGTTCCTCGAAGATGGACTTCATCTTAATGACGTAGGAGCTGCGCGTTTAGGAAGACTATTTCATAATACTGTCTCTTCTTTTCAGACTGCCGTAACTCGAACGGTCCCAGCGTAAATTCTACAAGTTTCCCCCTCGCTCGCGAAGGTGTCGTAATTGCAAGCAATTTGAAGGTTCTATCCTTAAATGCTCGTAGCCTACGAAATAAAATAAACGAATTTTTTTCCTTAATTGCTTGTAAAGACTATGATTTAATTGCGATAAATGAATCGTGGCTTAGCACTGAAACACGTGACTTTGTAGGGGAATATCAAATTAAAGGTTATAGACTTTTTGTTAAAAACAGAATAGGTAGGCGAGGAGGCGGTGTTATGTTGTATATCAAAGATAATATTGCGAACGTTATAGAAGTAAAGCACTCGATTCCAGAACCGATAGATTCGACTATAGCAGAACTTAAATTGAACGATTTCAAACTTCTTTTTGCGGTTATATATAGGCCCCCAAATCAAACAGCTGATACGGACGAAGCGTTATATCGTGAACTAAAGAGAATAATCGGTAGTGAGCAGGCTTTAGTTATGGGTGACTTTAATTGCGCCAACGTGAATTACGATACAATGCAGGGAGACGCGGAAGGTAATCGTTTAGTTAATTTTCTCGAGGATAGCTTTCTTATTCAAAAGGTTGGGGAACCTACGAGGTTGGACAGTATTTTAGATTTAGTAATAACTACGGATGATAGGCTAATTACTGATCTTCAAGTAATAGAACCGTTGAGCAATAGCGATCACAATATGGTAGAGTTTGTCCTCTCAGTAAGTCACTCGAAACCAACTAACTCGACTAAAATTCCTAACTTCCAGCACGCAGACTTTAGTAAATTTCGAAATAAATTTTCACACGTCAATTGGGAAAACGTAATGGGGAACTCCAACGCAAAACTAATGTGGGAATCGTTCGTAACGGTATTTAGGACTATAAATGAGGAATGTGTACCGTACAAAATTAAGCGTGCGAAAGTAAACAACAAGCCCTTGTGGTTTACTTCTAGAGTACGAGACATTATAAAGAGTAGAGATAGGGCTTATAGGCAACATAAGTGCGATAAAGACAATTTGTTGTTACGAAACAACTACATATCTCTGAGGCGTGAAGCGAAAAGTGTAATAAAAAAGTCCAAGCGCGAATTTGATTTCTCCATAGCTCGTGACGGTAAAGAAAACCCTAAACGATTCTTTCAATACGTCAATAACACTAGGCAACAAAGATTTTGTTACAGAAGACCAAATAGGTGCTCCTAGCTAATTTCGGTATGCTGATTTCAAATCTATAATTAGATTTTTTCTATCACGTCTAGATTTTGTGTAAAATGCAAATCACTTTTAGTAAAATTTTCTACCACGTCCAGATTTTGGTTTTAATCGGCTTAATGCCAGTAATATGAAACTTGCTTTTCAAGGTTAAAGCAATTTTTTTTGCCAACTATATACAAATTCGAACAATTTTGATAAATAAAATTTATCCCGAGTTGGCAACACTGAGTCAAGAGCATAGTAACGGGCAACGGCACATCGTAATAATTACTTTCTACGTTTTTTCAGATATTGTATGGTAATTCAAAATGGCATCAAATAGACGTGCTTGTGTAAATCACCCAGACAACTTCTGCTTTGTCTGTGGACAATATACACCTAAGCCACAACGTAGAAACATAACAACAAAGATTAAACTTGCCTACAAGTGTTATTTTGACTGTAAGTTAGGAGACCAACAGAGGGACTGGGCACCACATATTTGCTGTGCACAGTGCAATGCAATGTTAATAGCTTGGATGAATGGTAAAAGAAAAGCTATGCCGTTCTCAGTCCCCATGGTTTGGCGTGAGCCGAAAAATCACTTCAATGATTGTTATTTTTGTTTGACAAAGATTGCTGGTTTCACAAAGAAAAACAAATCAAAGATCACGTACCCAAACTGCGAATCAGCAATGAAACCAGTACCACATGATGAAACAAATCCACCACCAGTTCCACCAGCAACGATAACAGACAGCAGTTCATCTGAAGATTCTGCTAGTGATATAGAAACAGGGAAAGATGGCATATATGTTCCAGATGCAAATATTTCCCCACATTTGTTAAGTCAAGCGGAGTTAAATGACTTAGTGCGCGATTTGGAATTACCAAAAGAAAAGGCAGAGTTGCTTGGTTCAAGACTTCAAGAATTTAATCTTCTCCAACCAAACACCAAAGTTTCCCATTTCCGCCATCGCCATTTGCAGTTTTCATCATTTTACTTACAGGAAGAAAACGTTTGTTTCTGCCACGATATCAGTGGTCTGATGCAAGGGATTGGCTGTCGCTATGATCCAAAAGAATGGAGACTGTTCATTGACTCTAGTAAAGCTAGCCTTAAAGCTGTATTACTGCACAACGGCAATGAAAAACCTTCAATACCTGTAGCACATGCCACTGGCCTTAATGAGACTTATGAATCGATGAAACTGCTGCTAAGACTCATCAAATATAAGGACCACACATGGAATATTTGTGGCGACCTTAAAGTTGTATCATTACTTCTTGGGTTACAGTTGGGCTACACAAAGCATATGTGCTTTTTGTGTCTATGGAACAGCAGAGATGACAAGAACCACTACAAAAAACATGATTGGCCATCTAGAACTGAACATGTTGGTAAATACAATGTGAAACACCCAGCACTTATTGACCCTCAGAAAGTACATCTTCCACCACTTCACATTAAACTTGGCCTTATGAAAAATTTCGTGAAGGGTATGCATCATCAAGGTAGTGGTTTCCAATATTTAAAGGATAAATTCAAAGGAATATTGACAGATGCTAAGCTAGAAGCTGGAGTTTTCACTGGACCACAGATCCGCAGTGTCATCCACGACTCATCGTTTCCATCTAACCTAAATGAGAATGAACTAGGAGCATGGACATCTTTCGTTGAAGTTGTCAAACATTTTCTTGGAAACCACAAAGCTGAAAACCACCGTAAACTCGTAGAAAACATGCTTAAATCTTATGAAATAATGGGATGCAGAATGTCTTTGAAAATTCATTTTTTACATTCTCATCTTGACTTCTTCCTGGCCAACCTTGGGGCTGTAAGTGACGAGCATGGTGAGCGCTTCCACCAACAGATCTCAGTTATGGAAAACAGATACCAAGGTAATTTCAACCCAAATATGATGGGAGATTATTGTTGGTTCCTGCAGAAGGAGAGCTCGTCATCCTACAAGCGACAAAGGAAGAGGACACACCAAAGTTTCACTTAAGAACAGGAATTTGCCTTTCAGTAGTAACAACAAAATACTAACGCGCTTTGGGTGGATGGTTGGGCGCAGGGGTGGTAACTCCGCCAGCGGAATTCCGCTGTCTGTCTTAAGCCAGAATAAAGGAGGAAAGACATCCCTGTTCACTAATTATTTAAGTATGCTTAACATAAAACGTGGCACGGAAAAGTAGCTTAGACGGCTTTCGTAATAGAAGCGGGTGAGAAAAAAAATGAAAAATAGGGGTTTTCGGTTACACAAAATCTGGACGTGATAGAGAAATTTTGATATCAGATCTGAAATCAGCATCAGCGCTTTAGTAGGAATCAGTAGTTCACGTGTCTGTAACAAAAAAAAAGTTGAAATTTGTTGCCTAGTGTAATAGAAATCCAGTAAAAAGTGTCTTAGGTCCATTGAAAAATGTAAATGGAGATCTAGTCTCTGAAAACAAGGAAATGGCTACCTTCCTTAACGAATTTTTTACGTCAGTTTTTACTATAGAAGATGTAACAAATATCCCTACGGTCATAGACATAATACCTTTTGATAATGGTAATATTTTGGATAATATTGTCGTTAGTGAAGGGGAAGTAATGCGCTATATTGATAAAATGAAAACGCGTAAATCACCGGGTCCGGATTCCATATATCCCATACAACTAAAAGAATTAAAAGATAGCATTGTTGTGCCGCTAACAAAGATTTTTAATGCGTCTATTTCTGAGGGGTGCGTACCAGATAATTTCAAGTTAGCAAACGTAACACCTATCTTTAAGAAAGGCGATAAAGGTGCGGCGGGAAATTATAGGCCAATCAGTTTAACGTCTGTTGTAGGTAAGCTACTGGAATCAATAATTAGGGATCGTATAGTCAAACACTTGAAAGTGCATAATCTGGTTAGAAATACGCAACACGGTTTTAGGCGAAACAAATCTTGCTTAACTAATCTTTTAGAATTTTTCCAAAGCGTGGTTGACGTTTACGATAGACATCGGGCGGTTGATGTAGTGTATTTAGATTTTCAAAAAGCGTTTGACACGGTGCCGCACAAAAGACTCATTGAAAAAACTAAGGCTCATGGAATCAGTGGTGTAGTAATAAATTGGCTAGAAGAGTGGTTGCGAGGCAGGAAACAGAGGGTGGTCGTTGATGGAGCGGAGTCGTGTTGGGCTAATGTAGCGAGTGGCGTTCCTCAGGGTTCTGTATTGGGCCCCTTGCTTTTTCTTATATATATTAACGATTTAGATGTCGGCCTAGTCAGTACAGTTTCAAAGTTTGCGGATGACACGAAGCTGGGTGGTAGGACGATTAATGACGAAGATAGAGGTAAAATTCAGGAAGATCTGAATAAAATCGTTGATTGGTCAGTCACATGGCAAATGAGATTTAACGTGGATAAGTGCAAAATTTTGCATATAGGTTCGCGTAAAGGTAATTTTGCGTATAGTATGTCAGGGAAAGATTTAACAAGCGTAGAACAGGAAAAAGATTTCGGGGTTATAGTCACTGGTGATTTAAAAGTAGCGAAACAAAGTACAGCAGTGGTCAATAAGGCGAACAAAGTGTTAGGGTTTATAGCTCGAAATTTTGAGTACAAATCGCGCGATATTATAGTTCCTCTTTATAAATCATTAGTTAGACCCCATTTGGAGTACGCGGTCCAATTTTGGAATCCGCATATGCGCAAAGATATAGACAAAATCGAAAGAGTTCAAAGACGAGCAACTAAGATGATTCCGTCGCTTAGGTCAAAGTCGTACGAGGATAGGCTTAAGGAGTTAAATTGACAACACTCGAGACTAGGAGGTTAAGGGGTGATCTAATCCAGGTTTTCAAAATTATGAATGGGTTTGATAACGTAGATAGAGATAGCTTTTTCGAAATATCTCAATATAATAGGACTAGAAATAACGGGTGTAAGTTGACAAGTAGAAGGTTCGAGACAGCAGTTGCGAAAAACTTTTTTACGCATAGAATAGTAAATAGCTGGAATAGTTTGCCGGTAGAAGTAATTAGTAGCACGTCTATAAACATGTTTAAAAATCGATTAGACGCATATGTTGATAGAAAGGGTATAGTTTAAGGTAGTAAAATTAAGGCTTTGTGGGGATAGATCCCACAGCTCAACACAAGTGTTGTGGGATATAGGGAGGCAGCGTCTTGGGTTAGGGGATACTCTCTGTCCTTACACACCCCATTTAAAGAGATTCCTCTGCCGAGCGGTGCCCCCATAGTACTGTGAGGTATTGAAAAACTCATGATCTTCACTTGCCCCACAAACACCTTTAAATGGGAGACCCATAATGGGTGCACACACATTTCTACATTACTGTACAGTCTTTACAGCCACACCTATACTTTTCCTCGTAAGTGTATATATTGTAATGTATATGTTTGTAAATTTTGACTTGGTCCGCAATCGATATGGACCGTGACTTGATGGATACCGTAATGAAATTGACTGGATTCTTTGGATCTGAATATTTGCATGTCCGTTATAAATAGATATAGAGTGTAACATTTGTGGATAGTAGTCTATTATGACTTGATCCTCTGGATCCAGAGATTCTATCTTTAGTTTTAAATCGATAATTAATTAGTTTTAAATTGATAATTATTTAGTTTCGTAAAAATTGGTCGTTGCCAAATTACCGGCAGTTTTTACATAAATTTCTTATGTTCTTGTGGTTCGGAACCCACGTAAAATTGTAGGTCCCCTCCGCCACCACGGAGGACATACACAATACACGATTACGAACACAGTTAGGTAGACCAGCCATGAGTGGATCCTAGGGTCTTTGTTGGTCTGAAACATTATAACATTATAACATTATAACATATATACATACATACATAATATATATAATATATATATATATATATATATATATTAGTGATGGATCGAGTGGTCGGTTTTTCACAACCGCGGTTGCGGTTGTGTTTGAGGTTGTCGAATTTTTTCTAACCGCGGTTGCGGTTGCGGTTATCATATACTAGGAAAAATGCGTAATTATTAACTGGATTTAGCCACTATAGTGCGATTAGCCACACTTGGTACATAATATATACTAAATAGTATTTATTTAGTAAATACCTTATGTTGAACACAAGTTTTGCAATACACCGCTACCGCTATTTGTGTGTTGCAAAACTTGTGTTCAACATAAGGTATTTACTAAATAAATACTATTTAAATGAAGTATATTCTAAACTTATATAGCTATTATGAAAGAATAGGTCAAATTAATTAAAACCATATTTTGCACTAAGTGTGTTACCAGGATGAGGGACGAGGACCCATCGCACTGTTCATCCCACCTACCACTTTCCCCAGCCTCCACCCATTGGAAAGTTATGGATTATTATTCATTTGAAAAACTGATGTCAAACTTAATGACAGGCAGTGTGAATTTCAAGAATAATATTTTTGCTGCATTTTCACCTTTCAAGCGGCAACGCCTCTCATCGTACAACGTTCCCGCTCCATGCATAAGGAGACCCATCATTTTCTTTTTAAAAAAAGAAATATTTCTAATTAACCTAAAATTAAAATTAACTAAGCTTTTACAACCGCAACCGCACTTATGGAACGGCGGTTGCGGGAGATCGTAAGGTTATGACACAAACAAAAATAGGAAGCTACAAATACAATTTTTATCCAAAACTCGCTTAGGCGATTTTGGTTTATTATGTAAAAATGAATATGGATTAGTCATTGTTCATTTTTACAGTGTTTCCCCCTCTAAAATGGTATTTATACAATAATCTAATAGGGTACCATTAATACAATACAAATGAAAAAATAACATTCTAACTAATTCAAGTTAGGTGACGAATTTTTCTTTACAAGTTTTATACAGAACAAGTGAGTTATTATATAATATAAAGGAATTCAAAGATTAATACTTTAGTTTAGACAAACAATTTAGACAAAGAATGATGTTAAAATGTTTTTTTTCTTCTTTTTTTCTTTTTTTTTTACAAAATTTTATTTTTCTGTGGGAAAAATTACGTACATAATGAATAGAGTAGATAAAAATGGAAAAACGTAAATCGCACAATTTATAAGCTAATTTTTTATTGACTATTGTAGGTAAAAAATAGAATTACGTAATGGATGATGTATAGACCTGTGGTCTAGTGTGTATTTTTGTGTACTAGGTATAAAGGGTGTTGCTGATAATTTCGAGAGACAGATTTAGCTGATAGGATTGTTAAATTAACTGTATAAATGCATGAATGCAAAAATTGATTACGACTAAATCGCATAGTTGGCATTTACGTAATGAAATAGTTTTATTGTGATTTCAATGATTTGAGTATGAGGTTTGTATATATAGTATATATAGTGTGCATGCATTTTTATTGACTGTTGTAGGTACAAATCGAATTACGTAGGATGATGTATAGACCTGTGGTCAAATGGGTATTTGGGTGTATTAGGTGCGAAGTGTGTATTTTACAATTTCGAGGGACAGCTACTCACGATTAATTGAACAAAAGAAAATTAAAATACAAATTAAAAAACATAAATCAATTATGCATTTCAACGAGCTAAATACAATTTTATAATATTCTAAAAAAATAAAAGTAAATCGAATCATAGATGAATTTTCGATCAGGAATAAAAAAGTTATTGAAATGAAAGGGAAGCATTTCGAACAATCTTTTCTTTAATAATGTCAATTGAATTTTATATTAAAAATTATTTTTTATATAATAAAAAAAAAAAATATTAAAAAGGTTTAATAATTTTTGAAGGTTAAGTAGAAAAATTATACTTTTTCGTTGAATGTTGATAGAATTTTGAATTATTTGATATTTTAGTCTGAAAACTTGTTTGCATATAGACAAATACATCTGTTTTATTGCGTAGAAGTTTATTAAAAATTAAATGACTGAAATTTCATACGGGTAAATTTCCCGATCGTACAGAGCAGGATAAATTAGGTACATGATCGATTAATTGTTACACAACTATTATTATCACGTATACATTACAATGATTACCAAATCGTTACAAACAATTGTAAAAACTGTTTTGGGTTACAAACAACAAAATGTCATTTCACCTATATTTATATACGCAATAATGACATGACAAGAAAAGACAGATAGGTCAATTTTCTTCTCACAAACACCAAAAAAGGTTGAATTAAATTCTTTTGAACAAAAAAAAAAGGTTGAATTAAATTCTTAAATTGCATTTTTTTTTAAATTACAAGGAAAAAGTTGAATTCAATTGACTGCATTGAAAACTTCGACTTGGGACTTGAAATAAAAATGACTTGGAATGAATCACTCTGACTTGGAATAAATAACTCTGACTTGAAATAAATCTCTCTGGGGCGGTTGTCCCTCTTGGATGCAACCTATTGAAACTGAAACTTGATTTGCAACTTATTTGCAAATAAAACTGACTCGAAACTACTTCGAGTATCTTTATAAATCTCTGGGGCGGTTGGCCGTTTTGGCGCAACCTTCTGACTTGACCTCTTATCAAGTATTTCTGAACTGAAAATGAAACTGACTTGAACTTTTATCAAGTAGTATCTTGAAACTGAAAATGGGCTGTCTAACTTGAACCTGCTTCAAGTAAAGATTAACTAAAAATGGAAAATGACTGCATTTGATCTTTATCAAGTGGAGACGATTAACCTCTGTTTTGGTTGACCCTCTTGGTGCAACCGACTGACTTGAAAAACTGACTTCAAAAAATGACTTCAAAAATGACTTCAAAAAAATGACTTCAAAAATGACTTCAAAAATGACTTCAAAAATCTCTCTAAATCTGTAAACTCTCTGTAAACTCTCTCTAAACTTTCTCTCTCTTAATTTGCAAGTCAATTCAATTCCGTAATTGAAAAAAATTTGCAAACAAAAAAATATAAAATGTAAACAACATTTCACTCGAATGTACACGAAGGTACGATACTATTACGTTTGATACATAAAATAAAATTATACTATACTGAATATAATTGTGACAATTGACTTCTCTTACAATTGACTTCTCTTACAATTGATTTCTCTTACAATTGACTTCTCTTACAATTGACTTCTCTTACAATTGACTTCTCTTACAATTGACTTCTCTTACAATTGACTAAAATATAAAAATGTAAAAAACATTTCACTCTAATGTACGCGAAGGTACATAAAATAAAATTATACTATACGAACTAGAATAGTAAAAAATAACTGAAAATAACTGTGACAATACTGTTTTCAATAAAAAGAGTGTATCACTGGTGTCTGTAGTGTTCACTGTGTTTTTTGTTAATTCTGGCTCAATACTAAATATTAATTGTTAATAATAATGATTTTTCAAATGTTTTTTTAAAAAAGAGTTTTGTACTTAACAAGATTCCTATGGCGAAATCCTTAGAGACGTGTCCTGAAGACGTGTCTTGCTGGCCACTTGTTCCTGGATGAAAACTAGGCGTGCAGAACTTGGAGTCGTGACGCACCGGTTCAAGGGTGGATGTAACGAACTAGAAGTCGTGACACGCCGGTCAACTGGGTGGATGTGACGAACTAGAAGTCGTGACACGCCGGTCAACTGGGTGGATGTGACGAACTAGAAGTCGTGACGCACCGGTCAACTGGGTGGATGTGACGAACTAGAAGTCGTGACGCACCGGTCAACTGGGTGGATGTGACGAACTAGAAGTCGTGACGCACCGGTCAACTGGGTGGATGTGACGAACTAGAAGTCGTGACGCACCGGTCAACTGGGTGGATGTGACGAACTAGAAGTCGTGACGCACCGGTCAACTGGGTGTTGGTTCTGGTTCCAGGGTCTGGAAGACTGGAAGAATCCTGGAGTCGTGAAGATCCTGCTTAAAGGGTAGCCAGTTGTTAAGATCCTCTTCTTCTATGTGTTTATCCTGATGCAGGGTAATTTCTATCTTGGCCAAAGAGCGGCCTCTTCTTAAAATCTTCTTGTTGAAATCTTCTTGTTAAAATCTTCTTTTAAAAATCTTCTTCTAAAAATCTTTTTCTTATCCTGGTAAAGGGTCGCCACAATGTTAACCCCTCCGTCTATGGCCCTGGGTTGGTTCGAAGTCGACGGGGGTTCTGGTTAGGAGGCAGCAACGGATCTGTTACTTGCAGTAGTTTCTTCTATACTACTCTCCGAGTTCTTCTTTAGTGGCTCGGAGGATTCTGAGAGGCTTATTAAATTCTTTGAGGTTTCTCTCCGATTCTTCTTGTAGCTTATCGGGAGATTCTAATGACTAAGTTTTCTGAAGAGAGCACGGCTCGAAGGAGAAGGTAAAGACTTTTTCTTACTGTGTTTTACTCCTAAACTGTTACAGGTAATGCTCAGCCTCGTAGTTGGTATCAGAACAAACATGGAAGAAATTGGTGGGCTTTATATACCCCAATTCTACTAACATCATCATTATTAAATGTTGAAGAGGCTGTATTATTTTTGCACAATATTTGAAAATAAAGTAAATCTTTTAGCTGTGTAAGGTTTAAACGAATAAACAAGATATTGAAGATGAAGCCATATTTTTATCTTAAACTGCGTATTTTCAGATCTGATGTTATTATGATCTGCCAAGTTAACTAAAAGTGGAAATTGAACTATGCATCTTTACACTAAAATATGCATATGAGTAAAAATTAAAGGTTTAAGATTTACAATTAAATGCTTAGGCAAGACATGACTTCAACATTTATAATGAAGAAAGAATGTATACAAAACATGACATGGCGAAAGTTACTCAGGATTCATTATTCAGCTAAATCTAAAAAAATGATTATGAGATTTTAAAAAACAACAGGTCATCAATTATTTGGCAAAGTAGAAAGCACATCAAAATTTATCACAACGGAAAAATAATAATAAAAATACATAACAACAGTATTGCCGATTCGACATTCCTTATGGCGACATAATGTCGGGTCGGACATTGAGTACATTGTAATTTTGGTCTACTGTAACTTTGATTATAATTATCAATTCATTTATTATCGTTAACTATAATTTCATTAAAGTACATTGACTACGTTATTTAGTACATTACATCATTAAGTACAGTTTCATTAAAGTACATTACATTATATTAAATTAAAATATTACAGTTAATTATAATTTCATTGAAGTACATTACATCGTTTACCATGGTTAGATTATATGGTTAGATTATATGGTTATTAGTACAACACAAGTACATGAGACATGACATACATGATATAACATAACGCATGATAATATTATAAATTTGAAATCAAAGCGAGAGGAGGTATTTTAACCTTCGAGTGTTCGAATATGCAAGTTCGCGAAATTCGATCACTTACCCTCAGCATTTTCGAGTTCATCTCGGGAGGTCAAATAATTAAAAATAGAAATGAAAAAATAATACGAGAACGTATTTTTGCGTTTTAGAACGAAGGCAAAAGTTTTGCATTTCATGACTGACACGAGTACAGATGATTATTTAATAAGATTTATATTGGATAATTGGTCAAGATAAGATATGAATGTAAGAATTATATTTATACTACATAACATATAAATAATGACTTCTAGAGGGTGTACAGTTTTTATTATGATGATATATAAATTTTCATACATTGAATACTAGAGATATGATGAAGGGAAATTAATGACGGGAAAATGGGACGTCATAGTTATTGAATTTGTACGTAGAGTACGAATCATTGTTAGGAAGACTTACAAGAACGAATTAGAGACAAAGAGTAACAATCCTGTTACATGCACTGTGTATGCATAATCTAGGGTCGAGGGTGAGATGCAAGACAATCATAATTAATTATAATAACTTCTATAACAAAAAATGAAAAATGGAAAATGGATACGACTAAACCATAGAAATGGGAGATCGTAAGGTTATGACACAAACAAAAATAGGAAGCTACAAATACAATTTTTATCCAAAACTCGCTGAGGCGATTTTGGTTTATTATGTAAAAATGAATATGGATTAGTCATTGTTCATTTTTACAGTTATATATATATATATATATATATATATATATATATATATATATATATATATAAATAAATTAAATAATTAGGGTGATGCACAAATCATGACCATCGTGGATTTTTAGGGATACCCCCTCATTTGTTCCAATTTGTCACAAAAACACCCTGTGAGAAATTCCAGGTCAAACAAATAACATCCAGAGGTCGCGCCCGCCAATTGAAAATTTGAAAATTACAAAAAATTAGTGTAAAATCAAATTTTTTTAATTTGTTCTTATTTTTGTTGCAGGTTTGTTGCAGGTTGCACGTTTTGTGCAGGTTTGCTGCAGGCAGAGTGGTAGGTGATGCGTATATGAGCAAACAGCAAACAGCGTTCAAGGAAATCGGTATCGCAGTGTGCTTGTGGCAGTGTCCGGGAGAGGTGCTATATCAGTGAGTCTCTCCGCCTCAATTTCTCTTCTATTTCCGGTATCTTAATTGTGACGAAAATGAGATCAAGAAGCTCAACAGATATCTGGCTGATCGGTCAACAAATAGATAAATTGAATCAAAGTAAGCTTCCATCAAAGAAAGAAGTAATTTCCTTATTCATGAATTATAAACATGTCAAGAATGAAACCGTCAGAGAAGCATTAACTTCAACCGTTAATGTATTGGAAGTGTGGCAGAGAGCAGGAATACCAACAACCCAGAAATGTAATGTTGTGAAGAAATTGAATAAACTGTATGATGAGTGGCAAGGGCTGAAGAAGAGCAAAGGAAAAAAATCGAAGTTTTCAATAGAGAAAGAGAATACATGGAAAGAAAAATTGGATGGACTCTTTGATATTGCGCATGCAAATGCTAACGAGTTAATAACTATCGAAGAAGATAGAGAGTTTCTACGGCTACAAAGGGAAGGTCGAAAGGGTAAAATGATGGCAGTTGATAAGGATGAAGAAAACGTCGAAAGGAAGCTGCGAAGGGACATGAAAAAATGGATAAGAAAAGGTTACGTGAATCAAGTGCATTTGATGAGACAGTTGTTCTTGCAAGCAGCAGCAGTTCCTGCAGTGATTCACCTGCATCTACGGAAGAAGAAGTACATCTGGAACAGCCCTCAACATCAAAAAGAGGCCTTCCAAGAAAAAAATTCAAGATTATGAATGAAAATCTGCTTTCCTCATTGGATGTTGCTAAGATCAGCGACCGATCAGCCTCTTTAATAATTATTCCAACGATCGCAAATGTTGGAAAAGATCCAGAGAATTACAATGTTAGCTTATTCAAAAGGTTGGGGAACCTACGAGGTTGGACAGTATTTTAGATTTAGTAATAACTATGGATGATAGGCTAATTACTGATCTTCAACTAAGAGAACCGTTAAGCAATAGCGATCACAATATGGTAGAGTTTGTCCTCTCAGTAAGACACTCGAAACCAACTAACTCGACTAAAATTTCTAACGTCCAGCACGCAGACTTTAGTAAATTTCGAAATAAATTTTCACACGTCAATTGGGAAAACGTGATGGGGAACTCCAACGCAAAACTAATGTGGGAATCGTTCGAAACGGTATTTAGGACTATAAATGAGGAATGTGTACCGTACAAAATTAAGCGTGCGAAAGTAAACAAGCCCTTGTGGTTTACTTCTAGAGTAGGAGACATTATAAAGAGTAGAGATAGGGCTCATAGGCAATATAAGTGCGATAAAGATAATCTGTTGTTACGAAACAACTACATATCTCTAAGGCGTGAAGCGAAAAGCGATTCTTTCAATACGTCAATAATAGAAATCCAGTAAAAAGTGTCTTGGGGCCTTTGAAAAATTTAAACGGAGATCTAGTCTCTGAAAACAAGGAAATGGCTACCTTGCTAAACGAATTTTTTACGTCAGTTTTTAATATAGAAGATGTAACGAATATCCCTACGGTCATAGACATAATACCTTTTGATAATGGTAATATTTTGGATAATATCGTGGTTAGTGAAGGGAGGTAATGCGCTATATTGATAAAATGAAAACGCGTAAATCACCGGGGCCGGATTCCATATATCCCATACAACTAAAAGAATTAAAAGATAGCATTGTTGTGCCGCTAACAAAGATTTTTAATGCGTCTATTTCTGAGGGGTGCGTACCAGATAATTTCAAGTTAGCAAACGTAACACCTATCTTTAAGAAAGGCGATAAAGGTGCGGCGGGAAATTATAGGCCAATCAGTTTAACGTCTGTTGTAGGTAAGCTACTGGAATCAATAATTAGGGATCGTATAGTCGATCACTTAGAAGTGCATAAACTAGTTAGAAATAAGTAGCACGGTGTTAGGCGAAACAAATCTTGCTTAACTAATCTTTTAGAATTTTTCCAAAGCGTGGTTGACGTTTACGATAGACATAGGGCGGTTGATGTAGTGTATTTAGATTTTCAAAAAGCGTTTCACACCGTGCCGCACAAAAGACTCATTGAAAAAAATTAAGGCTCATGGAATCAGGGGTGTAGTAATAAATTGGCTAAAGAACGGTTGCGAGGTAGGAAACAGAGGGTGGTCGTTGATGGAGCGGAGTCGTGTTGGCTAATGTAGCGAGTGGCGTTCCTCAGGGTTCTGTATTGAGCCCCTTGCTTTTTCTTATATATATTAACGATTTAGATGTCGGCCTAGTCAGTACAGTTTCAAAGTTTGTGGATGACACGAAGCTGGGTGTTAGGGCGATTAATGACGAAGATAGAGTAAAATCCAGGAAGATCTGACTAAAATCGTTGATTGGTCAGTCAAATGGCAAATGAGATTTAACGTTGATAAGTGCAAAATTTTGCATATAGGTGCGCGTAACGGTAATTTTGCGTATAGTATGTCAGGGAAAGATTTAACAAGCGTAGAGCAGGAAAAAGATTTAGGAGTTATAGTCACTGGTGATTTAAAAGTAGCGAAACAAAGTACAGCAGTGGTCAATAATGCGAAAAAAGTGTTAGGTTTTATAGCGCGAAATTTTGAATACAAATCGCGCGATATTATAGTTCCTCTTTATAAATCATTAGTTAGACCCCATTTGGAGTACGCGATCCAATTTTGGAATCCGTATATGCGAAAAGATATACTGTAGACAAAATCGAAAGAGTTCAAAGACGAGCAACTAAGATGATTCCGTCGCTTAGGTCAAAGTCGTACGAGGATAGGCTTAAAGAGTTAAAATTGACAAGACTCGAGACTAGGAGGCTAAGGGGTGATCTAATCCAGGTTTTCAAAATTATGAATGGGTTCGATAACGTAGATAGAGATAGCTTTTTCGAAATATCTCAATATAATAGGACTAGAAATAACGGGTGTAAGTTGACAAGTAGAAGGTTCGAGACAGCAGTTGCCAAAAACTTTTTTACGCATAGAATAGTAAATAGCTGGAATAGTTTGCCGGTAGAAGTAATTAGTAGCACTTCTATAAACATGTTTAAAAATCGATTAGACAAATATTTTGATAGATTGGGTATAGTTTAAGGTAGTAAAAGTAAGGCTTTGTGGTGATCGATCCCACAGCTCAACACAAGTGTTGTGGGATATAGGGAGGCAGCATCTTGGGTTAGGGGATACTCTCTGTCCTTACACACCCCATTTAAAGAGATTCCTCTGCCGAGCGGTGCCCCCCATAGTACTGTGAGGTATTGAAAAACTCATGATCTTCACTTGCCCCACAAACACCTTGAAATGGGAGACCAAAAATGGGTGCACACACATTCTACATTACTGTACAGTCTTTACAGCCACACCTACACTTTTCCTCCTAAGTATATATATATTGTAATGTATATGTAAATTTTGACTTGGTTAGCAATCGATATGGATCGTGACATATTTTTCGTTGGCAAGGTACTAGTATTGATGGATACCGTAATGAAATTGACTGGATTCTTTGGATCTGATATATTTGCATGTTGGTTATAAATAGATATAGAGTGTAACATATTTGTGGATAGTAGTCTATTATGACTTGATCCTCTGGATCAAGAGATTCTATCTTCAGTTTTAAATCGATAATTAATTAGTTTTAAATCGATAATTAATTAGTTATGCAAAAATTGGTCGTTGCCAATGTACAGGCAGTTTTTGCATAAATTTCTTATATTCTTGTGGTTCGGAACCCACGTAAAATTGTAGGTCCCCTCCACCACCACGGAGGACATACACAATACACGATTACGAACACAGTTAGGTAGACCAACCATGAGTGGATCCTAGGGTCTTTGTTGGTCTGAAACATTGTAACATTATAACATATATATATATATATATATATAATACACACAGACAGTGCATGGAACAAGGAACTCTTCTGGGATAATTAAATCCACTATAGTCCGAATAAGTAATGGTAAATGACAAATACCATAGTTTTTCTTTCTCATGATGCTAGCCCGACGTGGGCAACGGGTCACTCGCAAAGAGGTCCCATAAATATAGCTTCCCTCACCAGCTATCTGCAAAGCAGACAGGATCCAGCTTTGGGACATGGATCTAGAAAGCAGCCTAGCCCTGCTACATTTAGAACCTCAATATAAGCAAAAGACTCGCTGCCTTCACGTCAGATTGAATACATCAAAGAAAAAAGGGGGGTAACTATTATATTTTTGACCAAAAACCAAAACTTAAACCTCAACTGGCAGAATTGAGCGTCCACTTTTCAAGGCACATAACATGTCCAATTTCAAGATTGGAATGAACTCAGAATGGTCCCCTGAGTTTTCTATGATACACACAGACAGTGCATGGAACAAGGAACTCTTCTGGGATAATTAAATCCACTATAGTCCGAATAAGTAATGGTAAATGACAAATACCATAGTTTTTCTTTTTCATGATGCTAGCCCGACGTGGGCAACTTGTCACTCGCAAAGAGGTCCCATAAATATAGCTTCCCTCACCAGCTATCTGCAAAGCAGACACGATCCAGCTTTGGGACATGGATCTAGAAAGCAGCCTAGCCCTGCTACATTTAGAACCTCAATATAAGCAAAAGACTCGCTGCCTTCACGTCAGATTGAATACATCAAAGAAAAAAGGGGGGTAACTATTATATTTTTAACCAAAAACCAAAACTTAAACCTCAACTGGCAGAATTGAGCGTCCACTTTTCAAGGCACATAACATGTCCAATTTCAAGATTGGAATGAACTCAGAATGGTCCCCTGAGTTTTCTATGATACACACAGACAGTGCATGGAACAAGGAACTCTTCTGGGATAATTAAATCCACTATAGTCCGAATAAGTAATGGTAAATGACAAATACCATAGTTTTTCTTTTTCATGATGCTAGCCCGACGTGGGCAACTTGTCACTCGCAAAGAGGTCCCATAAATATAGCTTCCCTCACCAGCTATCTGCAAAGCAGACACGATCCAGCTTTGGGACATGGATCTAGAAAGCAGCCTAGCCCTGCTACATTTAGAACCTCAATATAAGCAAAAGACTTGCTGCCTTCACGTCAGATTGAATACATCAAAGAAAAAAGGGGGTAACTATTATATTTTTAACCAAAAACCAAAACTTAAACCTCAACTGGCAGAATTGAGCGTCCACTTTTCAAGGCACATAACATGTCCATTTCATCATGGAAAAAGAAAAACTATGGTATTTGTCATTTACCATTACTTATTCGGACTATAGTGGATTTAATTATCCCAGAAGAGTTCCTTGTTCCATGCACTGTCTGTGTGTATTATAAAAAACTCAGGGGACCATTCTGAGTTCATTCCCATCTTGAAACGGACATGTTATGTGCCTTGAAAAGTGGACGCTCAATTCTGCCAGTTGAGGTTTAAGTTTTGGTTTTTGGCTAAAAATATAATAGTTACCCCTTTTTCTTTTTCTTTGATGCATTCAATCTGACGTGAAGGCAGCGAGTCTTTTGCTTATATTGAGGTTCTAAATGTAGCATGGCTAGGTGCTTTAAACCCTAGATCCATGTCCCAAAGCTGGATCCTGTCTGCTTTGCAGATAGCTGGTGAGGGAAGCTATATTTATGGGACCTCTTTGCGAGTGACCCGTTGCCCACGTCGGGCTAGTATCATGAAAAAGAAAAACTATGGTATTTGTCATTTACCATTACTTATTCGGACTATAGTGGATTTAATTATCCCAGAAGAGTTCCTTGTTCCATGCACTGTCTGTGTGTATCATAAAAAAATCAGGGGACCATTCTGAGTTCATTCCCATATATATATATACCATTTTGTGTTTCCTTTCCTTCGTGGTTTTATTCATCATAAATATTTTTCACGTGTTACTTTCGTGAAATAATTTTCATATATATATATATATATATATATATATATATATATATATATACACACACACACACATATATATATATATATATGTGTGTATATATATATATATATATATATATATATATATGAAATAGGATCCCTCCTAATGAGACGTAGTTTTACATTTAGGATAAAAACGAAGACGTAGAGCAAAAAAGTCATTATATTTGGCTGCAGCCGACGTTTCGGGCAACTCTACCCATTTTCAAGGCCTAATAAATAAAAAGCTAAAATTAATGCATGACAAAAATATACGAATGTCAAAAACTAAACTAATTTATAGTACAGAATAAAACCACTTCAAGAATAAAAATTAAAAAGCATAAAACAAGCATAAGCCAAAAACAAAAAGTAAAAATTATATACATGACAAATATACGCATGATAAAAATAAAACTTAAAAACTAAAAACATTCAAACATAAAATAGTTAAAAACTTTACTAATAAAAAGTTAAATGAAAAAATGCAAAAGTGCACCAAACATACCATGCTCACTTGACAGCCACAAACAACTGAGGCGAAAAGGAGACAGGGTCAAGGGGAAAAAACAGAAAAAAAAAAAAAAAATTAGTTTGTAGGTATTCTAATTAATATAAAGGGGGTAACAGCTAGAATCAATATTTAAACTAAAATCAATATTTAAATTTTACTTTTTGTTTTTGGCTTATGCTTGTTTTATGCTTTTTAATTTTTATTCTTGAAGTGGTTTTATTCTGTACTATAAATTAGTTTAGTTTTTGACATTCGTATATTTTTGTCATGCATTAATTTTAGCTTTTTATTTATTAGGCCTTGAAAATGGGTAGAGTTGCCCGAAACGTCGGCTGCAGCCAAATATAATTACTTTTTTGCTCTACGTCTTCGTTTTATCCTAAATATATATATATATATATATATATATATATATATATATATATATATATATATATATATAATGTTATAATGTTTCAGACCAAAAAAGACCCTAGGATCCACTCATGGCTGGTCTACCTAACTGTGTTTGTGTATTGTGTATGTCCTCCGTGGTGGCGGAGGGGACCTACAATTTTACGTGGGTTCCGAACCACAAAAACATAAGAAATTTATGTAAAAACTGCCGGTAAATTGGCAACGACCAATTTTTACGAAACTAAATAATTATCAATTTAAAACTAATTAATTATCGATTTAAAACTAAAGATAGAATCTCTGATCCAGAGGATCAAGTCATAATAGACTACTGTCCACAAATATGTTACACTCTATATCTATTTATAAAGGACATGCAAATATATCGGATCCAAAGAATCCAGTCAATTTCATTACGGTATCCATCAAGTCACGGTCCATATCGATAGCGGACCAAGTCAAAATTTACAATCATATACATTACAATATATACACTTACGAGAAAAAGAGTAGGTGTGGCTGTAAAGACTGTACAGTAATGTAGAAATGTGTGTGCACCCATTTTGGGTCTCTCATTTAAAGGTGTTTGTGGGGCAAGTGAAGATCATGAGTTTTTCAATACCTCACAGTACTATGGGGGGCACCGCTCGGCAGAGGAATCTCTTTAAATGGGGTGTGTAAGGACAGAGAGTATCCACTAACCCAAGACGCTGCCTCCCTATATCCCACAACACTTGTGTTGAGCTGTGGGATCTATCCCCAGAAAGCCTTAATTTTACTACCTTAAACTATACCCTTTCTATCAACATATGCGTCTAATCGATTTTTAAACATGTTTATAGACGTGCTACTAATTACTTCTACCGGCAAACTATTCCAGCTATTTACTATTCTATGCGTAAAAAAGTTTTTCGCAACTGCTGTCTCGAACCTTCTACTTGTCAACTTACACCCGTTATTTCTAGTCCTATTATATTGAGATATTTCGAAAAAGCTATCTCTATCTACGTTATCGAACCCATTCATAATTTTGAAAACCTGGATTAGATCACCCCTTAACCTCCTGGTCTCGAGTGTTGTCAATTTTAACTCCTTAAGCCTATCCTCGTACGACTTTGACCTAAGCGACGGAATCATCTTAGTTGCTCGTCTTTGAACTCTTTCGATTTTGTCTATATCTTTGCGCATATACGGATTCCAAAATTGGACCGCGTACTCCAAATGGGGTCTAACTAATGATTTATAAAGTGGAATTATAATATCGCGCGATTTGTACTCAAAATTTCGAGCTATAAAACCTAACACTTTGTTCGCCTTATTGACCGCCGCTGTACTTTGTTTCGCTACTTTTAAATCACCAGTGACTATAACTCCTAAATCTTTTTCCAGCTCTACGCTTGTTAAATCTTTCCTTGATATACTATACGCAAATTTACCGTTACGCGAACCTATATGCAAAATTTTGCCCTTATCAACGTTAAATCTCATTTGCCATGTGACTGACCAATCAACGATTTTATTCAGATCTTCCTGAATTTTACCTCTATCTTCGTCATTAATCGCCCTACCACCCAGCTTCGTGTCATCCGCAAACTTTGAAACTGTACTGACTAGGCCGACATCTAAATCGTTAATATATATAAGAAAAAGCAAGGGGCGGAGGGGAACTACAATTTTACGTGGGTTCCGAACCACAAAAACATAAGAAATTTATGTAAAAACTGCCGGTAAATTGGCAACGACCAATTTTTACGAAACTAAATAATTATCAATTTAAAACTAATTAATTATCGATTTAAAACTAAAGATAGAATCTCTGATCCAGAGGATCAAGTCATAATAGACTACTGTCCACAAATATGTTACACTCTATATCTATTTATAAAGGACATGCAAATATATCGGATCCAAAGAATCCAGTCAATTTCATTACGGTATCCATCAAGTCACGGTCCATATCGATAGCGGACCAAGTCAAAATTTACAATCATATACATTACAATATATACACTTACGAGAAAAAGAGTAGGTGTGGCTGTAAAGACTGTACAGTAATGTAGAAATGTGTGTGCACCCATTTTGGGTCTCTCATTTCAAGGTGTTTGTGGGGCAAGTGAAGATCATGAGTTTTTCAATACCTCACAGTACTATGGGGGGCACCGCTCGGCAGAGGAATCTCTTTAAATGGGGTGTGTAAGGACAGAGAGTATCCACTAACCCAAGACGCTGCCTCCCTATATCCCACAACACTTGTGTTGAGCTGTGGGATCTATCCCCAGAAAGCCTTAATTTTACTACCTTAAACTATACCCTTTCTATCAACATATGCGTCTAATCGATTTTTAAACATGTTTAGACGTGCTACTAATTACTTCTACCGGCAAACTATTCCAGCTATTTACTATTCTATGCGTAAAAAAGTTTTTCGCAACTGCTGTCTCGAACCTTCTACTTGTCAACTTACACCCGTTATTTCTAGTCCTATTATATTGAGATATTTCGAAAAAGCTATCTCTATCTACGTTATCGAACCCATTCATAATTTTGAAAACCTGGATTAGATCACCCCTTAACCTCCTGGTCTCGAGTGTTGTCAATTTTAACTCCTTAAGCCTATCCTCGTACGACTTTGACCTAAGCGACGGAATCATCTTAGTTGCTCGTCTTTGAACTCTTTCGATTTTGTCTATATCTTTGCGCATATACGGATTCCAAAATTGGACCGCGTACTCCAAATGGGGTCTAACTAATGATTTATAAAGTGGAATTATAATATCGCGCGATTTGTACTCAAAATTTCGAGCTATAAAACATAACACTTTGTTCGCCTTATTGACCGCCGCTGTACTTTGTTTCGCTACTTTTAAATCACCAGTGACTATAACTCCTAAATCTTTTTCCAGCTCTACGCTTGTTAAATCTTTCCTTGACATACTATACGCAAATTTACCGTTACGCGAACCTATATGCAAAATTTTGCACTTATCAACGTTAAATCTCATTTGCCATGTGACTGACCAATCAACGATTTTATTCAGATCTTCCTGAATTTTACCTCTATCTTCGTCATTAATCGCCCT
>JAJOZX010000588.1:937500-952500 GCA_023014485.1 Bathynomus jamesi
ACGGCTCGAAGGAGAAGATAAAGACTTTTTCTTACTGTCTTTTACTCCTAAAACTGTTACAGGTAATGCTCAGCCTCGTAGTTGGAATCAGAATAAACATGGAAGAAATTTGTGGGGTTTATATACCCCGATTCTATTAACATCATTATTAAATCTTGAAGAGGCTGCATTATTTTTGCACAATATTTGAAAATAAAGTAAATCTTTTAGCTGTGGTAAGGTTTAAACGAATAAACAAGATATTTGAAGATGAAGCCATATTTTTATCTTAAATTGCGGATTTTCAGATCTGATGTTGTTATGATCTGCCAAGTTAACTAAAAGTGGAAATTGAACTATGCATCTTTACACTAAAATATGCATATGAGTAAAATTAAAGGTTTAAGATTTACAATTAAATGCTTAGGCAAGACATGACTTCATCTTTTATAACGAAGAAAGAATGTATACAAAACATGACAGGGCAAAAGTTACTCAGGATTCATTATTAAGCTAAATCTAAAAAATGATTATGAGATTTTAAAAAACAACAGGTCATCAATTATTTGGCAAAGTAGAAAGCACATCAAAATTTATTCCAACGGAAAAATAATAATAAAAAAAATAACAACAGTATCGCCGATTCTACATTCCTTATGGCGACATAATGTCGGGTCGGGACATTGAGTACATTGTAATTTTGGTCTACTGTAACTATGATTATAATTACCAATTAATTAATTTATTATCGTTAACTACAATCCCATTAAAGTACATTGACTACGTCATTTAATACATTACATCATTAAGTACAGTTTCATTGAAGTACATTACGTCGTTTACCATTCTTACAGTGTTTTTTATATATTTATATATGGTTATAATATATGGTTATAATATATGGTTATTATGTATGGTTAATATGTATGGTTATTATGTATGGTTATTAGTACAACACAAGTACATGAGACATGACACACATGATATAACATAACGCATGATAATGTTATAAATTCGAATCAGAGCGAAAGGAGATTTTTTTATCTTTGAAGCGTTCGATTTTGCCAGTTAGCGAAATTTGATCACCTACCTCAGCATTTTCGAGTTCATTGAGAGGTGATATAATTAAAAATAAATATTAAAAAAATAATACGAGAACGTATTTCTGCGTTTTCGAACGAATGCATGAAGTTTTGCGTTTCATAGATTGACACGAGTAAAAATGAATATTTAATAAAATTTATATAGGATAATGATCAAGGGAAATTAATGACGGGAAAATGTGACGTCATAGTTATTGAATTTGTACGTATAGTACAAATCATTATTAGGAAGATTTACAAGAACGAATTAGAGACAAAGAGTGGGTATTAATGACTAAGAAGTACAACTACAGGTTCCAATCCTGTTATATGCAATGTGAATGCATAATCTAGGGTCGAGGGTGAGATGCAAGACAATCATAATTACAGTGCCCGCGAAAAGTATCCGATCACCCTGGAAATTTGTATTTTTTACATAAAAAACAATGTTTAAATGTATACTAACCTTATATTAGTATTTTGTCATCTGTCCTTTGGTTTGGATGACTTGTTCTAGACGTTTTGGCATGGATTTAATCAAGTTTTCACAAACTTCCACTGATATTTCCTTGCACCATACCTTTTTGATGGCTTCTTGTAATTTTTCGACTGAGCCAGTGTCGTGGCATTCAACCTTATTTTTTATTATTAGCCACATATTTTCTATCGGATTGAGATCTGGACTATTACCAGGCCAATCCAAAATATCAAATTTATTGTCAGTAATCCATTTTGTCACTATTTTGGCCCTGTGACATGGTGCACCATCATGCATGTATGTTTTTGTCCTTTGGATTGCCATTGCCATTGGAAGTTTATCCTGTAGCATTGCTAAATACCGTGCACCATTCATAGTTGTGTTCTTCGGAAGAAAATATAGGTTTCCACGCCCATAGTAACCGAAACAACCCCAAACCATCACACTTGGAGGGTGTTTCATTGTCTTTAGGGTGTATTTAGGGTCCATCCTATTTGAGCCAATGGGCCAGCGAACCTTTTTTGGACAACTTCTGAATGTCAAAAATGTCGACTCATCACTAAATAAAACCTTCTTCCAGTCATCAACAGTCCAATGAATATATTTTTTACAAAATGCGACACGTTTTTTTACGCATTTTTTCATTAATGAACGGTTTCTTAGCAGCATGGCGAGATGGTAATCCGAGTTCTTTTTGGAGCCGCTCCTGGATAGTTCGTTCAGAAACACCAGATAACAAATTATTCATATTAAATTTTATTTCTTTCGCAGTTATTGTTGGGTTTTTCAATACTAAACGTTTCATAAGTTTGTCTGTTCGTGAATTTGTTTTTCTCGGTCTGCCAGATCGTTTTTTAGGGACTGGCGTGGTTAGGCCGGCATTGTTCTTAGCCCGTGAAACCCATAAATTAACGGTACTTTGGGATATGTTTAATTCCTTAGCTATCTGTCTCTGTGATTTCCCACATGTATGCAAAGCAACAATAGCACCTCGACAATCACTCTTAAGTTGTTTTTTAGCACACATTATATATAAATTTTATTTACACCACTTTCTGTAAAAAATAACAAAATATCAATAAATTTACACAAACAGTGAAATCTGACAACTTTGAGACACAGCCACCCGCAACGAAGGCTACCAGAACACTAATTTGAGAATGCGTTGGATAGCTCTCATATCAGCGAGCAATCTCAAAGTTACCAGATGTCGCTAGAACAAATAGAAAGTGAATTATGTGTCTCTGAATATCAAGGGAAAATATTGTATTTTCTTGAGTGATCGGATACTTTTCGCGGGCACTGTAATTATAATAACTTCTATAACAAATGGAAAATGGATACGACTAAACCATAGATATGGTAGATCGTAGGGTTGTGACACGAACAAAAATAGGAAGCTACAAGTAAAATTATTATCCAAACTCGCGTTAAGCGATTTTGGTTCTTATGTAAAAATGAATATTGATTATTCGTTGTTCATTTTTACATTGCTCTCCACTTTAAAATATGTATACAATAATATAATAGGATACAATTAATACAATACAAATGAGAAAATAACATCCTAACTAATTCAAGTTAGATGACGAATTTTTCTTCACATTACAAATTTTTATACAGAACAAGTGAGTTCGGGTGGTTGTGTACAATGCAGAGTTATCAAATCTTTAAAATGACACTTGCTTATAAAATATAAAAAATTCAAAGATTAATACTTTAATCTAGACAAACAGAATAAAAGGATTAATACATTAATTTGGACAAACAATTAAGTTAGACAAAGAATGATATTGTTAAATTTTTAGCAAAATTTTATTTTTCTGTGGGGAAAATTACATTCATAATGAATAGGTAAAAGGGAAAAATATAAATTTTAAAGTTCATGGATTTTTCAAGGTTACCATGATAATACAATTCATAAACTAATTTTTTATTGACTATTGTAGGTAAAAAATCGAATTACGTAATGGATGATGTATAGACCTGTGGTCTAGTGTGTATTTTTGGTGTACTAGGTACAAAGTGTGTATCTTACAATTTCGAGGGACAGATTAGCCGATAGGATTGTTCAAGTAACTGAATAAATGCATGAGCAAGATATATTAGAAAGCAAGAATGATTAAGATTAAATTACATAGTTAGCACTTACGCGCAATGAAATAGTTTATTGTGATATCCAATGATTTTAGCATAAGGTTTGTATATATAGTATATATAGTGTGCATACATGCATTTTTATTGACTGTTGTAGGTACAAATCGAATTACGTAGTGGATGATGTATAGACCTGTTGTCAAATGTGTATTTATGTTTATTGGGTACAGATTGTAGTGGTTGGTGATACGTTCAAAAGGAGAAAGGGGATTTATAGTTGAATAGTTGAAGTTATACGTCAGTGTGCAGATGTATCTATAAATATTGGTAAGAAGCATCTGTAGATGAGTGAGTCGGTACAATAGTATGTAGTATATGAGAGTAATTTGTTCATCCCGTGAAGAACTAGATCATTAGGGGTCATTGGTGGATTAGGATTATATATATATATATATATATATACTTGAAGGAACAGATAAAATAACTTAATAAATGCATGAGCGAGAATTATATATAGTAAGCAATAATTATGATGTATTATAATGATGATGTTTGCATACGAGTTTTAATGCAAAAGTGACTGAATATGTGTCAAAAGTAATAAAATTCAATTAGGATTATATATTTTACATAATTAATCAGTTACACGTATATTAAGGTAATAAAAAAAACGAACTTAGAGGACCTTACAATTAATGAAAGTTGATGATGTTTGCATACGAGTTTTAATGCAAAAGTGACTGAATATGTGTCAAAAGTAATAAAATTCAATTAGGATTATATATTTTACATAATTAATCAGTTACACGTATATTAAGGTAATAAAAAAAACGAACTTAGAGGACCTTACAATTAATGAAAGTAAATCTAGCGGTATTAAAAATTAAATTTTGAAGATGGAATTAAATTCGACTATTAACATTCCTAGCTATATATGAACTATATAACCATTAACATTAACCAGAAGTATCGGTACGATAATTGAATTAAAAAAATTTAAGAATGCAAATTAAAAATAGAAATCAATTATGCATTTCAACGAGCTAAACATAATTTTATAATATTTTAAAAAAGTAAAAGTAAATCGAGCCATAGATGAATTTCGACCAAGAATAAAAAAGTTATTGAAATGGAAGGAAAGCATTTCGAACAATCTTTTCTTTTAATAATTTCTGGTAAATTTTACATTAAAAATTATTTTTATATAATAAAAAAAATATAAAGGTTTAATAATTTTTGCATGTTAAGTAGAAAAATCATACTCTTTCGTTAAATGTTGATCGAATTTGAAATGTTTGATATTTTAGTCTGAAATTGAGAATTACGTTTTTTTTTTTTTTTTTTTTTTTAAAAAGAAGAGAGATTGCTTTTCACATTACTTAGAACAAAAAATTAAAAGAGTTCAACAAACGGAGGGACGGCATGTTCCTCATATACATTACAATAATTACCAAAATCGTTACAACCTTTGTAAAAACGGTTTTGTTACAAATAATAAAATACATAACTATATATTTATATACGCAACAATGGCGCTGAAAAGAAAAGACAGATCGGTCAATTTCCTTCTTACAAACAAAAAAAAGTTAAACTAAAGACAAACCGGTCAATTTAGGTTGAATTTAATTCTCTTTTACAACAAAAAAAAAGGTTGAATTAAATTCTTAAATTACATTTTCTTAAATTAAATTCTCTTAAATTACAAAGAAAAAGTTGAATTCAATTGACTGCATTGAAAACTGACTTGGGACTCGAAATCGAAATAAAAATGACTTGGGACTCGAAATAAAAATGACTTGGGACTCGAAATAAAAATGACTTGGGACTCGAAATAAAAATGACTTGGGACTCGAAATAAAAATGACTTGGGACTCGAAATAAAAATGACTTGGGACTCGAAATAAAAATGATGGGATAAAACTGTCTGACTTGAACTCTATCAAGTATTCTGAAACTAACTTGAACTCTATCAAGTATTCTGAAACTAACTTGAACTCTATCAAATATTCTGAAACTAACTTGAACTCTATCAAGTATTCTGAAACTAACTTGAACTCTTATCAAGTATTCTGAAACTAACTTGAACTCTTATCAAGTATTCTGAAACTAACTTGAACTCTTATCAAGTATTCTGAAACTAACTTGAACTCTTATCAAGTATTCTGAAACTAACTTGAACTCTTATCAAGTATTTCTATAAATCTCTGGGGCTGTTGTCCCTCTTGGATGCAACCTTCTGATACTGAAAACTGAAACTGGAACTTGAAACTGTTTTCAAGTATCTCTATAACTCTATAAACTCTCTGTAAACTCTCTCTCTTAATTTTGCAAGTCAATTCAATTCACTAATTTGAAAAAATTGTAAACAAAAATAAAAAAATGTAAACAATATTTCACTCTAATGTACGCGAAGGTACTGTACTACTATGTTTGGTACATAAAATAAAATTATTCTATACTGACTATAATAGTGAAATTAACTCTGTGACAATTAACTTCTGTGACTTTTAACTTCTGTTACTTTTAACTTCTGTGAAAATTACTGCTTCACTAAAAAAAATGTATCACTGGTGTCTGAAATGTTCACTGTGTTTCTTGTATATTCTGACTTGATACTCATTATTAACTGTTAATAATACTGACTTTTCAAGTGTTTATAAATTACTTAAAAAAAGAAACTGTACTTAACAAAATTTCTACGGCGAAATCCTTGAGACGTGTCCTGAAGACGTCTTGCTGGCTACTTCTTCCTGGATGAAAACCAGGCGTGGAGAACTTGGAGTCGTTACACACCGGTTCAAGGGTGGATGTGACGAACTAGAAGTCGTGACACGCCGGTCAAATGGTGGGTCGCCACTTGTTAAACTCTTGGCTACAGACTCGCCAGACTGTTATGCCAATATCTTCTATGTGCTTGGATCGTCTTGATTTTTATCCTGGCAGGGTCGCCAGACTGTTAACCCCTCCGTCTATGGCCCTGGGGTGGTTCGGAGTCGACGGGGGTTCTGGTTAGGAGGCAGCAACGGATCTGTTACTTGCAGTAGTTTCTTCTATACTACTCTCCAAGTTCTTCTTTAGTGGCTCCGAGGATTCTGAGAGGCTTATTAAATTTTTTGAGGTTTCTCCCCGATTCTTCTTGTAACTTATCGGGAGATTCTAATGACTAAGTTTTCTGAAGAGAGCACGGCTCGAAGGAGAAGATAAAGACTTTTTCTTACTGTCTTTTACTCCTAAAACTGTTACAGGTAATGCTCAGCCTCGTAGTTGGAATCAGAATAAACATGGAAGAAATTTGTGGGGTTTATATACCCCGATTCTATTAACATCATCATTATTAAATCTTGAAGAGGCTGCATTATTTTTGCACAATATTTGAAAATAAAGTAAATCTTTTAGCTGTGGTAAGGTTTAAACGAATAAAAAAGATATTTGAAGATGAAGCCATATTTTTATCTTAAATTGCGTATTTTCAGATCTGATGTTGTTATGATCTGCCAAGTTAACTAAAAGTGGAAATTGAACTATGCATCTTTACACTAAAATATGCATATGAGTAAAAATTAAAGGTTTAAGATTTACAATTAAATGCTTAGGCAAGACATGACTCCATCTTTTATAACGAAGAAAGAATGTATACAAAACATGACATGGCAAAAGTTACTCAGGATTCATTATTAAGCTAAATCTAAAAAATGATTATGAGATTTTAAAAAACAACAGGTCATCAATTATTTGGCAAAGTAGAAAGCACATCAAAATTTATTCCAACGGAAAAATAATAATAAAAAAAATAACAACAGTATCGCCGATTCTACATTCCTTATGGCGACATAATGTCGGGTCGGACATTGAGTACATTGTAATTTTGGTCTACTGTAACTATGATTATAATTACCAATTAATTCATTTATTATCGTTAACTACAATCCCATTAAAGTACATTGACTACGTCATTTAGTACATTACATCATTAAGTACAGTTTCATTGAAGTACATTACGTCGTTTACCATTCTTACAGTGTTTTTTATATATTTATAAGCACACCGGACAAAAAATTAATCACCCCTCTCAGAATGTACCTAATAACGTGTGACGGCGCCTCTGGCCTTGATAACCGCACGAATCCGGCGAGGCAGAGACTCTACGAGGTTGTGCATGTACTGAACATCGATTTGCTACCACTCGTTCATCAGCCGGTCCCGAAGTTCCGCCAGAGTCCGTGGGTGTCTATTCCTGCGCTTCACTTTCTGTTTCCAGCCTGAACAACACCTTCGACGCATTCAGGATTAAAGGCTTCATTGGACCTGCGATGTACTCGTCGCCTCCCATCATTGGAGAAAAAACAAAAACGGGACTCATCGGACCAAATTACACGTTTCCAATCTGCCGCAGTCCAGTTTTTGTGCCTCTGAGCCCATTTATAACGTGCCAATTTGTGACTTGCTGTTAACAGCGGCCTCTTCCGTGGTCCCCTGCTCCAGATGTCTATCGCATGCAGTTTTCGTCGCAATGTCCGTTCGGAAATTGGTCGCTGGGGAACCTCATTGGTTTCTTGGAGCAATTGTTCTCTGGTTTGAAAACGATTTGCAGTTACTAGACGAGAAACATGGCGGCGGTCACTATTGTCGATAGTTGTTTTCCGGCCACAGTTACGCCGTCGATTTTCAGTTGATTGCGAACTACACCACTCTTTGTAAACTAGCTGGACAGTACGCGTTGACACACCAACAAATTGGGCTACTTCAGACATTTTGTGTCCGTGGGCTCTGCCAAACACGATGGCTCCTTTTTGCCACTGAGTACCGTCTGCCTCACGACCCATTTTGCAGACTATATCCAACACACACTTTGTTCTTCACCACCTCACGAAACAGATCTGATCCTGTGTGCTACGTCACCGCTACTTGTCACTTACCAATGCTACATCAAAGCCCTCTGTGTGACCTTGAACTTCCTACTATCGGTTCTCTTAGGGGTAACTAATTTTTTGTCCGTGTGCTTATATGGTTATAATATATGGTTATAATATATGGTTATTATGTATGGTTATTATGTATGGTTATTATGTATGGTTATTAGTACAACTCAAGTACATGAGACAAGACACACATGATATAACATAACGCATGATAATGTTATAAATTCGAATCAGAGCGAAAGGAGATTTTTTTTTCTTTGAAGCGTTCGATTTTGCCAGTTAGCGAAATTTGATCACCTACCTCAGCATTTTCGAGTTCATTGAGAGGTGATATAATTAAAAATAAAAATGAAAAAAATAATACGAGAACGTATTTCTGCGTTTTCGAACGAATGCATGAAGTTTTGCGTTTCATAGATTGACACGAGTAAAAATGAATATTTAATAAAATTTATATAGGATAATGATCAAGGGAAATTAATGAAGGGAAAATGTGACGTCATAGTTATTGAATTTGTACGTATAGTACAAATCATTATTAGGAAGATTTACAAGAACGAATTAGAGACAAAGAGTGGGTATTAATGACTAAGAAGTACAACTACGTGTTCCAATCCTGTTATATGCATTGTGTATGCATAATCTAGGGTCGAGGGTGAGATGCAAGACAATCATTAATTATAATAACTTCTATAACAAATGGAAAATGGATACGACTAAACCATAGATATGGTAGATCGTAGGGTTGTGACACGAACAAAAATAGGAAGCCACAAGTAAAATTATTATCCAAACTCGCGTTAAGCGATTTTGGTTCTTATGTAAAAATGAATATTGATTATTCGTTGTTCATTTTTACATTGCTCTCCCCTTTAAAATATGTATACAATAATATAATAGGATACAATTAATACAATACAAATGAGAAAATAACATCCTAACTAATTCAAGTTAGATGACGAATTTTTCTTGACATTTCAAATTTTTATACAGAACAAGTGAGTTCGGGTGGTTGTGTACAATGCAGAGTTATCAAATCTTTAAAATGACACTTGCTTATAAAATATAAAAAATTCAAAGATTAATACTTTAATCTAGACAAACAGAATAAAAGGATTAATACATTAATTTGGACAAACAATTAAGTTAGACAAAGAATGATATTGTTAAATTTTTAGCAAAATTTTATTTTTCTGTGGGAAAAATTACATTCATAATGAATAGGTAAAAGGGAAAAATATAAATTTTAAAGTTCATGGATTTTTCAAGGTTACCATGATAATACAATTCATAAACTAATTTTTTATTGACTATTGTAGGTAAAAAATCGAATTACGTAATGGATGATGTATAGACCTGTGGTCTAGTGTGTATTTTTGGTGTACTAGGTACAAAGTGTGTATCTTACAATTTCGAGGGACAGATTAGCCGATAGGATTGTTCAAGTAACTGAATAAATGCATGAGCAAGATATATTAGAAAGCAAGAATGATTAAGATTAAATTACATAGTTAGCACTTACGCGCAATGAAATAGTTTATTGTGATATCCAATGATTTTAGCATAAGGTTTGTATATATAGTATATATAGTGTGCATACATGCATTTTTATTGACTGTTGTAGGTACAAATCGAATTACGTAGTGGATGATGTATAGACCTGTGGTCAAATGTGTATTTATGTTTATTGGGTACAGATTGTAGTGGTTGGTGATACGTTCAAAAGGAGAAAGGGGATTTATAGTTGAATAGTTGAAGTTATACGTCAGTGTGCAGATGTATCTATAAATATTGGTAAGAAGCATCTGTAGATGAGTGAGTCGGTACAATAGTATGTAGAATATGAGAGTAATTTGTTCATCCCGTGAAGAACTAGATCATTAGGGGTCATTGGTGGATTTGGATTTTATATATATATATATATATATATATATATATATATATATATATATATATATATATATATATATACATACTTGAAGGAACAGATAAAATAACTTAATAAATGCATGAGCGAGAATTTATATATAGTAAGCAATAATTATGATGTATTATAATGATGATGTTTGCATACGAGTTTTAATGCAAAAGTGACTGAAGGGACGGAACGTAAATGAATTCGAATATGTGTCAAAAGTAATAAAATTCAATTAGGATTATAGATTTTACATAATTAATCAGTTACACATATATTAAGGTAATGAAAAAAACGAACTTAGAGGACCTTACAATTAATGAAAGTAAATCTAGCGGTATTAAAAATTAAATTTTGAAGATGGAATTAAATTCGACTAGTAACATTCCTAGCTATATATGAACTATATAACCATTAACATTAACCAGAAGTATCGGTACGATAATTGAATTAAAAAATTTAAGAATGCAAATTAAAAATAGAAATCAATTATGCATTTCAACGAGCTAAACATAATTTTATAATATTTAAAAAAATAAAAGTAAATCGAGCCATAGATGAATTTCGACCAAGAATAAAAAAGTTATTGAAATGGAAGGAAAGCATTTCGAACAATCTTTTCTTTTAATAATTTCAGGTAAATTTTACATTAAAAATTATTTTTATATAATAAAAAAATATAAAAAAGGTTTAATAATTTTTGCATGTTAAGTAGAAAAATCATACTCTTTCGTTAAATGTTAATAGAATTTGAAAAGTTTGATATTTTAGTCTGAAATTGACAATTACGTTTTTTTTTTTTTTTTTTTTTTTAAAGAGAGATTGCTTTTCACATTACTTAGAACAAAAAATTAAAAGAGTTCTACAAACGGAGGGACAGCATGTTCCTCATATTCATTACAATAATTACCAAAATCGTTACAACCTTTGTAAACACGGTTTTGTTACAAATAATAAAATACATAACTATATATTTATATACGCAACAATGGCATGAAAAGAAAAGACAGATCGGTCAATTTCCTTCTTACAAACAAAAAAAAGTTAAACTAAAGACAAACCGGTCAATTTAGGTTGAATTTAATTCTCTTTTACAACAAAAAAAAAGGTTGAATTAAATTCTTAAATTACATTTTCTTAAATTAAATTCTCTTAAATTACAAAGAAAAAGTTGAATTCAATTGACTGCATTGAAAACTGACTTGGGACTCGAAATAAAAATGACTTGGGACGCGAAATAAAAATGACGGGACTCGAAATAAAAATGACTTGGGACTCGAAATAAAAATGACTTGGGACTCGAAATAAAAATGACTTGGGACTCGAAATAAAAATGACTTGGGACTCGAAATAAAAATGGGACTCGAAATAAAAAGGGGATAAAACTGTCTGACTTGAACTCTATCAAGTATTCTGAAACTAACTTGAACTCTATCAAGTATTCTGAAACTAACTTGAACTCTATCAAGTATTCTGAAACTAACTTGAACTCTATCAAGTATTCTGAAACTAACTTGAACTCTATCAAGTATTCTGAAACTAACTTGAACTCTATCAAGTATTCTGAAACTAACTTGAACTCTATCAAATATTCTGAAACTAACTTGAACTCTATCAAGTATTCTGAAACTAACTTGAACTCTTATCAAGTATTCTGAAACTAACTTGAACTCTTATCAAGTATTCTGAAAATAACTTGAACTCTTATCAAGTATTCTGAAACTAACTTGAACTCTTATCAAGTATTCTGAAACTAACTTGAACTCTTATCAAGTATTTCTATAAATCTCTGGGGCTGTTGTCCCTCTTGGATGCAACCTTCTGATACTGAAAACTGAAACTGGAACTTGAAACTGTTTTCAAGTATCTCTATAACTCTATAAACTCTCTGTAAACTCTCTCTCTTAATTTTGCAAGTCAATTCAATTCACTAATTTGAAAAAATTGTAAACAAAAATAAAAAAATGTAAACAATATTTCACTCTAATGTACGCGAAGGTACTGTACTACTGTGTTTGGTCCATAAAATAAAATTATTCTATACTGACTATAATAGTGAAATTAACTCTGTGACAATTAACTTCTGTGACTTTTAACTTCTGTGACTTTTAACTTCTGTTACTTTTAACTTCTGTGAAAATTACTGCTTCACTAAAAAAAATGTATCACTGGTGTCTGAAATGTTCACTGTGTTTCTTGTATATTCTGACTTGATACTCATTATTAACTGTTAATAATACTGACTTTTCAAGTGTTTATAAATTACTTAAAAAAAGAAACTACTTAACAAAATTTCTACGGCGAAATCCTTGAGACGTGTCCTGAAGACGTCTTGCTGGCTACTTCTTCCTGGATGAAAACCAGGCGTGGAGAACTTGGAGTCGTTACACACCGGTTCAAGGGTGGATGTGACGAACTAGAAGTCGTGACACGCCGGTCAAATGGTGGGTCGCCACTTGTTAAACTCTTGGCTACAGACTCGCCAGACTGTTATGCCAATATCTTCTATGTGCTTGGATCGTCTTGATTTTTATCCTGGCAGGGTCGCCAGACTGTTAACCCCTCCGTCTATGGCCCTGGGGTGGTTCGGAGTCGACGGGGGTTCTGGTTAGGAGGCAGCAACGGATCTGTTACTTGCAGTAGTTTCTTCTATACTACTCTCCGAGTTCTTCTTTAGTGGCTCCGAGGATTCTGAGAGGCTTATTCAATTTTTTGAGGTTTCTCCCCGATTCTTCTTGTAACTTATCGGGAGATTCTAATGACTAAGTTTTCTGAAGAGAGCACGGCTCGAAGGAGAAGATAAAGACTTTTTCTTACTGTCTTTTACTCCTAAAACTGTTACAGGTAATGCTCAGCCTCGTAGTTGGAATCAGAATAAACATGGAAGAAATTTGTGGGGTTTATATACCCCGATTCTATTAACATCATCATTATTAAATGTTGAAGAGGCTGCATTATTTTTGCACAATATTTGAAAATAAAGTAAATCTTTTAACTGTGGTAAGGTTTAAACGAATAAACAAGATATTTGAAGATTAAGCCATATTTTTATCTTAAATTGCGTATTTTCAGATCTGATGTTGTTATGATCTGCCAAGTTAACTAAAAGTGGAAATTGAACTATGCATCTTTACACTAAAATATGCATATGAGTAAAAATTAAAGGTTTAAGATTTACAATTAAATGCTTAGGCAAGACATGACTTCATCTTTTATAACGAAGAAAGAATGTATACAAAACATGACATGGCAAAAGTTACTCAGGATTCATTATTAAGCTAAATCTAAAAAATGATTATGAGATTTTAAAAAACAACAGGTCATCAATTATTTGGCAAAGTAGAAAGCACATCAAAATTTATTCCAACGGAAAAATAATAATAAAAAAAATAACAGTATCGCCGATTCTACATTCCTTATGGCGACATAATGTCGGGTCGGACATTGAGTACATTGTAATTTTGGTCTACTGTAACTATGATTATAATTACCAATTAATTCATTTATTATCGTTAACTACAATCCCATTAAAGTACATTGACTACGTCATTTAGTACATTACATCATTAAGTACAGTTTCATTGAAGTACGGGGTGTCAGGAAATGATTGCCCCCCCCCCCTGTAGAGCAAAAACTAGAAGAGATAGATAAAAACCGGCGAGACCACTTGAAAGAGCGTTAAAATCTGAATAAAAACCATTATATTCTATTCCTGTGATTTTAATTCTTACCATTTTTTTCCCCACAGAAACCATGGCATCATCTATTTTGAACGATTCAGAGAAAAAGCGAGTTCTTGACCGCATTCGAGCTGTCACATTTCGTGAAGCAAGGAAGCTGGTGCAACTTTCATAACTCGACACTGGGTGGCTGAGAGATTAAAAGATCAGAAGACTTTGTCAAAAGAAATCGGAATAAGAATCCTGAAGATTGTGAAACAGAATTTCGAGGAGGAAGACCGGAGAAATTATCTCAAGAATCGAAAGATATTGTGCTTGCTGCATCACGGCGCCGAAAGAAGAGCTGCTCTGAGGTAGCGAAAGAGATACTTATCCGTCGTGGTAAGATAGTCAATCGGCAACTTGTGCATCAATTTCGAGTTCGCCAAGGCTTGAGTGCTTGGCATGAAATAGCTAAGCCACGGAAGAGTGATCTTAATATTGAAGATCGGCTATGGTTTTGTGATTATCTTGAGGAATGGACGGAAGACGATTTCCTTCACTTGGTTGTCAGCGATGAATTCTTCGTTTATGTCTCCAGAAAACCAAATTTTCAGAATGATCGGGTTTGGGCAACAACTCCTGATGAAGTCCCAGACGACCAGAAGTATCGAGAAATTGTAAAAAATCCAGCATGTGTGGGTGTTTTCATTATGTTCTCTATTCGGAAACTCATCTGAGTTATCAAACCAAGAGGAACCAGTTGGGATGGGCCTTATTTTCGAAATGTAATTTTAGCCCAACATGTAATTCCGTTTTTGAAAGACCCCGAGTGTGTTTTGGATGTTGAACAGGCAACCTTTCTTCACGA
>JAJOZX010000588.1:957500-1015000 GCA_023014485.1 Bathynomus jamesi
CGGTATTAATACTGGTATTGAAGAAGTACAAATAATACCGATACCGATATTATAGGTTTTCGGTATTGACAGAAATTGCTGTTGTAAAATTTAGGCAATTTAGTCCTCCGATAGGCAAATAAACTGTATTTGGAGGATTCGGAGAAAAAAAAGTTTCGGGGTATTTTGCAGTTAACCTCTTTTTTTCGTTTTCTATTCCTTTCTATCAAAGAAAACTATTTATTGCACTAACTTTTATAAATTTATATTATGTATGGATCATGAAGAGGTTATAACAAACAAACAAAACAAACAAAAACTCTTTATTGCAGACATAAATATATATATATATATATATATAATATATATACTGTATATATATATTATTATACATAATAATTCTTATAAACCAGATTTATCGTGTTCTAGGAGACTTTAATAAGTAATGCTTTAAACTGTAACGTATTTTGTCAATTTTTTCGCTTCAAACGTTTTAAAACGTATTAGATACGTTCAAAAACGTATGCACACGATTTCAAATCATCGCGTTCCCAAATCCCAATGCATCGTTCTTTCTTCTTACATTTGTCACGTGGATTTTCAACATTTTAGAGTAGTTGTATATATAATATGCTAAAAAAAATTCAAATAATATTTTTATTACAATTTAGTAATTTACTGTATAAACTTTTTCGAATAGAATGCCATCTATTTGGAGTTGGGTCATTAATTTATAGTAAATATGGTGAGTACTGCAAGTCCCTCAGACTTGTGGGAGGGTTGATAGGGTGGCACCATAATAAATCAAAATAAATTATTTTTTTCATAATACCGGTATCAATACCGGGATTAGCATAATTGCCTCCAAATACCGGTATTGAAAATTTTCGGTATTATACAAGCACTAATCTCTACTCTTTATAATGTCTCCTACTCTAGAAGTAAACCACAAGGGCTTGTTGTTTACTTTCGCACGCTTAATTTTGTACTGTACACATTCCTCATTTATAGTCCTAAATACCGTTTCGAACGATTCCCACATTAGTTTTGCGTTGGAGTTCCCCGTCACGTTTTCCCAATATATATATATATATTATATATATATATATTATATATATATATATATATATATAATATACATATATGTGTGTGTGTATATATATACATATATGTGTGTATATATATATATATATATATATATATATTATATATATATATATAATGTATATGTATATACAGGGGTTAGACAAACTAATATGAACACCCGCCGATTTCACCGGTTAGCTTTACGGACTGCTTAGGCACAAAGTAAACGGCCAAATGACTGGCAAACCTATTTAAATGCGTAACAGAGATTGTATACGTCATGTTATAACCCTCACGTTGTTTTTACAGATCTGAGTGAATTATGAATTAGCAGTTATGAAAGACCTGTCAGACTTCCAAAGAGGGCAAATTGTAGGAGCGCGGATGGCTGGTGCGTCGGTGACGAAAACCGGTCAGATGTTCAATGTATCCAGAGGAACTGTCTCTATGGTCATGTCTGCATACCAAAACCATGGAAAGACAAGCACCGACAAATGCAATAGTGGACGCAAGAAGAAGCTGTATGATCGAGACCGCCGGGTGCTAAAGCGCATTGTGACAAAGAACCATAAGACCACAGCTCCAAAAGTGACTGCACAGCTTAACCAGCATCTTGCAAGCCCGGTATCGACCAGAACTGTACGTCGCGAGCTCCATGGAGCTGGATACCATGGGAGAGCTGCAATTGCCAAACCCCTCCTTTCGCACATCAACATTGAGCGGCGCAGAAAATGGTCGAGTTTACGTCTGGAGACAGCCTAAAGATGCTTATGACCCCGACTGCCTGACCCCAACCGTTAAGCATGGAGGCGGATCTGTGATGGTTTGGGCAGCAATATCGTGGAATACTCTTGGCCCAGCTGTAGTACTGCATGGTAGGGTTAACCAGGTCCATCCCATGGTTCAAACGCTGTTTCCCAATGGCGGCGCCGTCTTCCAGGATGATAATGCACCAATCCACACCGCTGGGGTCGTTAAAAACTAGTTTAAAAGCATGTTAGTGAAGTAGAACGCTTGGTTTGGCCTCCAGAATCCCCGGATCTTAAAATTATCGAGCATCTGTGGTGTCAGTTGTAGCAGCAGGTCAGAAGCCGATTCCCACCGCCGGCGTCTTTGGAGGAACTGGAGCAGGGTTTGCTCGAAGAATGGTTCAGGATTCCTCTAGCCACTGTCCAAAAGCTGTATGAATCAATTCCCCGACGCATTGCAGCTGTTATTGCCGCTAAAGGAGGACCAACTCCATATTAAGAATAAAAACCGCCATTTATCAAGGTGTTCATATTATTTTGTCCAACCCCTGTGTGTGTATATATATATATATATATATATATATATATATATATATATATATATATATATATATATATATGTAATGTATATGCATATATATATATATATATATATATATATATATATATATATATATGTATATATATATATATACCTTATGAACCTTATGTTGTTTCGTGTGTTGGTCTCTCTTCACACGGAGGTCAAGCTGGCGGCCCCGCCTCTAGGTCTGGCCTGGTGGAGGAGCGAGTTGCTTTCTTGCGCTCTCCACCGTACATAGCCAGGCACGCCCGGCTCATCTGGTACTGTCCTGAGCCAGGCATCCAGTCTTTTCTTGAAGACTTCAACTTTGACCCCCGTTACGTTTCTGAGGTCCTTAGGAAGCTGGTTGAAAAGTCTTGGCCCCCTGACAACCAAGCTATTTTCCTTCAGGGTTGAGGTCCCTTGTCGTGCTTTTAATTTGGGAACACTACACATTCTGCCTTTCCTATTTTCCAGTGTTGTTTGAATGGTAATTGGGTTTAGTTTTAGGTTTGGTACCAGTTTTTCGATCATTTTCCATATGTAGATTATGATGTACCTCTCTCTTCTTCTTTCCAGTGAGTACAGATTTAGTTTACGTAGTCTTTCCCAGTAGTTGAGTTCTTTGCAGCCATCAATCTTGGCTGTGAAATGCCTTTGCGTTTCTTCTAGTTTATTAGTTTCTTCCTTTTTATATGGGGACGTCAAAACTGAGCAGTATTCAAGTTTTGGTATAATCAGTGTTTTTAGCAGGGGAATCATTACTGTCCTGTCCCTTCTCTTGAACGTTCTTAGAACCTGTCCGGCGACTCTTTGCTTTATTTATCGCTATCTGATTTTGTGTTTCGAATTTCGCATCATCTGTCATTATTATCCCGAGATCAATCGCTTTCATGCTTCTCTGAATTTCCTGTCTATCTGGAGCATAATATGCAGTCTGTTTAAGTTCTTTTCTACCATATCTCGAGAGCTGAAATTTCTCGGCGTTGAATGACATGTTGTTGTCTTCTGACCATTTGTATATTTTGTTCGTGTCCCTCTGCAAGGCCTCCACGTCATGTACATCGCTGATTTTTCTGCTGATCTTTGTATCGTCTGCAAAGGATGTTACTATACTATTGCTGTTTACTCCGCTGTCTATGTCTGTTAGCATGATAATGAACAGGAGTGGGGCCAGTACTGTCCCTTGTGGTACTGAGCTGCGTACTTCCGATTCTGATGATGATATACCTTGAATTTTGACGACCTGCAGACGATCACTAAGGAAGTTGTAGATCCATTTTCCCACTTTGCCTGTTATTCCCATGTCTTTAATTTTATGTGCTATTATACCATGGTCACATTTATCGAAAGCTTTAGCAAAATCTGTGTATATAACATCGTAGTTGTCATTGCCTTCCAATGCATCTAGGATATTGTTGTAGTGCTCTATTAGTTGTGATAGGCATGATCTACCTGATCGGAATCCATGCTGATTTTCGTTGAATCTTTCCCGTGTCTCCAGGAAATCATAAATTTTCTCTCTAACTATTCTTTCAAATACTTTGGTGAGGTGGGACGTCAATGACACTGGTCTATAGTTCTTTGCTTGAGATCTGTCCCCTCCTTTATATATAGGGACAATTTGCTCTTTTCAAGATGCTCGGTATTTCCCCAGTGTCTAGGGATCTTTTCCATATCCAGTATAAAGGTGTAGCTATTTCATTTTTACAGTTTTTAATCAATAATGCGTTCCAATTGTCCGGACCTGCAGCTGAATGTAGTTTCATTTGTTCTATAGCTCTCGCTACATCTTCTGGTGTAAACTCAAAGTCTGTTATATACTCTCCTTGCAATTCCTCTTCAAAGAATGCATTTATGTCAGGTATCGCTTTGTCACTTTTTGGGGTACTGAAAACTGATTCATATTGAGCTCTCAATGTATCAGATATTTCTTTTGGATCGTCGGTTAGTTCATTATTTCCCGTCCTTAAGGGCCCAATAGCGGCCCGCGTTTTTGTTTTCCTTTTTACATAGCTATAGAAGTATTTTGGAGTTTCCTTTATTGCTTCTACCGCCTTTTCCTCTTCCCTCTCTGTATGGTCCTTAATCAGGGCTTGTATTTCCCTATCTATACCCTCCAGTTTTTCTTTTATTATTTTCCTGCCATTATCTCCGCAGTTTCCTAACTTCGTCTCCACTCTCTTTCTTTTGCGGAATAGTCTTCTCTTTTGCCTTTCTAGCCAGCTCCTCTTTCCTTTTGGCTGTGATTTCGGAGCATATTTTTCTAAAATTCTCAGCGTTTTTTCCTCCAAAGTTGTTAGCATTTCTTCAGTTGTTTTATTCTCGAAAATTGTTCTCCATTCTATTTGGGCCATGTGCGATCTGATTGCTTCCCAATTTATAGTCTTCGAGTTTAAGTTAAAGGCTCCGAATTTACTTCTTTCCACAATATGTGTATTGTCTTCTAATGCTGCCATCATATTTGTTGATATCTCGATTAAGTTGTGGTCTGAGATAATGGTTGGGGTTATTGTATATATATATATATATATATATATATATATATATATATATATATATATATATATATATATATAATGTAGATGTATATATATATATATTATGTAATATGTATAGGTATATATGTATGTTAACCCCTCCGTCTTTCATTTGGGGGCACTTTTTTTTCTTAACAGCAAAAACAAGAATTCCAATTACCACATTTACAAGAAGCAATATCAAATAGTTGTTCCGAATGTTCCTGAAATGACTTCAATTTACTTTTGTAACTTTCAGAATTCCTTTTTAGTTTACCTGTTTTAAGTAAGGTCTTGTACTTATTATGATAGTTTTTGAGCATATCATGTATTCTTTTCCTTGATAAAGTTGGGATTGAAGCTGTGAGCCATATCTCTTGAAGTTTGGAAATGATGTCATTGGCAATAATCTGGAATGGAGGATCTTGGCCTGTCGTTTTTCTGTTTTTCCGGTGCCAGAGATAAGCTCTTAGCACATCTCCATAAGTAGGTAGAACATTATTAACAAAATCTGCTGGTTGACCGATGCTATGGCATTTTGCTAACGTTCTGGTTACTTTTGAAGGTTTCTTTTCAGACATTATAAATCTATTTACGATATTTACCAACTAACTGCGGGTAAATGGTGATATACCACGGTTGATGAACAAGTTATAACACAACCTCTCGCCACACGTGACACACAACAATTGACAACGTCGCTTCCTTTCCCAGCTTATATAGGATAGGGAACGGGGGATATAGCAGTGTGCATTTTATATAATGTTCATTGTTCAATGACTGCTATTAATTTATTCAAGCCTATAATAGTGTTCTCAGGGTTGTTTGCACAGAAATATACCGGAATTAACATTTGTATAACATCTTGTTAAAACTTGCTTTAAATCAATATTTTGGATATTTTAATGGCTAAAACGCCACCGGAAGTTATTAACAGATTGTGCTGAAATTTTTATTGTTTATTTTGTAAGTCTTTAAAACCATTTTCCAATCTACCCCGTTCAAAAATACTCACAAATATAATTATGAATATTTTTTTCAAATATCGTATTTTTATGTGTTTTTAGACCTATTTTTCGATTTTTAAGGACTCGCTGCCACCGGAAGGTATTGACGTAGATCAAAAAAATTTTACATACTTTATTTTCTCTCCAAATCGCAACTTTTCCGCACTACCCCCAATCAAATATCGAAAAAAGTGTAAAAACGAGCCGCCCTAATGTATATATATGTATATGTATATATATGTGTATGTATGTATATATTGAATGTTATAATGTTATATATATATATATATATATATATATATATATATATATATCTGTGTGTGTGTGTGTAAAAATGAACAATGAACAATTCCTATACCATCATTATATGGATTCATTGTCTTCATGCAGTACTTATGTTTGTATGGTTTTTATGTTTAAATGTTCATTTTTACATAAGAAACTAAATCGCCTAAGCGAGTTTTGGATAGAGTTTCGATTTGTACTTCTTTATTCATTACTGTATTTCTCTATTTCATCTTTTCTAATAATGACTTATACTGTACGTATGACATAATGTGAATAACTATGACGTCATAAAGTAACTTAATTCTCCACGTTTTCCATACCTTAATCACTGAATCACGTGTTTAGTATTTGGTCGTCTTCCGTATTCAATGTATGGTAAATTGTTTTATATAAAAAAAACTTCATTCTCTATACGTCATTATTTATTTGTGGTGTTATGTAGTATAAATAGTATCATTCAACCATATGCGTCCATATCTTATCTTGACCATTATCCTATATCAATTTTATTAAATATTCATTATTTCTCGTGTCAGTCTGTGAAATGCAAAAACTTTATGCATTCGTTCGAAATCATCCAAATACGTTCTTGTGTATTTTTTTTTATTTTTTTTACTTTTTATTTTTAATTATTTCGCCTCCCGCAATGGACTCGAAAATGCTGAGGCAAGTGATCGAATTCCGCTAATCAGCATAAATCGAACATCTGAAAACGAAAAATCTCCTCTCGCTCTAATTTCAATTTATAATGCATTATCATGCATTATGTTAAATCATGTGTGTCATGTATGTATAAATTATCTCGTATGTGCCCACGTACTTTGTGTTGTACTAATAACCATATATAAATATAAAAACACTGTAAGAATTGTAAGTGACTAATGTCCTTAATAATGTAATTGATATAATGTACTTCAATAAAATTGTAATTAAATGTAATAATTTAATATAATCTAATGTACTTAATAATGTAATTGATATAATGTATTTCAATAAAATTGTAATTAAATGTAATAATTTAATATAATGTAATGTACTTTAATAACGATAACAGGTCAACAAAAAAACATTTTTTTTTTTGTTGCCAAGGAAATTCGTACGAATTTAGGGTATTTTGGGGTTGCTGAATTCCAAAATGAAAGTAGTTTTTCCGATTTGGCTCTAGTTCTTGTGATAATGAATACCCTCAATTAATAGGAAACGTAACCATAACGCGTGCATATGGGAAACTATCGGAACATTCTAGATGGTGAGACCGAATAAAATGCCATTATGTATTTCATGTGTTTACTTTTGTATGATTTGAGACAATTTCAATGCGATTTGTAAGTAGGCTCCGCCTGAACATTAAATTTTTTGCATTTTTACGTGTTTCAATGGGGTACCAATTATCTCATAAATTAGAGCCAATCTAGCAAAACCGATGTCATATTCGGAATCAGCACCACAAAGTTACCCCAAAATCACTCTAATATGATTGGCAATAAAATGAGTGTTGACCAGTGTAATTAACGATAATAAGCGAATGTGAATTAATTGGTAATTGTGATCGTAATTCTAATGAAACAAAATTATAACGTACACAATGATGTACTTCGATTATACTTATGTACTACTACGAAATTATATCGCCTTCAGAAATGTATACTCGGCGAAAATACGATTAGTTTTTATTTTGTTTTTTTAATTTTTATTTGGAATCTTTCATCTGATCATGTGTTTAAAAGGGGGGATAACTTAACCTTCAACTGAATTCCCCAACATTTAGACTTATATGATACATTAGTTGTAAAATTAACTTCACTTCATTACGGCACTCTTCTTTGGTCACAACTACGAGACTCCCTTGTTATCAGCCTCGCTGCGAGGAGTGGGCAGAGGCCCCTTGCCTCCTTAACTTTTTTAGATTCCGGCCTGAGCCATGGTCGAAAGAGGTCGAACCTCTACCCCTGTAAATTCACAGCACTACCTGTACATTTTTAGAAGTAAATTACAGTGAAAGAAAGTTCTTTTTATCTTTCCCTTCGAGCCTTGTTCTCTTCAGAAGAATTTAGTCAGTAAAGTCAATAAGTTATAAAAGAAAAGTCGATAATTTTAGTATCAGAGAAAGTATCAGAGTATTATAGAAAGAGAAGAATTAACAACTGTCGACCCTACACTATAGCTGGAGAAAAGAATTAGAATCTTATAGAAGAAATATCCGTTGCTGACTCCTAACCAGAACCCCTGTCGACTCCTAACCACCCTAGGTCCATAGACGGAGGATTCAAACAGTGGCGACCCTATAGCGAGGATAACATTTGGCGACCCTACTACCAAGATAATAAGACCCACCAGTTGACTGGCGTCTCACGACTTCCAGTTCGTAACATCCACCCTTGAACCGGTGTGTCACGACCAGTGTTGGGCACTAAAGCGTTAATCCGATAACAGTTAATTAACGAAGTTAACTTTTTTTAACGGACTATTAACGGAAGTTAATTTCCATTTATCGTTATCGGACCAGTTAACTTCCGATAACTCGATATTTAGTCTGTTAAAGTCCGTTAACACGTTAACTGCGAGGAGTCATTCACGGAAGATCACCGCTCCGCGAATGAATTCAAACCGCCATAACTTCAGTCTGCTTCCAGATCTCGCAAGGGGAGGTTGGGGAGGCCCAAGAGGTCAAGACTGGCAGTTGGGCCTAATTTTGAGAAGTTGGTCTTTCTGAAGGGCAACCAGCACATTGTGTCATAGTCTTTAATAAATGTGCCTAAAATATAATTTTACCTTTCAGTTCCCGCCAAAATAATTCTCTGGTAAATTAAAATTTAGTTAATGGTTAGTGGTTACAAGGGTTTCAAAACATGTAATCAGTACATTTTTTATTAAAAATAAAAAAAGTTATTAAGCAAAAAAGTTGCAAAACTTGATAAAAATACAGTTAAATACCTATTTATTGTTGGATTTTGCATAAATAAACATTTTCTATGGGTTTTAAAGCTTTTTTCTTTGATTTTTTAAAATGTTAGTAAAGAAATAGTTATCGTTAACGGATTATCGTTAACTTCCGTTAACTTTGTAGTAAAATTATCGGATTATCGTTATCGGAGTTAAAAATTGGGGTTAACGGATTATCGCTATCGAAGTTAACTTTTTGGTTAACGGTGCCCACCACTGGTCACGACTCCAAGTTCTCCACTCCTAGTTTTCATCCAAGAACAAGTAGCCAGCAAGACACGTCTTCAGGACACGTCTCTAAAGATTTCGCCGTAGAAATTTTGTTAAGTACAGAGTTTTTTTTTTTTAAGTAATTTATAAACACTTGAAAAGTCAGTATTATTAACAGTTAATAATGAGTATTGAGCCAGAATTTACAAGAAACACAGTGAACATTTCGGACACCACTGATACATTTTTTTTAGTGAAACAGTAAAAGTCACAGAGTTAAAAGTCACAGAGTTAAAAGTCACAGACTTAAAAGTCAGAGTTAAAAGTCACAGAGTTAAAAGTCAGAGTTAAAAGTCACAGAGTTAAAAGTCACAGAGTTAAAAGTCACAGAGTTAAAAGTCACAGAGTTAAAAGTCAGTATAGAATAATTTTATTTTGTGTACCAAACATAATAGTATCGTACCTTCGCGTACATTCGAGTGAAATGATGTTTACATTTTTTATTTTTGTTTTCAATTTTTTCAAATTATTGAATTGAATTGACTTGCAAATTAAGAAAGAGAGTTTATAGAGAGTTTATAGAGTTATAGAGATACTTGAAGTAGTTTCAAGTCAGTTTTAGTTGCAGATAAGTTACAAATCAGTTTTCAGTTTCAGTTGGTTGCATCCAAGAGGGACAACCAAACCCCAGAGATTTAGAGAGATACTTGAAGTAGTTTCAAGTCAGTTTTAGTTGCAAATAAGTTGCAAATCAGTTTTCAGTTTCAGTCGGTTGTACCAAGAGGGACAACCAAACACAGGGAATAATAGACTTCACTTGATAGCAGTTCAAGTGCAAGTCAGTTTCATTTTTAGTAGACTCCACTTGATAGAGTTCAAGTGCAGTCATTTTCAGTTTTCAAACAGTTTCAGTTGGTTGGATCCAAGAGGGACAACCAAAACCCAGAGAATAATAAACTTCATTTGATAGAAGTTCGAGTGCAGTCAATTTCAGTTTTCAGTCAGTTTTCAGTCAGTTGGTTGTATCCAAGAGGGACAACCAAACCCCAGAGATTAATAGTCTCCACTTGATAGCAGTTCAAGTGCAAGTCAGTTTCAATTTCGTCTAAGTCAGATTCAAGCCTCAGTAAGTCAGTTTTGAAGTCAGTTTTGAAGTCAGTTTTGAAGTCAGCTTTGAAGTCAGCCAATTTAATTCAATTTTTTTTTTGTGAAAGAGAATTTAATTTAACCTTTTTTTTTTGTGTAAAAGAGAATTTAATTCAACCATTTTTTTGGTGTAAAAGAGAATTTAATTCAATCTTTTTTTTGTTGTTGTAAAAGAGAATTTAATTCAACCTTTTTTTGTTGTTGTTGTAAAAGAGAATTTAATTCAACCTTTTTTTGTTGTAAAAGAGAATTTAATTCAACTTTTTTTGTTGTAAGAGAGAATTTAATTCAACCTTTTTTTTTGTTGTAAAAGAGAATTTAATTCAACCCTTTTTTTGTTGTAAAAGAGAATTTAATTCAACCTTTTTTTTTGTTGTAAAAGAGAATTTAATTCAACCTTTTTTTTTTGTTGTAAAAGAGAATTTAATTCAACCTTTTTTTTTGTTGTAAAAGAGAATTTAATTCAACCTTTTTTTTTTTGTTAAAGAATTTAATTCAACTTTTTTTTGTTGTAAAAGAGAATTTAATTCAACTTTTTTTTGTTGTAAAAGAATTTAATTAAACTTTTTTTGTTGTAAAAGAGAATTTAATTCAACCTTTTTTTTGTTGTAAAAGAGAATTTAATTCAACCTTTTTTTTTTGTTGTAAAAGAGAATTTAATTCAACCTTTTTTTTTTTTGTAAAAGAGAATTTAATTCAACCTTTTTTTTGTTGTAAAAGAGAATTTAATTCAACCTCTTTTTTTGTTGTTGTAAAAGAATTTAATTCAACCTTTTTTTTTTGTAAAAGAATTTAATTCAACCTTTTTTTTTGTAAAAGATAATTTAATTCAACCTGAATTGACCGGTTTGTGTCTTTAGTTTAACCTTTTTTTTTATAAGAAGGAAATTGACCGCTTTGTCTTTTTTTTTCAGGCAGTTGTTGCATATATAAATATATAGTTATGTATTTTATTATTTGTAACCAAAACCGTTTTTACAAAGGTTGTAACGATTTTGATAATTATTGTAATGTATATGAGGAACATGCCGTCCCTCCGTTTGTTGACCTTCATTAATTTTTGTTCTAAGCAGTCTGACAAAGCAATCTTTTTTTTTTTAAAGACGAAAAGACGTAATTGTCAATTTCAGACATACTTCCCCGCTTAGTCACTCAGTTCTCCCGAATGCAGTACTTCAAACTTTGTTTGGTACTATGGAACATAACCTCAATTTAGGTTGTGTTTTTATTTTATTTTTAGGACTACTATGTTTAGTTCATTATAATTTATAATTGATTTCTATTTTCAATTTTTATATAATTTTTTATTTTCTTTATTCGATTAATACTGAGTAATTGTCGTAGTCGAATTTAATTAATTGTGTGTCGAAATTCAATTTTAATACCGTGAGATTTACTTTCATTAATTGTAAGTTCTTCTAAGTGCGTTTTGTTTATTACCTTAATACGTGTAACTGATTTAATTAAATACTTATATACTACCTTGAACTTAGAGGATTTTATAATATTAATAATAACAATAATTTACTTAAACTTAAAAGATTTTATAACCCTAAACCCATCTTAAATTATTATACATTATTTTTAAACTTTGTTAATTCAAAAAACTTCCAAATCCCTACACATACACACACGCATGTAAACTTGTTCAAATGTGTACGTTTCTCCACAAACATTGTGTACAAAAAAAAAATCTGCGGATACTGATTACACTTTCACCCATTTGGACATAACACCAACCACTACACTCTGTATCTAATACACACAAAAACACACTTGACCATAGGGCTATACATCATCCATTACGTATTTCGATTTTTACCTACAATAGTAAAAAAAAAACGTTTATAGATTGTACGATCATGGTAACTTTGAAAATTCCTGAACTTTAAAATTTATATTTTTCCCTTGTACCCACTATTCATTATGTATGTAATTTTTCCCACAGAAAATAAATTTTTGTTAAAAATTAAACAATTAAAATTTTTGTTGAAAATTTAAAACTATCATTGATTGTTTAAATTAAATGGTTGTCTAAAATTAGATTTGATTTTCTATTTACTGTGCATTGTAACTTAACCACCCCGACTTATGCTGTATATAAATTTGTAATTATAAAAACCATAGTCATCATCTAACTTCAATTAGTTAGGATGTTATTTTCTTAATTGTATTGTACTGTATTAATTGTATTATATTATTGTGTTAATATCATTTTAAAAGGGGGAGCACTGTAAAAATGAACAATGAACAATTCCTATACCATCATTATATGGATTCATTGTCTTCATGCAGTACTTATGTTTGTATGGTTTTTATGTTTGAATGTTCATTTTTACAAAAGAAACCAAAATCGCCTAAGCGAGTTTTGGATAGAATTTCGATTTGTACTTCTTTATTCATTACTGTATTTCTCTAATTCAACTTTTCTAATAATGACTTATACTGTACGTACGACATAATGTGAATAACTATGACGTCATAAAGTAACTTAATTCTCTTCACGTTTTCCATACCTTGAACACTGAATCACGTGTTTAGTACCAAATACGTTCTCGTGTATTCTTTTTTTTATATTTTTTTACTTTTTATTTTTAATTATTTCGCCTCCCGCAATGAACTCGAAAATGCTGAGGCAAGTGATCGAATTCCGCTAATCAGCATAAATCGAACATCTGAAAACGAAAAATCTCCTCTCGCTCTAATTTCAATTTATAATACAGTATCATGCATTATGTTAAATCATGTGTGTCATGTATGTATAAATTATCTCGTATGTGCCCACGTACTTTGTGTTGTACTAATAACCATATATAAATATAAAAACACTAAGAATTGTAAGTGACTAATGTACTTAATAATGTAATTGATATAATGTACTTCAATAAAATTGTAATTAAATGTAATAATTTAATATAATGTAATTGATATAATGTATTTCAATAAAATTGTAATTAAATGTAATAATTTAATATAATGCAATGTACTTTAATAACGATAATTAACGATAAAAATAATAAGCGAATGTGAATTAATTGGTAATTGTGATCGTAATTGTAATGAAACAAAATTACAACTTACTCAATGATGTACTTAGATTGTACTTATGTACTACTACGAAATTATATCGCCTTCAGAAATGTATACTCGGCGAAAATACGATTAGTTTTTATTTTTTATTTTTTATTTTTATTTGGAATCTTTCATCTGATCATGTGTTTAGCAGGGGAGAACTTAACCTTCAACTGCATTCCCCCAACATTTAGACTTATATGATACATGTAATTGTAAAATTAACTTCACTTCATTACGGCACTCTTCTTTGGTCACTACTACGAGACTCCCTTGTTAGCAGTCTCGCTGCGAGGAGTGGACAGAGGCCCCTTGCCTCCTTAATTTTTTTAGATTCCGGCCTGTGCCCATGGTCGAAAGAGGTCGAACCTTTACCCCTGTAAATTCACAGCACTACCTGTACATTTTTAGAAGTAAATTACAGTGAAAGAAAGTTCTTTTTATATTTCCCTTCGAGCCTTGCTCTCTTCAGAAGAACTTAGTCAGTAAAGTCAATAAGTTATAAAAGAAAAGTCGATAATTTTAGTATTAGAGAAAGTATCAGAGTATTATAAAAAGAAGAATTAACAACTGTCGACCCTATAGCGGGAGAAAAGAATTAGAATGTTATAGAAGAAATATCCGTTGCTGCCTCCTAAACAGAAACCCCGTCGACTCCGAACCACACCAGGGCCACAGACGGAGGATTCAAACATATACGGTATATATATATATATATATATATATATATATATATATATATATATATATATTTTATATATTCAGGGCCTTAAATCAAACCATTCCACGAACAAAGTTTTATACCTGAAAGGACTCATGCAAGAAGCCGGAGCAGACTTTGCATGCCTCAGGAAACTCATCCAAAGGACTGCTAGGCGAACTGTGAAAATTGTGAGTCCTGTATTGACAAAAAAGAAATACAGGTTGACAACTATGATAATAAAAACCCACTCTAATAGAGTTTATTTCCACAACAGTTTCGATGCCCACTGGCATCCTCTTCGGGTGGATACAGAAAAACGAATGAACCAAAAACAAGAGGGAAAACAGTCCAGGGACCATTAAGAAATTCGCACCTAGGTTAGATTCCGTTCTCCCCACACTGGAAGGGCATTTTTTTTTCTTTAAATTAAAGGGACCCGCTTATAAGTATATTCGCACAAATTTAAAACTATCTTCTTGTTCTATACATACCGATTCTCTTATTTTGACATAATTTACTGCATTTATTATTGCATTTACGTTTTTTAACATTTATTATTATTACTTTTTCCACTAATTATTACATTTATTTTATTACCTTTATTATTACATTTATTGCATTTATATTTATTTCCACAATTATTACTTCCATTATTACATTTACATTTACGTTTATTATTCCATTTACATTTTACCGAAAAAAAAAAACCGAATGAACCAAAAGCGAGTGAGGAAACAATCCAGAGACCTTTAAGAAATTCACACTTAGGTTAGAACCCGTTCACCCGACGCCGTAAGGGATTTTTTGATCAAGAATGTCATTAAAGGGTCCAACTTATAAGTACCTTCGCACAAATTAAAATTATCTTCTTTTTCTATAAATATGGATTCTATTATTTTTCTTGTAACATAATTATTACATTTATAAAGTACCTTACTTGATTCCCAATCTATAGCATGATTATTTTGGCTGGCGTGATAAAAAATGGCATTATTAGTATTACAACTTCTGAAGGCATATTTGTTCTTTAATACGGGTTTCAGTATTTCTTCTAGTTTCTCCTACGTATACTAAATCACTTTTACAGGGAATGCTGAAGACACAGGCTTGTTCCTGTTTTGCAACGTTATTCCTAACCAATTTACTTTTCACGGTAGACGAATATTTGAACGCCAAAGCAAACTTAAAATCTTTCGTCAACGGTTTTACTCTTTCTAAGCCGGCAATGTAAGGCAAACTCACATATTGTTTTTGGTTAACTGAAGGTTCCCGGTTAGCTTTAGACAAGCTCAGGAAGAATGAAGCAATATTTGTCACTAAGCCGGATAAAAGTAACACTGTGGTTATTTTGGACAAGTGTGATTATAAACAAAAAATGGAAGCGTTAACTTAGTGATGAATTCACCTACACCAAAGTCAGATCGTCCCCTCTAAAGCGTCTTTCTGCTGAATTCAACAAAAGTATCAGGAACTTATTAAAAGATGTCCCGGCCATTGACCCTAAAAGGTTTCTACAGATTAACCCCAAACTCCCCCACATTTACGGCTTACCCAAAACCCATAAGATTAATATACCACTCCCCCAAATTATTTCACACAGGGGTTCCTTTAGTTACAGGTTATCTAAATTTCTTGCAGATAAATTGTCCCCATTAGTTGGTAAATTTTCAGGCTCGCACATCACTAATGCCTGTGACTTTATTAACAAAGTTATATCCTTAGATTTAAAGCGGGGAAGAATGATCAGTTTTGACTTCAGTCCTTGTTTACGAAAGTTCCCATTGATGATGTAACTTAGTTTTTTAGATAGAAAATTGCCAACATGTAACGTAGAACTAAGCATGCCCACATCTGTATTTTTAGAACTGATAAAACTCTGTGTCACCAATAATGCTTTCTCCTTCGGTGAAGAATTTTATTTGCAACGTTTTGGTATGGGAATGGGGTCCCCTTTATACTCAATACTGAGTACATTATACATGGAATATTATGAGTCAGAATTGTTGCAAACAATATGTCCAAGGAATCTAATTTGGTCTCGTTATGTAGATGATATTTTCTCATTTTGGCCTGACCACTGGAACAACTTTGACACTTTCTTTCAGTCATTAAATAATCTTGTTCCCTCAATTAAATTTAAATATGATGGGAGAACGACAAACAACTACCTTTTCTAGATGTTCTGGTTATTACCGAAAGCGGAAAGCCCAATTTCACGGTCTATAGAAAACCTACCCATTGTAATTCATACATTCATTATTTTTCATATCATGATGAAGGGGTTAAAAGCTCAATTATTTCTTCCATGTTTCTAAGAGCACTCAGGATTTGTAGCCCACATTTGCTGGACCCGGAAAATTCAAAGATTTGGAACATTTTTAAGGATTTAATATATCCTGAGTGGTTTATCAGAAAGGCTTATTTTAAAGCCAGAAAATCTTTTTATGCCCCTCGGGAACCTTCAGTTAACCAAAAACAATATGTGAGTTTGTCTTACATTGCCGGCTTACAAAGAGTAAAACTGTTGACGAAAGATTTTAAGTTTGCTTTGGCGTTCAAATATCCGTCTACCGTGAAAAGTAAATTAGTTAGGAATAACGTTGCAAAACAGGAACAAGCCTGTGTCTACAGCATTCCTTGTAAAAGTTGTGATTTAGTATACGTAGGAGAAACTGGAAGAAATATTGAAACCCGTATTAAAGAACACAAATATGCCTTCAGAAGTTGTAATACTAATAATGCCATTTTTTATCACGCCAGCCAAAATAATCATGCTATAGATTGGGAATCAAGTAAGGTACTTTTATAAATGTAATAATTATGTCAAAAGAAAAATAATAGAATCTGTATGTATAGAAAAAGAAGATAATTTTAATTTGTGCGAAGGTACTTATAAGTTGCACCCTTTAATGAGGTTCTTGGTCAAAAAATCCCTTACGGCGTCGGGTGAACGGGTTCTAACCTAAGTGTGAAATTTCTTAAAGGTCTCTGGATTGTTTCCTTACTCGCTTTTGGTTCATTCGGGTTTTTTTTTTTTCGGTAAAAAGTAAACGGAATAATAAACGTAAATGTAAATGTAATAATGGAAGTAATAATTGTGGAAATAAATATAAATGCAATAAATGTAATAATAAAGGTAATAAAATGAATGTAATAATTAGTGTAAAGGTAATAATAATAAATGTTAAAAAACGTAAATGCAATAATAAATGCAGTAATTATGTCAAAATAATAGAATCTTACGTATAGAACAAGAAGATAGCTTTAATTTGTACGAATGTAATTATAAGCAAGACCCTATAATAAAAAAATTCCTTTCTGAGGTCGGGGGAACGGGATCTAGCTTAGGTGCGAATTTCTTAATGGTATCTGGATTGTTTCCTTCTCGCCTTTTTCATTCGTTTTTCGGTTTATAATTTCTGTATAATAAACAACAATGTAATAATCAATGTAATAATAAATTTATAATTTCTGTAATAAATAATAATGCAATATTAAATGTAATAAATTTAATAATAAATATAATAATTATGTAAAAAAAATAATAGAATCTGTATGTATAGAACAAGAAGATAGTTTTAAATTTGTGCGAATGTACTTATACGCGGGTCCCTTTAATTTAAAAAAAAAATGCTCTTCCAGTGTGAGGAGAACGGAATCTAACCTAGGTGCGAATTTCTTAATGGTCCATGGACTGTTTTCCCTCTTGTTTTTGGTTCATTCGTTTTTCTGTATCCACCCGAAGAGGATGCCAGTGGGCATCGAAACTGTTGTGGAAATAAACTCTGTCTATTAGAGTGGGTTTTTATTATCATATTTTGACTTTCACGTAGAAAAAAGTGAAGTTTTTGCATTTATTAAATTGACAACTATAACATCCTCCGAGCTGACAGAACAGTGAGACGTAAAGGAGGATGTGCTATTTTTTCACACACGGAAGGCACATAGCAGAAATGGCTAGAAGTACCTCAAACAGCTACGTAGAATGTGTAGCAGCAAAAATTGAAAAATTAAATATGGTACTAATTGTAATGTACAGACCCCCAAACACGCCAACCTCAAAATTTTCAGATTCCATTACAGAGGTAAGAAACTTGGTAAAAGATCTACACTCTCCAACCCCAAATATTTTTCTCTGTGGTGATTTTAATTTCCCATTCATGAAATATAGAAGGATAGGAAAAATATATGTATACACCAGGACGAAGGGGGCACACGAGAAGACCAGGAGTAGGTAAAAATGCTACCTGGTCTAGCTGATGAATTTATGTTAACGCAAGAAATAACAGAAAACACAAGAAAAAACAACTGCCCAGATTTGGTATTCACAAACAAAAGTAATCTAATTGATAATGTAGAAATATCCCCAACTATGATATCGGACCACAACATCATTGAAATAACAACGAATATAAAGGCAACGGGAAAGGAAAGAATACGCACAACAGAAAGAAGCAAATTAGAAATTTTTAATTTTCACTCCAAAGTTATAAACTGGAAAGATGTGACATCCAGCATGGAAGTAATAGATTCGAAAACCATTTTCGAGGCCAAGACAATGGAGGAGATGCTAATGACGTTAGAGGAGAAGACGTTAGAAATTGTGGAAAAACATGTCCCAAAGATACAACAAAGAGAAAAGAGAAGCAGGTTCGAGAGACAAAAGAGGGCATTGTTTCGAAAGAGAAAAAGAATGACTGCAAAATTAAGTAATTGTAAAGATAACAACATCAGAAAAATATTAAATGATAAACTGCAAAGTATCGATGTCGTCATAGAGGAACTAATCGAGAAGCATACAGAAAAAGAAGACGACGCTATAGAAGCGATAAAGGCTAACTCAAAGTATTTATATAATTTCGCAAAAAGATAGTCGAAAAACCATGCGACTATCGGACCTTTAAAAAATGAGAATAGTGCTTTATCTGATGATCTAACAGAAGTACCTGAAATATTAAGAGCTCAGTACGAATCATCTTTCAGTATCCCAAAAACTGACAAATTAATATGCGATAGAAACGCGTTCTTTGAAGAAGAACCACAAGGGGAAAGTATAACGGATTTCGACTTTACGACGGACGATATTACACAAGCCATACGGAAACTAAAAACACACTCAGCGGCAGGACCGGATAAATGGAATGCCACACTGATCAAAAACTGCAAGAATGCAATCGCTGTGCCCTATACTGGATATGGAGACGATCACTAGACACGGGAGAAATACCGGGCATCCTGAAGAGCGCAAACATAGTCCCAATATATAAAGGAGGAGATCGATTCGAGGCCAAAAACTATAGGCTAGTGTCGCTTACATCTCATCTCACTAAAATATTTGAAAGAATAGTTAGACAGAAAATCTATGACTTTTTGGAAACTCAGAAAAAATTCAATGATAACCAACATGGATTTCGGTCAGGCAGATCATGCCTATCACAACTAATTGAACACAACGACAACATTATTGATGCACTTGAAAGTAATGAAAACTATAATGTAATATACACAGACTTTGCTAAAGCGTTCGAGTGTGACCATGGAATCATAACACTGGGGAACACAACTTTTGGTGACTTAGATGTTAGACCTGTTTCTGGGTATATTGAGGTCGCTGATTCTAAAAATGACATTAGTTTTTCTCCATCAGCTCTGCTTATCAAGATATGATATATATCTATATATATTTCTATATAATGTATATAATATTATATAATTGCTGACTGGCAATCACTGTTGTTGTCAATTGAATACAAAAGTATGATGAATGTCAGCAAAAATAGTGTATTAACATCAAACAAGCATAAGGTACGAAAAATATTTATTAAATTCAAACAAGCTTGAGACACGAACGGCAAAAAAAGTTCTTTCATTGATATATCTCACATAAACCGCGTTTCTGAGATTTCTTGCGATGAGGTGTGCCAGGACATTCGCGTTGGATGCTCCAGCAGTAATCTGCCATCATGTGAGTATCCCATCGTCCGCGGTACCGTTCTTCCATGGTCCTTAGTTCTTGGTGAAATCGTTCACCCTATTCCTCGCTTAGATCACCGAGGTTATCTGGGAAACGATCGAAATGACTGTGGAGGTAATGCAGTTTGATGCTCATTTTACAGCCAAGTTTACAAAAAGAAGAGAGCATATTCTCCACTAGTTCACCGTAGTTATCGGCCTTATAGTGCCCAAGGAAATTCTTCACAACCATACTAAACAATGACCACGCACGTGCCTCAATGTTGTCCATTGAATCTTGGAAACACGGGTCTTTCATGAGTTCCTGGATTTGCTGTCCATCGAAAATACCTGCCTTCAGCTTTTCCATGCTCAGTGCAGGAAAGTTTCTACATATGTAGCCAAAACACGTCCCATCTCTGTTCAAAGCCTTTATAAATTGTTTCATCAAACCTAGTTTGATGTGCAGTGGTGGCAATATGATCCTTTCTCTGTCAACCAAAGCTTCTTTGATGATATTTTTTTCTCCAACCACCATGTTTTCTCTCAGAGACCACTTTCTTCTCACCCAGTGTTCATCTTTAGCTCTACTGTCCCAGAGATATATAAAGCACGGGTACTTGGTGTACCCGCTCTGCTGGCCCAGGAGAAAATTCACCATCTTCAGATCCACACAGATCACCCATTGGTGGTCTCGGTATGATATCTTTTCTAGGACTAGGGCGACTGTCCCGTGCTCTTCTCTCATACCGACTCAGTGACCAATTGGAATTGATCTGGATCTGTTGCCGTTGTGTAGAAGAACACATTTTAGGCTCCGTTTGGAGCTATCTATGAATAATCGCCATTCACTTGGTGTGTATTCCGATATGCCCATTTTCATCAGCAATCCGCGCACATTGTTGCAGAAAACTAAATCGTTCTCTTTTGAGAAAAAGGGCAGTAAATCCTTTTCTCTGTCGCGATATAACGTGATTTTGGTTCCCGGCAGCAGTAAATTTTTTTCTCCCAGCCTGGAAGCTAACAATTCAGACGATTTCTTCGAAAGACTTAAGTCCCTTATGAGGTCGTTTAATTCGTGTTGACTAAAACCTTCTGCAACTGATGACGGTCCTTCGAAATCACTGTCATTTTGCCCACATATGCTTTCTTTGTCAGTAGCAGATTCATCATCTTCTTGAGGGAGCTCTGGAAGATGGCTGAATGATGGGACAGGTATCTCATCTGAATGTGAAACAGGCCGTCTAGCTGAGTCTATGTCAGGATACGTCCATTTACTCCGGTTACGTCCATTGATGCCCTTTATATTCACCAAACAAAAGTAACAGTCATCACTGTGGTTTCTCTGTTCTCTCCATACCATTGGTATACCAAATTTCAGGCACCTCCTCTTTCCGTTGGTCCATTGCCGCAGATGCTCCGTACACGTTTTACACACAACATGAGGGGCCCATCGCTTATCTTGGTCCCCTAGTTGTACTTTGAAATAGGCAAAATAAGCTTTTTTCACAAAATCAGTAATAGTTTTTCTCTGTTCAATGAACGTGTACTCTCCGCAGATAAAACAAAACACATCCGGATGATTTAAACACTTTCGTGATGAAGCCATGTCAACACCTGTAACAGGAAAGAATTCACGTTAGTACATGTATAATACACATGCAAAACAGCAACATCAGCAAAATCATAGCTACAATTTAATTATACAGATGCATTTAGATTTACGAGCAACTCATAATACCGTTCCAGAAGGGTAATAAAGTAGGTAATGACGTATGCAATATCTCAAAAACTAGAGCTGCTAGAACAAAATGGATGATATTTTCTGAATCAGTGGCATGAAAATATCCAGAATAAGGTCTAAAATCTCAGGCACCAAGAAAAAACATTTTTTTTGTTCCCCAGTGGCATGAAGTGAAATATATGGGAATACCAGGAAAAGTAGGGAAATGGATATATAATTTCGTTAGTGAGCGGCGGCAAGTCGTTACAGTACAAGGAGTATCTTCATCAGAATCAGAGATCCTCAGATCAGTACCAAAAGGAACAGTATTAGATCCACTACTCTTCATAATCATGCTAACTGACATAGATGAGGACATTACCAGAGACGGCACAGTAACATCATTTGCGGATGACACAAAGATCAATAGAAAAATAAGAAACCCAGAAGATATAGGATCTCTACAAACCGACATAAACAGAATCTACAACTGGACTGAAGACAACAATATGAAGTTTAACCCCGGGAAATTTCAGCTATTACGGTACGGAAAAAGAGAAGACCTAAAATCCATGGAATACAGGGTGTACATAAAGTCAGGATCTATTTTTGTGAAATAATTATTTTTTTCTATTTTTCTTTTCAGAAGCCCTTAGAATGAATACAGAAGAGCGTGTGGCAATAGTAATTTGGCGAATCGAGGGAAAGAAATACAGTGACATCAGAGAGAAGTTTAGAAGGAGATTTCATAAGCCGGGGCCAATAGACAAGACAATACGAAAATTGGTGAACAAATTTAAACGAACGGGATCTGTAAATGATGAAGCAAGATCAGGACGACCGTGTATGTCAGATCTTACCGTGAATGCAGTACGCGGAATTACCACTGAGGAGCCACGTACGTCCGTTCGTGCTGCATCACACAGACTCGGCCTCCCGACGTCATCTGTGCACAAAATTCTGAAAGTTAATTTGCAGAAGAAAAGCTATCATTTGCAGGTTTTACATGATTTACATGAGGAAGATTTCCCTCGACGAAGTGCTGTGTGTGCTGATCTCGTAGAACAAATCTGGAGTGATAATTTAATGGACAACATTCTCTTTAGTGATGAAGCCACTTTCCATACGTGTGGAAAAGTAAATCGCCATAACTGTCGAATTTGGGCAGATGAAAGACCGAATGATTTCGTCCAAAATTGGGAAAGAGACTCACCTAAAGTTAATGTCTGGATGGGTTTAACAAAATCTAAGGTTTATGGTCCTTTTTTCTTTGCTGAAGCTACAGTTACGGGGCTTATTTATCTGGACATGTTGCAGCAATTCCTTGAACCTCAGCTGATTGGGGAGAGGATTGTTAGTACTGTCGTCTATCAACATGATGGTGCTCCTTGTCACTATGCGAAAATTGTTCAGGATTATCTAAATGGACGTTTTCCAAATCGCTGGATCGGACGCGGAAGCAACAGACGTTGGCCAGCGAGATCACCAGATTTAACCCCTTTAGATTTCTTTGCATGGGGCTTTATCAAATCGCACGTCTATCAGACGAAGATTAAGAGTCTTGAAAACTTACGTACACGTATACGAACTGCTGCAGATAACATAACCCCGCAAATGCTCCAGAATGTGTTTAGAAATGCTGCGGAACGATTTGAGCTGTGCAGGGATACTGATGGGCGTCACGTCGAATCCTACTCTTAATTATTTAATAAATGTTACCACTTTATCATTTTATGATTGAATTCCATATAATTTCCAAGTGCTTCACAAAAATAGATCCTGACTTTATGTACACCCTGTATTATACCCCAAATGGACAGGAAATTCAGAGAAATTCCAGAGCAAAAGATTTAGGGGTTGTAATGACAGATGATGCGAAATTTGAAACACAAAATAAGTTAGCAGTAAACAGAGCAAAGAGAATAACGGGACATATATTGAGAACCTTTAAACGAAGGGATAGGAATGTAATGATTCATCTACTGAAAACCCTGATTATACCCAAATTGGAATACTGCTCGGTCCTAACATCCCCATAGAAAAAAAGAAGTCATTAGACAGCTGGAAGGGATCCAGAGAAGCTTCACAGCCAAGATCAATGGGTGCAAAGAACTAAATTACTGGGAAAGGTTACGCGAACTAGAACTATATCCACTGGAAAGGAGAAGAGAGAGATACACTATTATTTACACTTAGAAAATAATGGAGAAACTAGTCCCTAATCTTACTCTGAACCCTATAACTCTCCAAACAACGGTGGAAGGTAGAAACGGTAGACTGTGTCGTATTCCCAAATTGAAGGCGAGACAGGGAACATCCTTAACCCTGAAAGAAAATAGTTTTGTAGTGAGAGGACCAAGATTGTTTAATCAGTTGCCCAAAGACCTAAGAAACACGAAGGGAGTTGCAGTGGACATCTTTAAAAGAAGACTAGACGCCTGGCTCAGAACAATTCCCGATGAGCCGGGCGTACCTGGCTATTTGAGGTGGAGCGTATAAGAAACCAACTCACTACTTCACCAGGCGAACTCGAGAGGAGGGGCGACAAGCTTGACTTTCGCGAAATGAGTAATCATCGCGCGAAACCTTTGTAAGGTTCTAAGGTATATATATATATATATATATATATATATTATATATATATATATATATATATAATATACACATATATGTGTGTGTGTAAAGAACGACGCTTGTGTAGAAGAGCGTTCCGCACAAAATGAGGAGGGAGAACGAACAAATGAAAAATGAGGTACCACCCGGGAATCGAACCCGGGATCATCCGATTGCCGGTCAGATATGCTATCCACTAAACCATGGACCTCGATCAATCAGAAGTCGTAATTCTCCTACATACGAGCAGAAACCAATGCCCTGAGGGGGCACCTTCTCATGCCGTACATATATACATTTTAACGGCAAACAACACACAGTATAATTAATGTAAAGGACGACGCTTTGTTCGTTCTCCCTCCTCATCTTGTGCGGAACGCTCTTCTACACAAGCGTCGTTCTTTACACTAATTATACTGTGTTGTTTGCAGTTAAAATGTATATATGTACGGCATGAGAAGGTGCCCCCTCAGGGCATTGGTTTGTGCTCGTACGTAGGAGAATTACGACTTCTGATTGAGCGAGGTCCATGGTGTAGTGGATAGCATATCTGACGGCAATCGGATGATCCCGGGTTCGATTCCCGGGTGGTACCTCATTTTTCATTTGTTCGTTCTCCCTCCTTATCTTGTGCGGAACGCTCTTCTACACAAGCGTCGTTCTTTACATTAATTATACTGTGTGTTGTTTGCAGTTAAAATGTGTGTGTGTGTATATATATATATATATATATATATATATATATATATATATATGATCTACAGAAGCTAAGGCTAACAAAGACCCTAAGATCCACTCTAAGGTTAGCCCGAGAGAAAGGAAAGAGTAGGGGGTTAAGAGAAGAGAATAAGGGTTAAGTAAGGTAGAAGTAAGTAGCAACACCTATCACTCGTGGGTTAACATTCATTCAGAAAAAGAGAAAAAAACTCACCATCATCATCCGCCGGCCACTGCCGACAAGTCGAAAAATAGTCGAAGAATAGGAAAGGGGTGAAAGATGAAAAGAAGTAAAATAAGAACGCTTACAAACCATGCAAACACAGTCTTAACTCACTGTCATACCATGCAAACTACAGACATGCAAGTAAAGAGTTACAGACATGCAAGTAAGGAGAGGATAAGAAAAAAAAAGTAGGTAAAGTTAAACAAAAAGTGGGTTAGTTTACGCTACGAGCTACATCTACGTTCGTGTTAGTCTAATTTTTTTTTTTTTTTTATTTTTGCTGGCATACACGCTGGCATGTCACAAGCTGGCATTATCGTCAACAGACTCATCCTCGACCACCACCAGAGCTCCTGTTGCTAATTGTTTTTTTATTTTAAACAACGTTAATATTTTTAAAATGCCTATCTAACGGTTCTTAAACATATTAACGCTGGTAGAGTTCAACGACGACGCGGGAAGATTATTCCATTTATCAATTACTTTAAACGTAAAGAAGTTTTTAGCGATATTAGTAATGAAACGTCTGCCACGCAACTTAAATCCGTTATTACGAGTATTGCTATTATCGAAAGTGAACAGTTTGTCAAAATTTACGTTATCGATGTTATTAACGATTTTGAAAACTTCAATAAGCTCCCCCTTAATCTCCTAGTTTCGAGTGAATGCAAGTCTAACTCTTTAATCCTATCTTCATAAGGCTTGTTGCGCAATGACGGAATTAGTTTCGTGGCACGACGCTGAACCCTTTCTAACCTATCAATATCCTCACGCAAATACGGGCACCAAAACTGAACGGCATATTCTAAATGAGGCCTGACTAGGGACTTGTAAAGGGGCAATATAATATCCTTCGATTTAAATTCGAAATTACGCGCTATGAAGCCTAACATCCTATTAGCTTTTGCGCAAGACTCCAGGCACTGGTTCCTAACTTTTAAATCCTTAGATACGCGTACGCCTAAATCTACTTCCTCGTCAACGCTCGCTAACTCTCTATCATCCATCGTGTACGTGTAATTATTGTTACGAGAACCTATATGCAAAACTTTACATTTGTCTACGTTAAATTGCATCTGCCACTTATCCGTCCACTCCATAATCCTATTTACATCGTCTTGGAGCCTATTTCTATCGTCCTCGTTAACAACCTTACCGCCTATTTTAGTATCGTCCGCGAATTTTGACACGTTACTAGTCAATCCTACATCTATGTCGTTAATGTAAATTACGAATAGCAATGGGCCTAACACTGAACCCTGTGGGACACCGCTACCTACATCCAACCACCCCGATTCACTACCATTAACAACGACCCTCTGTCTCCTAGCACGAAGCCATTCCTCTAACCAGTTAGCTACCTGACCGCGTATACCGTGCGCTTTAACCTTCGCAATTAATCTTCTATGCGGAACTGTATCGAACGCCTTTTTAAAATCTAAATAAATAACGTCAGCCGCTCTATGCCTATCGTATTCGCGCACTATTTCGTTATAAAATTCTAACAAATTAGTTAAACAAGATCTATGGCGTCGAAACCCATGCTGACTACTATTAATCAAATCTCTACTTTCTAAGTGATCGATGATACGATCCCTAACTACGGATTCCAAAAGTTTACCGACAATTGACGTTAAGCTAATGGGCCTATAATTGCTAGCTACTGCGGTCGCCTTTTTTAAAAATGGCGTGACGTTAGCTAATTTGAAGTCTTCAGGAATAATCCCCGTTTCGAGTGACTGATTAAAAATCTTCGTTAAGGGGCCTACGATAACGTCTTTCAAATCTTTCAAATGTCTGGGATAAAAAGCGTCAGGGCCTGGAGCCTTGCTAACTTTTAGCCTATCGATATAATGCGCAATCTCACCCTCGTAAACAGTTATTTCATCCAAAATAGTCTCGCTACTAAATGGAACGATATCGTCCACGTCGGGGACATTATTTACGTCTTCTACGGTAAAAACTGTCGCAAAAAAGTTATTGAAAATACCCGCCATCGCCTGAGCGTCAGAAGCCAAAGCGCCGTTAACATCCACTAGAGGGCCTATGTTATCTTTTATCGGCTTACGATTATTGACGTATTCAAAAAACTTTTTTGGATTATGTTTACTATCCGCAGCTATAAGTATCTCTAAATTACGCTTAGCATTCCTAACTGATCTTTTAACCTGACGTCTAAGCTCGATATATCTATTAAAGTTAGCTGCCGTGCCATTGCGCTTATTAAGTCTATACGCTCTGTTACGCTCGTTTATGAACTCGCCTATTTCCCTAGTCCACCACTTGGGCCTACCATGATTTCTAGCGCGCTTGGGCCTACGAGGAATAAACTCCCTTTCAATATTCATAAAACTTTCTTTAAACGCCTCCCAATGCAAATTTGTGTCATTACCCATAAATAAGTTATCCCAGTCCACTACTCTCATCCTATCCGCAAAACTATCAAAATTAGCCCTACGAAAATCAGGGACTTCTATTACGTTACTATCCTTAGTGTTTTCTATCAATAACTTAAACCTAAGAATTTGATGATCACTACATCCTAAACTCTCGCCTACTTCTAAACTTCGACTATATTTTCGCCGTTCGTCATCACCAAATCTAAAATATTGTCACCGCGCGTTGGTTCGGTAACTATCTGTCGTAAAAAATTATCCTCCATGAACTCAATCAATCTCAAACCCTCCTCATTACCAGTAAAAGTCTCGTAATTAACATTAGGGCAGTTAAAGTCTCCGACAATTATACTATTCCGATTGTCAATAAAGTTACCAAGAAGTGAGTAAAATCTAGTATCGGTGTCGAGGGTTGAACGGGAGGTCTATAAACAACAACAAAATTAAAACTAATACTACGCGCCCTAACTTCAACGCATATCTGCTGCCGGAAAATCTATCTTAACCTCGATAGCTCTAAGGGAATTACGAATGTACAGCAAAACGCCGCCACCAAACCTATGTAACCTATCATTAGTAAAGAGTTTAAAACCCGGTATATCAAGTTCCCCCAACAAGTCCCGAGTCACGGTATTTAACCACGTTTCAGTGATAGCAACTATATCGTAGTTGCCGGAATAAATTATCGCCTTAAATTCGTTTAATTTATTTCTAATACTACGCGCGTTACAATAAAAGACGTTTAAGTTATTTTTTACCACGGGCCGGCGTTTTAAACTATTTTTCACGTCGGGCCCGCGTTCCCCGGACCCACAACGTTTAAAGAAGGCTTCGACCTATACAGCTTTCGCACGTTTTCGTCTATTAACCTACCTAGCCTAGCATTACCTATTTCATTAAAATGCACCCCATCTTTTATAAAAAGGCTAGGATCACTGAATTCGGACCACAGCTTTACGAAGGGTACATTTTCCTCAGCACAAATCTCTTCTAATTTATTATTCAAAAATATTGTTTTTGACGTAATCCTAAGACCCAACCGTGCCTAGGGGTAATACCTAGAACTAAAGACCTATCTGACCTCGCCTTCAGGGACCTAATTAACCTCCTATATCTCTCCAAAAGGTCAGGCACTCTCGTATCGGGCCTATACGAGTCGTTGCCTCCTACCATCGTTACCAACATCGAGTGACGGGAAGCTACGTCAATCCTATCCACTTCGTCTCTAACTCTGTCAACCCTGGCCCCTGGGAGACAGACCCTCCTCCTCTTGGTTGGATGCCGTTCAATGAACTCTTTGTCCATGTGGCGCACTAAAGAGTCCCCAATTAAAATAGTTTCTCCCTCATTCACGTCCCTTTCCAAATGATCGGTCTCATCTCGAAAACTAGACGTACCGAAAACAGACTTGGAATCAGTGTCCCAACAGCTATCTAGCCCACTCATGATTATATCTGATGAAAAATACTTGTTGGCCAGTGTAATTACAGCTAGGAAACTCAATCCCCCAACGATGTTGTGGGGGTGAGTGTACTCGAAGTGTCGTCTTTTGCCCGAGCAATGATAACGTAAACGGCCAACTCAACCGAATCCAGGAGCCAGCAGGCTGGAGCGAAGCAGAACTTCACCTCTCAGAGTCCACCACCGTAACCACTGAGCTACCTGCCGCCCAAGATTCATTATAATCTAAAGATAAATGTAATTAATATTTGAAGTATAATTCCTCGTTCGTGGTTAAATTATTGTTGGATATAATGAATCATTATATGTTACAAAGCTATAACATTTTAATCACATTACATTTTCATTTGATTATTTTCTCAAACGTAAAAACAAAAGTTTAAAACAATTTCTCTCGTCCAATAGTCAAAACAAACAAAAACAATCAGGAGCTGTTTATCTTCAAAGTTGGATGGAAACGGAATGTTGAAAGAATAAATCTCTACAAACAAATAATGAAAACATAATTATTTCTTCGAAATAGGTAAGTTTTCGGTTAAAACCGGTTTTATTTGTTAAAATAATTCTTATAATCAATTGTATTGCAGATTTCAAATAAAAACCAAATTTCGTGCACTACTTGCTTTAATAATTTTTTTTTTCATCAAATACAGTATTTATGTTCATTTTTTTTTAATCAGTGTTTTGTGCGTTTCCTTTAGGAGAAGAAGTCATGAATTCAGTTTGGTTGACAAATGTCTTCGTTTTTAACTTATAAAATAAAAGTCTAATTTTGCAATGAAACAAGCTATTTAGGGCATAGTAATTGTTACGTGCATTGGGAGGAATACCTATGTTTTCTCATGATTGATACACACACATATATATATATATATACACAAACTCAGATATATATATATATATATATATATTATATATATATATATAATATATATATATGTTGCAAACCCACAAAGAAAAAGAAAAATGATTCAAGTTCTTTCGTGTATTCAGAAGTACACCTCGTCAGGGAATGAAGGGAGAAGGCGAGGTGTACTTTTGAATACACGAAAGGCCTTGGAATCATTTTTCTTTTTCCTTGTGGGTTTGCATCATTCATTCATTTCACGTGTTTAATTGTGAGATTCATCCCATATAGGCCTATATATATACACGCCAAAGAAAACAACCCCACTGAGTAGGGAAGAAGTGGTGACGAAGAAGAAGGAAATCGAATCACATAACACTCAGAGGGAATTTAAACGACGGGCCATATGCGAATATTATAAAATAGGTGCGTGCAAATATGGCTCAAACTGCTTATACAATCACCCTACAAAATGCTTCTATATGATGAGGAATGGGAAGTGCAAGTACGGACCAAACAGCAACTTTTTTCACCCTCGTATGTGCAGACAGTCAATTACTGAGAAAAAATACCTGAACATAGAATGCCGCATTTTCACATAAAGGGTACGCAAAGAAGAGAACGGGAAAGAACAGATCATATTCGACATTGAAGAAATAGCAAGAGTAATGAAACATATTTTTTAGAAGAAATAAGAATAATAAAAGCTCAGCTTGCCCTTCTAACAAGGAGAGACAGAACGCCGCAAACATATGCACTACAACATTACGCACATCACCCCCTTATTCAACACCACCCACCAATAATACAACAACAATAGTGGTATCACGATCCGCAACCCCAATACTCCCAAATGCAGCGGCCCAACCAATAACACCAAACAGGAACCGACATCGACCAGGAAACGACCATCATTTAGGAGAATCGAACACGAAGATTAGAAACCCGGTAAATGTATTATACACAAATGTACAAGGCCTCTATACGGACCATGCAGACTGCAAATTACAATACTTGCAAAATTTAGCTACGGAAACCATCATAGATATCATATACCTAATGGAAACACACTTACATAAGTGCGAAAAAGGTTGTGAAAACTGCATCGAGAATACTGAAATAGCATTGCTGGACTACAACATATACAGAGCAGATAGAGTGGCTAGACGAGAAGGAGGGTGTTGTATCTACGTGAAAAACACTTACACATGTGAAGTGAGGGTAAAGAAATCAAACAGCACAGTTGAAGTTATTATATTAGAAGTAAAAGAACTGAACCTAACCATTATGAACATCTACAGACCACCAAACACCACAAAAAGTGAATTCCAACTTGCTACAAATGAAATAGAAAACATTAAAATTACTTGAAACTCCAGCAACAAATATTCTAATTTTCAGAGATTTTAATTTCCTATTCATATCATGGAAGAAAAATTACGAAGTTATATATGTTGAGAAGTTTCATGGCAACATTACTAAAGATGACAGAACCCAAGCAACAATGCTATTAGATATTATGGAACATTACGCCCTTACCCAGGAAATCTGTGAAGCCACGAGAAAGGAGAACGTTTTGGATTTAATCTGGACAAATAACAACGAGGTAATAATAAATAAAAAAGTAACGCACACAAAGTTCTCCGACCATAACCTCATCGATATACAATTGAAGTTAGCACCCAGAGGTCCGAAAACGCATCCTAGAGAGGCAGATGGAATATTTGAAGGCTTAAACATAAATTCAAAGAAAGTAAATTGGGAAAACATAAATAAAGATTTAAAGGAGGTAAATTGGGAATTGCTACTACACGAGAAGACTCCACAAGAAATACTATGTATAATAGAGACGGAAACCAAACCTATAATACTGAAACATATTCCAGAGAGACAGGAAAGAAAACGTAGCAAGCTCGAGAGGAAATCAGGACTCTATTCAGGCAACGAAGACAAACCGTAAAACATCTCCACAGATGCAGAACTGATGCAAAGAACTCAAACTAGAGAGGAAACTTGGCGAAATAGAAATGGACCTAAAGCAAACATTCATACATAAGACAAACGAGGAGGAAAAGATAGCAGAAACAAAAAATAACCCAAATACTTCTACACTTTTTGCGAAAAGGAAAATGCAGTGTGAGGAGAGTATTGAACCGTTGATAGGCGGGGAGGCTGAATACACAAATGACCCGAAATAAATAAGTGAACTGCTTAGGGAACAATTTAAATTTGTGTTTAGCACCCATAAGTCCGAGATGGAAGTGGAAAACCCAGACGAGTTTTTCGACATCGACATTGATACAGATCAACCAAGAACAAATCCCGGCACAAACCTATTAATGGACTTCGAGTTCACGGAAGGAGATGTAATTACGGCCTTATCACAGATGCGAGACAATTCAGCGCCAGGGCCAGACACATGGAGTGCCACATTTCTGAAGAAATGCAAAGCGAGTATTGCAAAACCGCTTTACTTACTATGGAGGAAATCACTCGACACAGGACAAATTCCACTCCCCTTAAAGAACGCGAACATTACCCCTCTACTTAAAGGTGGTAACAGAGCAATGCCCCAAAATTATCGGCCAGTGGCTCTCACCTCACACCTTATAAAGTGTTTTGAACGCATAATTAGAGGCAAAACTACCTACTACCTACAAGAAAAAGACTTATACAACCCAAATCAACATGGCTTCAGGGCGGGTAGATCATGCCTGTCACAGCTACTAGACCACCAGGGAAAATATTAGGAACATTGTGTCGAGGACAAACATTGATGTAATATATACTGACTTTGCTAAAGCCTTCGATAATGTGACCATGGAATTATAGCACACAAACTTAACGATACAGGAATTACTGGAAAGCTAGGAAGGTGGATATTTAATTTCTTGACGCAAAGAACGCAGAGTGGTGGTAAACGGAGTTAAATCGGAAGTTTCGGAAGTCGTGAGCTCTGTCCCACAAGGGACAGTATTGGCTCCCTTGCTGTTCATAATAATGATTGCAGATAATGATGCAGATATTAAGGACAGTATTGTATCATGCTTCGCAGATACAATATTGAACGAAGATGACATAAGAAAACTACAAAACGACATTGAAACATTATTCCAGTGGGCAGAAGACAACAATATGAAGTTCAACGAAGAAAAATTCCAACTTCTAAGATATGGTAATAACAAAGAGCTACAGAAAAAAGGGTACAAAACTCCGCAAGCCAAACAGATAACACCAAATCCACGAGTCAGGGATCTTGGAGTAATAATGTCGTCGGATGCAGAATTCAGAGAGCATTATAAAATCAAAATCACAACGGCTAGAAAAATAATGGGAATCATCTGGAGGAGCTTCCGCAGCAGAAAAGCAAACATCATGCTCAAATTATGGAAGAGTCTAGTCCTACCAATAATTGAGTATTGCTCAGTACTCACAAGCCCACACAGAAAAAGAGACATTGCGAGCATTGAAGCTATACAAAGGACTTTTACGTCTAAGATAGAGGAAACGGAAGGTGAAGACTACTGGTCTCGACGACAATCCTTGGAACTCTACTCTCTTGAAAGAAGGCGCGAGCGGTACACAATAATATACATATTGAAAATACTTGAGGGCTCTGTCCCTAACTTCAGAAATGAAATAGAAACAAACTGGAATGAGAGAAGAGGCAGATTTTGTACGGTCCCAGCTGCGGTGGGACAAGGAGCCATGAAAACGAGGATGGAAAATACCTTCAGAATACGGGGCCCAAAGCTTTTCAATATCCTTCTAAAAGAAGTGAGGAATTTCCAGCATACCGACCTGAATAACTTCAAGAACCAAATGGACAGATTCTTGTGCAAAGTCCCTGACCAGCCATGCGTGGCTGGCTACGAGGGCAGGAGGTGATCAGAGAGCAATTCCCTCCTTCACCAAGTCCCGTAAATGAGGCGGTGCTGCAGAGGGGTCGACCGCAGGTCAATCCTGAACCGTCGTTCAAACTCAACAAAAGTAAGTAAATATATACAAAGTGTGTATATATATACTTTTCCTTCCGGTGAATAGTGTCGCAGGTCGAACATGCTGTAGTCGATGCACTCGTTCCTGTGGTTCCTGCTCATTTTCTTTGGACATCTTACGATACCGCAGGACATCGTTAATGGTTTCGTACGTGACGCCGTAAAACATGTTGATGTGATCAGTTAATGCACGCACAGCGATTCGTTCGTCCTCATGGAAGCACCCTTCCAGACTATGACGCATGCTTTCTGCCTTGGAAGTACTCGACCGGCTGCTGCCGTTACATCTTCGAGGTGAATTTAGGCTGCTGGCACGTGCCTTGCCCCATAGAAAACGGACTACACTGTCGACCTCTTCGCGTGACAAAAGTTGTCCAGTGACGTCCTCACTTTGTAACTTCCTCGGGGTGTCATTAACGCGTTCCACAAGTCACACTTCGATCAGGGATACCAACCTCGTGATGCTGAATCTGCCGATTACTTAAGTGTCCATTAGTGCGTGTCCATCCTCCAAAACGAGACTTGTCCATTTACTTTCCGATCGCCAGCGCCCACGGATCATTGAGTAACATCGTTTCCCTATACGCAAAATGAAGACAAAAGGGTTGGGATTCGAATCCCACTGATTATTATGGTTAATAATAATGGAGGCGTTAATGCAAACGCAATGGGCCGCATTAGTTGGCCTCAGAGCTATACTAGATTCTGAACATGCTCAGTGATTATTAATTTTCGATCAAACAACTAATATATACATATATACATATATATATACACACAGTATATATATATATATATATATATATATATATATATATATATATATATATATATATATAAAACCTTGTTAACCTTGTTAGGGTTCAGTGCGTCGGTCTTTCTTCACACGAAGGTCAAACTGGTGGCCCCGCCTCTCTCTCTCTCTCTCTCTCTCTCTCTCTCTCTCTCTATAATATATATATAATATATATATCGGATGATTTTTTTTAAATATCTGATACTTTAAAAGGTTTGTATTTTTTTATTATCTGAAATGAAAGCATGAATTTTTTACTGTGATTTCTGTACACATGGGTAATTAGTTTCTCAGTGCAAAACATACTCTATGTGACGTCCTCTCAGCTTACAATATTTACACGACACCTTCGACGGAAGAGTCCTCTCCAACAAATTTTCTGGGGTTTATGATAAAGGAATATCATGGCCACCAGCAACACCAGATGTAAACCTTTTTTTTTTACTTTTATCTGTGGAGTTATTTAAAAGATAGTGTTTAAACACAATCCACACATAATAGAAGAAATTAAATCATCAACTGAACAAAAAATTTCTCACATTTCAACAGATACTCTGTCTAGAGTACTGCAAAATTATGATGCTCGTGTGAAAAGGGTTAATGAGCTGAGAAGACATCACATATAGCGTGTTTTGCATTAGGGGACTAATTCTCCATGTGTAGAGAGGGTACAGTAAAAATTTCATGCTTTTATTTTAGTTAATAAAAAAAATACAAACCTTTTAAAGGGTCAGACGTTAAAAAATCACCATGTGTAATATATATATATATATATATATATATATATCGTTGTCATCATATACTGTGTATATATGTATATATATATATATATATATATATATATATATATATATATATATATATATATGTATGAAAATTATTTCACGAAAGTGAGACGTGAAAAATTTATGATGAATAAAACCACGAAGGGAAAAGAAACAAAGTGGTTCTCAAGCGCTGAGTGTTCCTGAGGATGTCATTAGACGAAAGCGCTTGAGCACCACTTTGTGTTTCTTTTCCCTTCGAGGTTTTATTCATTATATATATATATATATATATATATATATATATATATATATATATATATATGGGAATGTGTGTGTGTGTGTGTGTGTGTGTGTGTGTGTGTCTGCTTGTATGCATGGTGGGTATATACATGATATAACCACTCAAAGTTCAAGACTATCGTAATGTACAGTATGTACGTTTTGCATTATTAAATTGTGGCTCATAATTTGTAGAATATAGTAAATTCCTTTCCTTAATTAAACTCTGATAAAATGATCCAATTACGTAGATCATTGTTGTAAGGGGAGAAACGACTACACATTAATTAGATTAACAGTTAAAAGCTTTTAAGAAAGGATGTGTTTACTTTCTTCGGGCTAATTTCTATGCAGAGCGAATGAATTTGCTTCACTAGATGAGAGAGAGAGAGACAGAGAGAGAGAGAGAGAGAGAGAGACAGAGATAATTTTAAGTTTGGACTAACAAACGGATGAGAATTATTCATGCTTGAAGTTACTGGATAAACAAATTTTAAGATCTTATATATATATATATATATATATATATATATATATATATATATATATATATATATATATATATATATATATATATATAAAGTAAATCCACAAGGAAAAAGGAAAATGATTCCAAGGCCTTTCGAGTATTCAGAAGTACACCTCGTCAAGGAATTCTCTGACGAGGTGTACTTCTGAATGCACGAAAGGCCTTCGAATCATTTTTCTTTTTCCTTGTGGGTTTACATCATTCATTCATTTCACGTGTTTAATTGTGAAATTCATACCATGTGTATATATATATATACAGTATATATATATATATTATATATATATATATACAGTATATATATATATATATATATATATATATATATATATATATATATATATACCTTTGGTAACCTTTGGTTAGCTTCTGCCCGAATTGTTAATTCTGACGAAGGTCAAGCTTTTCACTCCACCTTAGACCTACAGTTTAACGTGAGTAGTATGGGTGAAAAATGGAGAGTGCAGGAATGTTGCAAATGTTGCAAGAGTGCCAACCTCCTTGTTGCAAGGCACCCCCCTTTGTTGCCAACCCCAAGATGGGGTTGCAAAGGGATGCAACTTGGAGTTATCCACCAAGCTGAACCCCCAAAAGGGGCATACCTAACCTAAGGGGCCTCTTTGGGGGAGAAGTTGGGACGGCTTCACCCGCAAAAGGGGCAGAAGAGGGGAAGCCTCTTTGAGGGAGAAAATGGGAAGGCCTCACCCCCTAAAGGGGCAGAAAGAGAGAGAGAGAGAGAGGAAAGTGGAGAGGGCCCAAAGGAAGGGTCTTTTCTTGGCGACTGCCCCTAATCAGCCAGGTGGCTTAATCAGCCAGTTGGCGTACAAGGCTGAGTTGCCAGTTTGCGCCATGTATTTAATTATTCCATATATTATTCAGCCAGTTGGCTTAGAAGGCTGTTACCAGATAGCAATAAATATTAAATTATTCCATATATTAATCAGCCAGTTGGCTTAGAAGGCTGAGTTGCCAGATAGCAATAATTATTTATTTAAACCATATATTAATCAGCCAGAGCCAGTTGGACTAGAAGGCTGAGGATTGCGCTGTTTATTTGCATATATTCCTCCGTCATCTGGCTTAGAAGGCTGATAGCAATAATTATTTACTTAAACCATATATTCTTCCGTCATCTGGCTTAGAAGGCTGAGTTGCCAGATAGCAATAATTATTTAGTTAAACCATATATTAATCAGCCAGAGCCAGTTCGCTTAGAAGGCCGAACATTGCGCTGTTTATTTGCATATATTCCTCCATCATCTGGCTTAGAAGGCTGATAGCAATAATTATTTAATTAAACCATATATTCTTCCGTCATCTGGTTTAGAAGGCTGAGTTGCCAGATAGCAATAATTATTTATGTAAACCATATATTAATCAGCCAGTTGGCTTAGAAGGCTGAGGATTGCGCTGTTTATTTGCATATATTCCTCCGTCATCTGGCTTAGAAGGCTGATAGCAATAATTATTTAATTAAACCATATATTCTTCCGTCATCTGGTTTAGAAGGCTGAGTTGCCAGATAGAAATAACTATTTAATTAAAGCATATATTAATCAGCCAGTTGGCTTAGAAGGCTGAGGATTGCGCTGTTTAATTGCATATATTAATCAGACAGTAGGTTTACAAGGCTGAGTAGCCAGATTCATTATTTATTTATTTATTTAAACCATATATTTATCAACCAGGTGGCTTAGAAGGCTGAGTTGTCAGTTTGCGCTATTTATTTAATTAAAGCATATATTCTGTCTTAATCAGCCAGAGCCAGCAGGAGCCATCAGCCAGTTGGCTTAGAAGGCTCAGGATGGCGCTGTTTATTTAATTAAAGCATATATTCTGTCTTAATCAGTCAGTTGAAGTAGAAGGATGAGGATTGCGCTGTTTATTTAATTAAAGCATATATTCTGTCTTAATCACTCAGTTGGCTTAGAAGGCTGAGGATTGCGCAGGCATAAATGGCATGTATATAGAACGAGTTAAAAGCGTGCATACATTCACCGACTGTACGCCCCTATTACCATAGACACACACACACACACACACAACTCATACGGAAAAAGAAAAAATAAATAAATAAACAATTCGTACGGAAAAATAAAAAAAATTAAATTAAATAAATGAAAATTTCGTACGGAAAGTAAATAAATAAGTGAACAATTCGTACACACACACACACACACACACACACACACACACACACACACACAACAATTCATTGAAAAGTTCTTGCCAGAGAGCATTTCGTACGGAAAAATAAAAAAAAATAAAAAATGAACAATTCGTACGGAAAAAGAAAAAAGAAATAAATCACCGAACAAATCGTACACACACACACACACACACACGCACAATTCGTACGGAAAAATAAATAAGTGAACAATTCGTACACACACACATACATGCACCAATTCATTTTTGAAAAGTTCATGCCAGAGAGCATTTAGTACGGAAAAAAAAATAAACAAATGAACAATTCTTACGGAAAAGAAAATTTAAATAAATCACCCAACAAATCGTACACACCACACACACACACACACACACACACACACACAACAATTCATCTTTGAAAAGTTCTTACCAGAGAGCATTTCGTACGGAAAAAAGAAAAATAAATAAACAAATGAACAATTCGTACGGAAAAAGAAAAAAGAAATAAATCACCGAACAAATCACCGCACGCGCGCACACACACACACACACACACACACACACAAGTCGTACAGAAAAAATAAAAAATAAATAAACAAATGATCAAATCGTACACACACAAACACACACACACGGAAACACTCACGTACATACACGTACAGAAAAAATAAAAAATAAATAAACAAATGAACAATTCGTACGGAAAAAGAAAAATAAATAAATAAATCACCGAACAAATCGTACAGACACACACACACAGTTCGTACGGTAAAAAGAAAAATATAAATAAATGAACAATTCGTACACACACACACAAACACCAACAATTCATCTTTGAAAAGTTCTTACCAGACAACATTTTGTACGGAAAAAAGAAAATAAATAAATAATTAAATAAATGAATATTTCGCGCACACACACACACACACCACACACACACACACACACACACACACAACAATCCATCTTTGAAAAGTTCTTGCCATAGAGCATTTCGTAAGGAAAAAAGAAAAAAGAAATAAATAAATAAACAAACAATTCTTACGAAAATAGAAAAAAGAAATAAATAAATCAGAACAAATCGTACACACACACACACACACACACACACACACACACACACACAATTCATCTTTGAAAAGTTCTTACCCGAGAACATTAATTACGGAAAAAAGAAAAAGAAATAAATAAATAAATGAACATTTCGCACACACACACACACACACACACGCACACACACACACACACACACACCAAACAATTCATCTTTGAAAAGTTCTTGCCAGAGAGCATTTCGTAAGGAAAAAATAAAAATAAATGAACAATTCGTACGGAAAAAATAAATAAATAAATCACAGAACAAATCACCGTACACACACACACACACACACACACACACACACAATTCGTACGGAAAAAAGAAAAATAAATAAGCAAATGAACAATTCGTACGGAAAAGAAAAAATAAATAAATCACCGAACAAATCGTACACACACACACACACACAAAAGCATTGTATAGACTTTTAGGAGCGCCAACAGGAGATGGTGAAGTTAGGGCTACGACTTTTAAAATGAACTCTCCCATCATCAGGAGATGGGGGCTACGACTTTTTAGGAGCTAACCCCATTGGCACCGCGTATCCTATATGAGGGCTACAACCAAGCGTACAAATGATTGAAACCAACCATCAACAAACTCATGGTAGACCGTCGCTAGATACGACCAATAGACAGACCTATTAAACGATTATTGCAGCATTCGATCATGTTGTTTATCTCCCTTTCTCAGTTGCCGTATGAGTTGCCAGTTTGCACTTATTTATTTAACATATATTACGCCTTAGAAATCCGCTTTAGAAACCAAACAAATGATATAATTGTTTGGAAACAAAAAGGAATTGAATAAAACACAACCCTTTATTTAGAGAAATTATTTAATTTCACAAAATATATTGAAAATAAATATTACATTCCTATATACGCTACCTAACCAAACAAAACATAAAACGGGTTTGTCCTGAAGAAAATAAACATCAACAATCCGATAATCAGTCCGAGCTTGAACCAGTATAATTAGGATCTTCCTCAAATATTTTTTTATTTTAATCCGTACAAAGCATGACACTGAGTTGCCCTGAAAAAAATAAACAACAATTAGCACACCTATAAAATATATATATATATATATATATATATATATATATATATATAAAGCAAAAAGCAAATTTGAAGAGGAATTACTTCCTAATATCGATCAAAATTTTTATACTTCAGAAACTAATGCCTTAAAATAAGAACGTTTGACTTTTAATTAACTTAAATTTATAAAATGGACTAAAACTACCAAACGACGCATTTAATTCCATTATTTAGACCCCGCCAAAAAAAATAATCTTTATTATTCTATTTACACACGCTCCGCTATATTCTATAAATATGTGTCCGCGAAAATACTCACTGAGATGAAATTTGATGGGAGCCATCTTGAAAAGCGGCTACAATAATCTGATAAGGAACGAGAAACGAAACTGCTTGCAAAGGGATAGCACATTCCATCTTGCTATTTAAATAAACGATTCGTTCGTAAAAAGCATGGCACGGAGTTGTCCTGAAAAATAAACAACAACAACAATTAGCACACCTAATATATGTATTGTCGTGATTTACCTTTTATTATTTATTATAATTTATTTTAATTCACTATTTCTTTCCTCTTTCGTCTATCATAATTTATCGTAATTTGACATTTATTATTAAGCATTATGATCTTTATTAAACAAACATTATTAATATTCTTAATTTAGACATTACTACACTCGCATCACCCCCCTTGAAAATAAGCTTTTCACTAAGAAAACTTATTAATATCGTTTAACAAATTTATTTGTTTGTTCAACAAAGTTATTTATTTTGCAATTTTTTTCGTTAACAAAATCCTAGATAAAGAAGAAATCATTAGAATGACAAAATCCACACATCAGATATTTTGTATCATTTTATAAAAATCGAAAACAAACTTTATAATTTTCACAACATTTGCATAAAATAACATTTCACACTAATAACCAAATTTACAACCTGTAACAAATCTATAACGTGCCAACTGGATGAGAAAAAACACGGATTATGATACCATAAAGCTGGAAGATATTTTATTACCCATGAGGGACTGACAAAGGGTTGTCATGGACTAAGCATTATAATTTAAAATGCGTATCATAAAAGTGGAAGATATTTAACTGGCAATAAGGGACAGGCAAATATAAATATATATATATATATATATATATATATATATATATATATATATATATATATATATATATATATATATATGGGGATAATCTCAGATTAGAAGATAGTTTACGGCTTGTAATTAAATTTTTGGTAGAAAGACAAGAAAGAAAATATTTATTATTTCCATAAATGTTTAAATCCTTCTATCGCGCGTCAGTTTTTCCCAAGCCACTTTGTTTTGAATTTATCTGCAGATTTCGAGCCTTTTCACGATGTTGTTTATCTCTCTCTCATATATATATATATATATATATATATATATATATATATATATATAGCACCAAAATTTTATATTTTTTAGAAGTGTGCTTTTGGCTTGTGATGGACTGGGGATTATAATTTAAAATGCGCCTCATAAAAGTGGAAGATGTTTATTTCGTTAAAATGTGTTTTTCGGTTCTCAAAAACATTTCGCGGGAGATTGGTAGGTGATTTAAGCCTATTCCCCAATGGTAGTAAAGTATTTACGACATGTACCAGCGTATGATTGAGAAAATGCTGTTTTATGCTGCTTAGAGTGTGGTAAACAACCGAAGTTTCTGATTTGTAGAAAGATAAGGAAGGCTTTGACCAGCATGGGCTTGTGCGGCAAGATTAGAGGCGGATTTCGTGCCTTTTCGCACTGCTTTTATAAGAAGTTAATAAAAATGTATGCTTATATATACTTTTATTTATATATATATATATATATATATATATATATATATATATATGCATATATATAGCGCCACAATTTTATATTTTTTATAGGTGTGCTGCTGGCATATGATGGCCTGGGGATTATATTTTAAAATGCGTATCATAAAAGTGGAAGATATTTAATTACCCATAAGGGACAGGCAAAGACGTGATGTAGTTGGATGTAAATTATGATATCTTGGATAGCAATCATGAGCAGAGTGAAACTCGAGCGCGTAGGGCCGAGCCGAGTTACCAAGCCTTTCACAGCCCTCACAGTTTCTAAGAATCATACTGTAAAATCGGGACCTTTCTTAACGATAGTTAAAACTCGCTCCTCTACCAAACCGGTCGTAAATACTTTACCACCATAAATGCAAACTGGCAACTCATACGGCAACTGAGAAAGGGAGATAAACAATATGATCGAATGCTGCAATAATCGTTTAATAGGTCTGTCTATTGGTCGTGTTTAGCGACGGTCTACCAGGAGTTGGTTGATGGTTGGTTTCAATCGTTTGGACGCTTGGTTGTAGGCCTCATATCGGATACGCGGTGGTAATGGGGTGAGCTCCTAAAAAGTCGTAGCCCCCATCTCCTGATGATGGGAGAGTTCCTTTTAAAAGTCGTAGCCCTCATTTCACCATCTCCTGTTGGCGCTCGTAAAAGTCTATACGATTGCTGGTGATGCTTTTGTGTGTGTGTGTGTGTGTGTGTGTGGTGTGTGTGAAATGTTCATTTATTTATTTATTTATTTTCTTTTTTCGGTACGAAATGTTCTCTGGTGATTTATATATTTCTTTTTCTTTTTCCATACGAATTGTTCATTTGTTTATTTATTTTTTCCTTTTTCCTTACGAAATGCTCTCGGGTAAGAACTTTTCAAAGATGAATTGTTGTGTGTGTGTGTGTGTGTGTGTGTGTGTGTGTGTGCGCGAATTGTTCATTTATTAATATTTTTTCTTTTTTCCGTACGAATTGTGTGTTCGCGTGTGTGTGTGTGTGTTTACGATTTGTTCTGTGATTTATTTATTTATTTTTTCTTTTTCCGTAGGAATTATTCATTTGGTTATTTCTTTTTTCTTTTTTCCTTACAAAATGCTCTCTGGCAAGAACTTTTCAAAGATGAATTGTTGTGTGTGTGTGTGTGTGTGTGTGTGTGCGAAATGTTCATTTATTTATTTACTTTTTTCTTTTTTCCGTACGAAATGTTCTCTAATAAGAACTTTTCAAAGATGAATTGTTGGGTTTGTGTGTGTGTGTGTGTGTGTGTGTGTGTGTGTGTACGATTTGATCATTTGTTTTTTCTTTTTTCCGTACGAATATTGTGTGTGTGGGGGTGTGTGTGTACGATTTGTTGGGTGATTTATTTATTTTTTCTTTTTCCGTACAAGTTGTTAATTTGTTTATTATTTTTTTTTCCGTACGAAATGGTCTCTGGCAAAAACTTTTCAAAGATGAATTGTTGTGTGTGTGTGTGTGTGTGTGTACGAATTGTTCATTTATTTATTTTTTCCGTATGAATTGTGTGTATGTGTGTGTTTGTGTGTACGATTTGTTCGGTGATTTATTTATTTATTTTTCTTTTTTCCGTACGAAATGCTCTCTGGCAAGAACTTTTCAATGAATTGTGTGTGTGTGTGTGTGTGTGTGTGGTGTGTGTTGTACGAGTTGAGTTGTTCATTTATTTATTTATTTCTGCAGGGAATGATAATTTCTTTAATTTTTCTTTTTTTCTTTTTCCGTACGAATTGTTCATTTATTTATTTTTCTTTTTCTTTTTCCGTATGAGTTGTGTGTGTGTGGTAATAGGGCGTACAGTCGGTGAATGTATGCACGCTTTTAACTCGTTTTATATACATGCCATTTATGCCTGCGCAATCCTCAGCCTTCTAATCAAATGACTGATTAAGACAGAATATATGCTTTAATTAAATAAACGGCGCAATCCTCAGCCTTCTAAGCCAACTAGCTGATGGCTCCCCCTGGCTCTGGCTGATTAAGCCACCTGGCTGATTAACACAGAATATATGCTTTAATTAAATAAATAGCACAAACCTACAACTCAGCCTTCTAAGCCACCTGGTTGATTGATATATGGTTTAGATAAATAAATAATGAATCTGGCAACTCAGCCTTCTAAACCTACTGTCTGATTAATATATGCAATTAAACAGCGCAATCCTCAGCCTTCTAAGCCAAATGGCTCTGGCTGATTAATATATGCTTTTAGTAAATGGTTATTGCTGTCTGGCAACTCAGCCTTCTAAACCAGATGACGGAAGAATATATGGTTAAATTAAATAATTATTGCTATCAGCCTTCTAAGCCAGATGACGGAAGAATATATGCAAATAAACAGGCCAATCCTCAGCCTTCTAAGCCAGATGACGGAAGAATATATGCAAATAAACAGCGCAATCCTCAGCCTTCTAAGCCAACTGGCTCTGGCTGATTAATATATGGTTTAAATAAATAATTATTGCTATCTGGCAACTCAGCCTTCTAAACCAGATGACGGGAGACTATATGGTTTAATTAAATAATTATTGATATCAGCCTTCTAAGCCGGATGACGGAAGAATATATGCAAATAAACAGCGCAATCCTCAGCCTTCTAAGCCAACTGGCTCTGGCTGATTAATATATGGTTTACATAAATAATTATTGCTATCTGGCAACTCAGCCTTCTAAACCAGATGACGGGTGACTATATGGTTTAATTAAATAATTATTAATATCAGCCTTCTAAGCCGGATGATGGAAGAATATATGCAAATAAACAGCGCAATCCTCAGCCTTCTAAGCCAACTTGCTCTGGCTGATTAATATATGGTTTAAATAAATAATTATTGCTATCTGGCAACTCAGCCTTCTAAACCAGATGACGGGAGACTATATGGTTTAATTAAATAAGTATTGATATCAGCCTTCTAAGCCGGATGACGGAAGAATATATGCAAATAAACAGCGCAATCCTCAGCCGTCTAAGCCAACTGGCTCTGGCTGATTAATATATGCTTTAATTAAATGATTATTGTTATCTGGCAACTCAGCCTTCTAAGCCAACTGGCTGATTAATAAATGGAATAATTGAATATTTATTGCTATCAGGTAGCTCAGCCTTCTAAGCCAACTGGATGATTAATATATGGAATAATGTAATGTTTATTGCTATCAGCCTTCTAAGCCAGATAAGGGGAGAATGTATGCAAATAAACAGCGCAATCTTCAGCCTTCTAAGCCAACTGGCTGTGGCTGATTAATATATGGTTTAAATAAATAATTATTGCTATCTGGCAACTCAGCCTTCTAAGCCAACTGGATGATTAATATATGGAATAATTTAATGTTTAATGCTATCAACCTTCTAAGCCAGATGAAGGAGGAATATATGCAAATAAACAGCGCAATCCTCAGCCTTCTAAGCCAACTGGCTCTGGCTGATTAATATATGGTTTAAATAAATAATTATTCCTCTCTGGCAACTCAGCCTTCTAAGCCAAATGGCTGATTAATATATGGAATAATTTAATATTTATTGCTATCTGGTAACTCAGCCTTCTAAGCCAACTGGCTGAATAATATATGGAATAATTAAATACATGGCGCAAACTGGCATCTCAGCCTCGTAAGCCAACTGGCTGATTAGGGGCCTATAAGAGAGCTGCGGCTTGGCTGAAGGAGTCATACGAGCTTGGCGATCGCCAAGCGAAGACCCTTTCTGTGGGTCCTCTCCACCTTCCTCTCTCTCTCTCTCTCTGCCCCTTTGGGTGGTGAGGCCTTCCCAACTTCTCCCACAAAGAAGCCCCTTAGGTTAGGTATGCCCCTTTGGGGGGTTCAGCTTGGGGGATAACTCCAAGTTGCATACCCCTTGCAACCCCATTTTGGGGTTGGCAACAAAGGGGGGTGCCTTGCAACAAAGGAGGATGGGGTAGCACAAATTGGGGATGCCCTGCAACAAAGGGGGTGGGGTGGAACCAATGAGGGTGCCTTGCAACAAGGGGAACATGCAACATTACGCAACATTTGCAACATTCCTGTACTCTCCCATTTTGCGCCCACACTACTAACGTGGAATCCGAACTACGCCCCATCAGCAGCCCAACATCTTAACCACTAGGGTACCCATTTATCTACCAACCACTTTATTTTGTGGAAGGATGAACAGCTGGGTTTTGCTGCGCGCCGGCTTCCGGCGGGTCTCGAACCCGGGGCCGATGGATTCGTAGTCAGCGACGCTAACCATTACACCAACGAGGCGCATATATATATATATATATATATAGGGTGTTCCATAAGTTCGGTGTCACAGATAAGAAGGTAAAATAAAAAATTAAAACAAATGTTTGAATTGATGTCTTGTTTTTGGTACTTTTTTTTGTTGCAGGTAGAATAACACGCAATGGCTAATATGGAAGTGAGTGACACTCGTGAGGAAAAGACCTCCGATCTGTGGATCTCTCTTTCCATCTGCCTGTATAACTGCGGGATATTTCGAATCTGCTTCAACATAGCTACCAATTAGGTAATCAGCGAACTGTTTTTTTTTCTGCTTTGTGGCTTCATCTGGGTTGATAAGGGCAATCCAAATACACGCGACAACCATTCACTTTCTTCAGCGTCAACATTTCCATAAATCTGCAGCTAGTCCAAGATTGCAAATGTTCCTGGCCAACGAATGCCCTAAACCAGGAGTTTTCAACCTTGTCTTGAACGGGTACCCTTTTGAAAAGTCAAGGTGTTTTCGTGTACTTCCATACAAAATGCATATATATATATATATATATATATATATATATATATATATATATATATATATATACTGAGTTCGAATAGTCAATATATACATATATGAAAATTATTTCACGAAACTAACAAGTGAAAAATATTTATGATGAAAAGAACCACGAAGGAAAGGAAACACAGAATGGTGCTCAAGCGCTTTCGTCTAATGACATCCTCAGGAACACTGAAGTAAGTAAAGAGTTCGAGACTATATATATAGGTTACAAAAAAAAAAATATATATATATATATATATATATATATATATATATATATAATAAATATAGAAATAAAAATTGTGGGAGGAGCATACAAATTTGTAAGGAAAATACCAATTTTAGCACTTTGCCCTTCTTGTCTAAATCCGTTCTTAACGAATTCAAAACAACAGGATCAAGTGGAAAAAGACCCTGGCTCATGTTAAAATTATTTGTAAGTTGAATAATAGCAGACTCAAGAATATTTCTATTAACAATGTTGCTAGAGTGAAACAAAACTGAAGCATTATTCCAATCAATACACTGGGATAACTCTGACAAATGGACAAAAAGGGCACTCTACGACTGTCCCGTTCTAACAGAATATTGATGCTGTTTTACACGCGTGTGAAGAGCCCTATCCCGTCTGACCAATGTAAAAGGAATCACATTGTTTACTACCAATTTTATAGATAATGCCTGAATTATTGGTAGGACTATTTTTAACTGATATTTTTCACAATATTGTTATATGAATATACTACATTAATATTCAAAACTTTAAGTACATTAGCAATGCCTAAAAAGCCTGATAAAAATGGAAGTACTAAAATATTCTTTGACAAAGTGCGAGTGTTATTATTCACACGATAGAAGATTCGTTTTGCCTTGTTAAGACAAGATTCCATAAACGCAGGTGGGCAGCACAGATCACTTCCAATGCCGTTGATTTTTATTAATTCGGCATCGATGTATTCCGGACTGGCGATCCTAAGAGCGCAGAGAAACATTGAAGAAAATATGGTCTTCTTAATGGGGGTCATGTCCGGAGTAAAAGTGTACGTAGAACAAATTGTTTGGTTTTTCTGATAGATACTAAACTTAATACCCGGGCTTTCCCCTATGTACACGCACATCCGAAAACGGGATTGAATTGTCTTGTCCCACTTCTAAAATAAACTTAATGGAGGGGACTTGATCATTTAACTGAAGGAGGAAGTCATCCAGGTCACGCTTCATGGACCAGATATACAAAATATCGTCGACATACGGATTACAAGCAAATATTTCTTCACAGAACAGGATCTGATTATAAAAGTATTTCTTCTACTCAAGTTTATAAAGGTTATAATGAAGTAATTCTTAAGTCCATAACTGACATTTAAAGTCACGTTAAGGTAAATAGGGAGTCTGCTGGCGTTTCCTTCAGTCAGATCCTCAATCCCGATATAAAGCGAATTCCCTACGGGGTGAATTTCTCCCTCTCACCCAGGGTAAAAGACCCCTTTCTTCTAAGGCACTCACCGACCCGTTCTAAGGTTTCAAACACAAGCTAATAACATACGGGGCAACTCGCACCCCGTTACCATCGGAGACCTATGCAAGAGACACTTCGAGAAGATCTGTTGAATAATTTTGTCCGCTGAGGTATATTCTTTAATCTTTCCCGATGTGCTCTATTCTAGTATCTGCTTTTCAAATTCTGGACATCTCCTTATATATAAAGGAATCCACTCTCACATGAGTCAGCCAGGCGTGTGACCGTGAGACAAAGAGAGCGCGAAGTTCTCAAAGTCAAGGTTTCCATGCGGAGTTCCTAAGCGGATGCAAGGGCATGCTAAGGCTGGTTGAAGGGCAAACACGAGAACAGCGAGTGTAAGATATCACGTTTCTCGTGTCTGGTCTGTCTGAGTGCTTGAGATTAAGGGGGCGAGTGCTCGGGTATCATATTCGGTGTATGAGTGCTTGGCAATGATGGGCGACATACGAGCTCGTATGTAGGAGAATTACGACTTTTGATTGATCGAGGTCCATGGTGTAGTGGATAGCATATCTGACTGGCAATCGGATGATCCCGGGTTCGATTCCCGGGTGGTACCTCATTTTTCGTTTGTTCGTTCTCCTCCTCATCTTGTGCGGAACGTTCTTCTACACAAGCGTCGTTCTTTACATTAATTATACTGTGTTGTTTGCAGTTAAAATGTATATATGTACGGCATGCGGAGGTGCCCCCTCAGGGCATTGGTTTCTGCTCGTATGTAGGAGAGTTACGATTTCTGATTGATCGAGGTCCATGGTGTAGTGGATAGTATATCTGACAGGCAACCGGATGATCCCGGGTTCGATTCCCGGGTGGTACCTCATTTTTCATTTGTTCATTCTCCCTCCTTATTTTGTGCTGAACGCTCTTCTACACAAGCGTCATTCTTTACATATATATATATATATATATATATACAGTATATATATATATATATATATATATATATATATATATATAATTATTAACTTACATTGCTGAAATGTTTCGAAAAACGCATTGCGTTTACAAAAGAAAAGAAAATTAGGAAAACACATATTTTGTTAGCTCACTCCGTATCCATGAAAAATATAGTATCCCGGGAGTACATGTCTCCCAGGTTGAAAACATCTGTCCTAAATGAAAGAGACATCCTTTTACTTCTACTTCAATAAAGATTTTTCTGAATGTACAGGGTGTCCTGAATGTGTCTCTTGTTACAACTATGTAAATGTTACTCCAGTGTTCTGTAACTATGGTAATAAAAGTATATAGTAGAAAACAGACATTTTATTTTATACAGAATTATACATCATTGTAGTTTATACATAGTTATACACAAGTTTATCATGTATCCAATGGATCTGTATGCAAACCATCGTTCTCACTGCACAGAATTATTTTACGCCAGTTTCGGTGTGCTATGCTCCTCAGCATTTTAGGTGTTACAAGTTTAAAAGCATCCTTTACGGCTTCCTTTAGTCTGTCATTGGATCATAACGTTTTTGAGAAACCACTTCCTTTATAAATCCCCATAATGCATTGTCACAACTCGAGATATCTGGGCTTCTCGGAGGCCATTTTAATGTTGCATTTTAATGTCCCAATCCATCGATCAGAAACACCTCATTTAAATATTCACGAACCCTCAAGGAATAGTGGGGAGGTGCTCCATCCTGTTGGAACCAAACATTATTTAATATTTCGAGATTATACATAAGTGTAACAAGACTATCGGGACACCTTGTACGATGCGCAGTTTCTTCAAAATCAATATATTATATTTGTAGATTCAGTGTTAAATTTCTTTATTCACACAGTCTATGTAATGATGTACGATTGGAGGTTCTCATAACAGTCCTGAAGATATCATTGAAATATATAATTAGTACAAATTGTGAAGAGAGTATACAACTGAAAAAAAGAGCTTTTAAATAAAAAACTTTAGATTATTGTCGGTGCCAAATATTATTATAATGGCTCTCATCGTTTAGCAATACAATGTTTTCTCCTCCGTTGGATTTGTGTACAATGTAATTATAATTTAAAATTTAATTCGTTTGTGCCGCACTCTTCGGTAACTTCGGCATAATAAGCTTCATTCTTTTTCCGTAAGTCGATAACTTAATATTTGTGAGCCAGCCATCCATCGTGTTCTGCCTATCAGGCAGGTCCAACTCATGTGTCCCGCCAAAGTGTTCTATCCTGAGCTATCCTTTTCATCCCATGGTAGCTCGTACCTGCCTTCAAATCATCTAGCATTGCTTTCCTTTTCCTACCCCTCGGCCTTCTACCTTCTTATCTACCCTCTTTCACCGCCTTCAACAATCCTTCTCCTCTCAACACCTGTCCGATCCATTTTTTTCTGTCTCTCTTATCACCTTAATGAGTCTTCTTTCCTCCCTCACGTCAAGGGCGTACAGTTGACCTAACCGGGTATTCAGTTGACCTAACTGGGCATTCAATTAACCTAACCGGACATTGTTATTTTTTCTACCCTTCGTGCGGGTAGCAAATATATATATATATATAAGTAAACTAGAACACCGTGTAACTTTTAAAATTTACTGCTAAAATGTTACAGGTAATGCTCAGCCTTCAAGTTAGATCAGTCTAATCAGAATAGTAAGAATAACCAGAATAATCAGAATAACATGGGAGAAATTTTGTGGGTTTATATACCCAAATTTTGTTAACATCATTATTATTTAATGTTGACTTGTTTCGTTTCTATTCTCTATAGGTTGCATTATTTTTGCAAAATACAGTATTTATAGATAAGTTAAATTATTTTAGCTGTGGCAACGTCTAAACAGATAAACAAGATATTTGAAGATGAAGCCATATTTTTATCTTAAACCGCATATTGACAGATCTGATGTTGTCATGATCTGCCGAGTTAACTAAAAATATGAGCAAAAATTAAAGGCTTAAGATTCACGATTAAACGTTTAGGCAAGATCTGACTTCATTTTTTATAATGAACAGAGAATGTATACAAAAAATGAACATTGCAAAATTTGATCAGGATTCATTATTAAGCTAAATTTTAAAAAATGATTACGTAAGTTCAAAAGAAACAATTCACCAATTATTTGGCAAAAATAGAAAGCAAATCCAAATTTTATCCAAACTCGCGTTAGGCGATTTTGGTCCTTATGTAAAAATGAATATTTGAATATAAAGATTATATAAATAAAAGTACTGTATGAATGTAATGAATAAAAGGATTATATAAATATAAGGATCTATATAAAGATTATATATAAAGACACGGATTAGGTAAACATAAGGATTTATATAAATATACGAATTATATAAGAATTATACGAATGAATATAAGAATATAGGAATTATTCATTGTTCATTTAAACACACACACACACACACACATACATATATATATATATTGACGATTGGTTAGGTTAAGTCGTAATATTTTCGTTAGTTTTAACGTTTTATTTGATGGATTCATTTAAAAAATGTCTCCTAAAGATTCTAGTTCTAGTTTACGTTCCCCAACTTTGACCTAGTGTAGTTTGTGTCCCCTTTTGCGTCAGGGGGACGTAAACTACACTTGCTCCCAAACTTCAAATACCAAATACAAACTACAAATTCCGGAATTTGTAGTTTGTATTTGAAGTTTCTCATAGTAACTAATATAAAGTGTTTCTTTTCCATATTTCTTGGGTCAACCTGAAACAACCTAATATATATATATATATATATATATATATATATATATATATATATATATATATATAACGTAGCTGATATATATATATATATATATATATATATATATATATATATATATATATATATATATATATATATATACCCGAGTATAGGTCGTTCTCGTGTATAAGTCGATCCTTGATTTTTGGCCAAGAAATCATAAATTTATCATATGCCCCGTGTATAGGTCGACCCCAGTTGTTGAGGGTAGTGGAACAACAAATTAGGGTAATAAAGCACCATATTTTATGGCATATAAAACTCATTTCCAAATCTAGAAACTGGTAACTGCGTCTAGATGACCTTAAACACGTCATCATGTATAGACAGGTTACTGATATCCTACTGTGTAACAGCCATTTCCAATTGTGTCTTGGTACATTTAATAATGGGTATATATTTTATGTTTCCATTGTTTACTGGTACTAAATGGTAAATATTTTTCATGTCTGAAGCTAACAGTAGCTCCTAGCTCTCCCCATCGTGCACGGATTGCAGCCCCACGAAAAAGTTACCCTTATATAGGTCGACCCCTTAATTTTTGCCTAAGAATTCAGTCTTAAAAACTCGACCTATACACGAGTATATACGGTATATAACGTGGCTGAATATATATATATATATATATATATATATATATATATATATATATATATATGCACTAAAATCACAAAATAACACGTGACCTTATTAATCAGCAAACAACCACAGGGAAAAGGAAACACAAAGTCCGAGCGCTTTCGTGATATATTCACATTATGAAGGAGGAACAGAAAATATTTTCTGTTCCTCCTTGATAATGTGAATATATCACGAAAGCGCTCGGACTTTGTGTTTCCTTTTCCCTGTGGTTGTTTGCTGATATATATATATATATATATATATATATATATGTATATATATATATATATATATATATATATATGGGATGAATTTCACAATAAAACACGTGAAATGAATGAATGAATGAATAATTCCAATGCTTTATTTAACCATATGTATAGATGTAACCATAGCATCAAGTGGGATAGTTCTAAAGCGCTTGTTAAAAACAGATATAATAGAAAGAAATATTCTAGAATGTGCATTTATTCATTTTAAAAACAACTTCAATAACAGTGAGGGTACGTATAAAATTGACGATATCATGTTAAAATTTCTTTTGCCTCTCATTAACCCTTGTTAAGCATGTGCTAATTGTTTTGTTTTTCCTGTACGTTGTATATATTTATGGGCATCTCGCCTTTTATCTTCATTCCCTGACGAGGTGTAGCTTTGAATACACGAAAGGCCTTGGAATCGTTTTTCTTTTTCCTTGTGGCTTTGCAGCATATATATATATATATATATATATATATATATATATATATATGGGATGAATTTCACAATTAAACACATGAAATGAATGAATGCTGCAAACCCACAAGGAAAAACAAAACGATTCCAAGGCCTTTCTTGTATTCAGAGCTACACCTGACAAGATGTAGCTCTGAATACACGAAAGGCCTTGGAATCGTTTTTCTTTTTCCGTGTGGGTTTGCAGCATATATATATATATATATATATATATATATATATATATGAAAATTATTTCACGAAAGTAACACGTGAAAAATATTTATGATGAATAAAACCACGAAGGAAAGGAAACACAAAATGGTGCTCAATCGCTTTCGTCTAATGATATCCTCAGGAACACTGAAGTACATAAAAGGGTGACAGCCTATATATAGTTTACAGAAAGAAAAAAAAAATTCCATTAGAACAGGAGAGTTGTCCAGTGCCCTTTTTGTCCATTTGTCAGAGTTATCCCACTGTATTGATTGGAATAATGCTTCAGTTTTATTCCACTCTAGCAACATTGTTAATAGAAATATTCTTGAGTCTGCCATTATCCAACTTTCAAATAACTTCAACATAAGCAAAGGTCTTTTTCAACTCGATCCTGTTGTTTTGAATTCCTTCAAAACAGATTTAGATAAGAAGGGTAGAACACTAAATCTTTGGTAAACTTGTATGCTACTTTATTAACTTGTAATTTTCATTTTATTTTTATATACATCGAAACAACCAAAAAAGGCAGTGTTAAAACCCGGGCAGATTTCCAGTATAAATTTGTATTTTTATAATTCATTTGATCTTGTGCTAAAAATCGATATTTTTTCCTTACAAATATGTATGCCTCTCTGATAATCCTTTAATTTTTAATTTTATTTTTACTTCTCCGTTTATTGCATATATATATATATATATATATATATATATATATATATATATATATTATTTATTTTTGTTTTTTTTTTCTTTTTTTTTTCTTTTTTTTTCTGTAACCTATATATAGGCTGTCACCCTTTTATGTACTTCAGTGTTCCTGAGGATGTCATTAGACGAAAGCGCTTGAGCACCATTTTGTGTTTCCTTTCCTTCGTGGTTTTTCATCATATATATAAAGGGTGATCCAGAGAAATGGGACCCAAAAGAAACCCCTGTAACTCTTAAAGTATAAGTTCTTTTATAAAATCATACGCATCATTCGAAAGAGGATAGTTACAAGTTTGTACAGGATTGTATAGGTTTTGACAATACAAGACAAGAAGATACAAAACAAAATAAAAGTGTTAGTTAAAACTAACCCTTCAAGATGACTGCATGGACTGTGGAACAGCTGCGTTTCATAACTGAGCAATATTATGAGCATCGAAGAAGTGTAGTTTCAGCTCAAAGATCTTTCAAGACAAATTTTCAGATGTTAAAATCACCTTCTAAGAAAGTAATCCGTCGGTGTGTCAGAAATTTTTCCCTAACTGGCAGCATTGGAAAAAGAAAACCAACTGGAAGAGTGCGCACAGCAAGGATAGACGAGATCATTAACAGAACTCATGAAATTGTACAGGATAATCCTAACATAAGCATCAGACGTGCTTCTCAGCTGTTAGGAGTTGGATATGGAACAACACACCGTATATTCAAGCAAAATTTAATGCTCTTTCCATATAAAATTCAAACAGTGCAACAACTAAACGATGGAGATTTCGCATGAAGACGACAATTCTGTCAATGGATCCAACAGAAGGTAAATGACACCACCAATTTTCTAGCAACTTTGATTATGTCAGACGAAGCCCATTTTCACTTGAATGGAACTGTAAACAAACAAAATTGTCGTTTCTGGGCAACAGAAAATCCATTGAATATTACCGAAGTCCCGTTGCATAGTCAGCGTGTAACTGTTTGGTGTGGTCTTACTGCATCTCAGATCATAGGGCCGTACTTTTTCGAGGATTCCACCGGAAACACGGTCACTGTAAATGGTGATCGCTACGAAAAAATGTTGACCGATTTCCTTATTCCTAAATTAAGAGATCTTTGTCTAGAAAACCACTGGTTCCAACAAGACGGAGCTACCTGCCATACCACGAGGAACTGCATGGCAGTTTTGCGTCAAACGTTTCCAGGCGAGTTAATCTCAAGATTTGGAGACGTTGAATGGCCCGCAAGGTCTCCGGATTTTTCTCCCTTAGATTATTATCTCTGGGGATATTTAAAGAGTAGGGTCTACAGAAATAACCCAACGACCTTGCAAGAATTGAAGGCCGCCATCACAAATGAGATACAGGCCATACCACCGCACACTCTTGCAAAAGTGATGCAGAACTTACAAGCGAGAACACTGGAATGCTTGGCAATTAATGGAGCACATTTGAAAGGAGTCATTTTTAAAAAATAAATATTTCATAATAAACTTGTAACTCTACTCTTTCGAATGATATATAGTTTTTATGAAAGGAATTAAATATTAAGAATATTTGGCTTTTTTTTATGGGTCCCATTTATCTGGATCACCCAGTATATACATATATATTGTCATAATGTTTCAGACCAACAAAGACCCTAGGATCCACTCATGGCTGGTCCACCTAACTCTGTTCATAGTTGTGTATTCTGCATGTTCTCCGTGGTGACGGAGGGGACCTACAATTTTCCGTGGGTTCCGAACCACAAAGCCTTAATTTTACTACCTTAAACTATGCCCAATCTATCAATATATGCGTCTAATTGATTTTTAAACATGTTTATAGACGTGCTACTAATTACTTCTACTGGCAAACTATTCCACCTATTTACTATTCTACGCGTAAAAAGGTTTTTGGCAACTGCTGTCTCGAACCTTCTACTTGTCAACTTACACCCGTTATTTCTAGTCCTATTATATTGAGATATTTCGAAAAAGCTATCTCTATCTACGTTATCGAACCCATTCGTAACTTTGAAAACCTGGATTAGATCACCCCTTAGCCTCCTGGTCTCGAGTGTAGTCAATTTTAACTCCTTAAGCCTATACTCGTACGACTTTGACCTAAGCGACGGAATCATCTTAGTTGCTCGTCTTTGAACTACTTCGAGTTTGTCTATATCTTTTCGCATATGCGGATTCCAAAATTGGATCACGTACTCCAAATGGGGTCTAACTAATGATGTATAAAGAGGAACAATAATATCGCGCGATTTGTACTCAAAACTCCGAGCTACAAAACCTAACACTTTCTTCGCTTTATTGACGGCTGCTGTACTTTGTTTCGCTACTTTTAAATCACCAGTAACTATAACTCCTAAATCTTTTTCCTGCTCTACGCTTGTTAACTCCTTCCCTGACATACTATACGCAAAATTACCGTTACGCGAACCTATATGCAAAATTTTGCACTTACCGACGTTGAATCTCATTTCCCATGTGACTGACCAATCAACGATTTTATTCAGATCTTCCTGGATTTTACCTC
>JAJOZX010000588.1:1025000-1282500 GCA_023014485.1 Bathynomus jamesi
ATCGTAGTTGTCATTGCCTTCCAATGCATCTAGGATATTGTTGTAGTGCTCTATTAGTTGTGATAGGCATGATCTACCTGATCGGAATCCATGCTGATTTTCGTTGAATCTTTCCCGTGTCTCCAGGAAATCATAAATTTTCTCTCTAACTATTCTTTCAAATACTTTGGTGAGGTGGGACGTCAATGACACTGGTCTATAGTTCTTTGCTTGAGATCTGTCCCCTCCTTTATATATAGAGACAATGTTTGCTCTTTTCAAGATGCTCGGTATTTCCCCAGTGTCTAGGGATCTTCTCCATATCCAGTATAAAGGTGTAGCTATTTCATTTTTACAGTTTTTAATCAATAATGCGTTCCAATTGTCCGGACCTGCAGCTGAATGTAGTTTCATTTGTTCTATAGCTCTCGCTACATCTTCTGGTGTAAACTCAAAGTCTGTTATATACTCTCCTTGCAATTCCTCTTCAAAGAATGCATTTATGTCAGGTATCGCTTTGTCACTTTTTGGGGTACTGAAAACTGATTCATATTGAGCTCTCAATGTATCAGATATTTCTTCTGGATCGTCGGTTAGTTCATTATTTCCCGTCCTTAAGGGCCCAATAGCGTCCCGCGTTTTTGTTTTCCTTTTTGCATAGCTATAGAAGTATTTTGGATTTTCCTTTATTGCTTCTACCGCCTTTTCCTCTTCCCTCTCTGTATGGTCCTTAATCAGGGCTTGTATTTCCCTATCTATACCCTTCAGTTTTTCTTTTATTATTTTCCTGCCATTATCTCCGCAGTTTCCTAACTTCGCCTCCACTCTCTTTCTTTTGCGGAATAGTCTTCTCTTTTGCCTTTCTAGCCAGCTCCTCTTTCCTTTTGGCTGTGATTTCGGAGCATATTTTTCTAAAATTCTCAGCGTTTTTTCCTCCAAAGTTGTTAGCATTTCTTCAGTTGTTTTATTCTCGAAAATTGTTCTCCATTCTATTTGGGCCATGTGCGATCTGATTGCTTCCCAATTTATAGTCTTCGAGTTTAAGTTAAAGGCTCCGAATTTACTTCTTTCCACAATATGTGTATTGTCTTCTAATGCTGCCATCATATTTGTTGATATCTCGATTAAGTTGTGGTCTGAGATAATGGTTGGGGTTATTTTTAAATCAGCAATCAAGTTCGTGTTATTCGTGAATACCAGATCCAGGCAGTTATTTTTTCTGGTATTTTCTGTTATCTCCTGTGTCAGCATATATATATATATATATATATATATATATATATATATATATATATTATATATATATATATATATATGTGTATATATATATATATATATATATATATATATATATATATATATATTATGTGTTATGTTAAAATGTTATAATGTTTCAGACCAACAAAGACCCTAGGATCCACTCATGGCTGGTCTACCTAACTGTGTTCGTAATTGTGTATGTCCTCCGTGGTGGGACCTTAATACGTGTAACTGATTTAATTAAATACTTAAATACTACCTTGAACTTAAAGGATTTTATGATAATAATAATAATAACAACAATAATTGACTCAAAAGATTTTATAACCCTAAACCCATCTTAAATTATTATACATTATTTTTAAACTTTGTTAATTCAAAAACCTCCCAAATCCCTACACATACACACGCATGTATGCACACTATATATACTATATATACAAACCTTATGCTAAAATCATTGGATGTCACAATAAACTATTTCATAGCGTGTAAGTGCTAACTATGCTATTTATATAGTCCTACGCATTTTTGCTTACTATACAGGGTGGACGGAAAGTAGCTCCCTAATTTAAATTACATATAAATTATGTATAAATTGTGATTGTATTGTTATATTGTTATGGTGTGTTCTCTAAAGTGGTACAATTGTAACGTTCATTTTTTTTTTTCATTTCAGATTGAAGGGTAACATGGCTGAGCGTTTAACACTGCAGGAGCGTGCCCAGTTGGCGGCACGGTACGAAGTTTGGCAATCTGTCGTTCGAGTTCAAAGATGGTGGCGGGCCATTCACGGACCACGTGCCCAAGTGGACCCGAAAAAATCAAGAACTGCCATTCGAAGCTCATGACCACGGGGTCTGTGGCAGATGTTCGAAGATGTGGTCGCCCTTCGACATCCAGGGCCCAGGAGACGGTGCAGGCAGTTCAGGAAATGTTCGCACGGAGTCCACGAAAGTCAACTCGCCAGGCAGCTCGGGAAAGTGGACTCTCCGGCTACTCAGTGCGAACTGTGCTGAAGAAGGAGCTGAACTGGCGTGCGTGGAAGCCGCATTACTGCCAATCTCTCTCGGACGAGGACTGCGACATTCGCATGGAGTTCGGGGAAATCATGCTGGCTTGGCATGAAGACTGGCCCCATCTCTTCCACAACATCCTCTGGAGCGACGAGGCGGTGTTCCACGTCGGAGGCTTTGTCAACCGCCACAATTGCCACTAGTGGGCAGGAGAGGATCCCATGGTTACCGCTGAAAAACGGCAGAATCGGTTCAGTGTAACGGTGTGGTGTGGTATGACCTCAGATCAGGTTGTGGGCCCGTTCCTTCTGCGCAACACCATGAATGCTGAGCGGTATCTTGCTATGTTGCGAAACGAGGTCTGGCCGGTTGTCAGCACATGGGAGAACATCGACGATCTGATATTTATGCAAGATGGCGCCCCTCCGCACTTCGCTCTTGTTGTCCGTGAGTGGCTGGATGCCCACTTCCCTGGGCGTTGGATGGGTCGTCGTGGTCCACATCAATGGCCAGCCAGGAGCCCCGACTTGACACCGTGCGACTTCTTTCTTTGGGGGTGGGTAAAGGAAGAAGTCTACCGGACCAAACCGAGGACATTGGAAGAACTGGAGGACCGAATTCGGGAAGTCATGTCCTCCATCCCGCCGGAGTTCCTGCTAAAGTCAGTGGACGCCATTCCTAGGCGGCTCCAGAAGCTGGTGGAAAGAGTTGGAGCCCACATTGAATTTTAGAGAAAACCTACCATGTATGCCTACCTTTTCATATTATTTCTTCTGAAATAAATGGATAATATACGTATTTTTTTACCAATCCAAAATAGGGAGCTCCTTTCCGCCCACCCTGTATATAAATTTTTGCTCAGGCGTTTATTCAGTTAATTTAAAAATCCTCTCAGCTAATCTGTCCCTCAAATTTATAAGATACACACTTTGTATCTAATACACACACATACATACTAGACCACAGGTCTATACATCATCCATTACGTAATTCGATTTTTTACCTACAATAGTCAATAAAATTAGTAATAGACTGCACGATCAGGGTAACTTTGGAAAATAATTTATATTTTTCCCTTTTACCTACTATTCAGTATGTATGTAATTTTCCCCACAGAATTTTTTTTTTAAATTAACAATATCATTCTTTGCCTAACTTAATTGTTTGTCCAAATTAATGTATTAATCCTTTTATTCTGTTTGCATAAATTAAAATATTAATCTTTGAATTTTTTATATTTTATAAGCAAGTGTCATTTTAAAGATTTGATTACTCTCCATTGTACGCAACCACCGAACTCACTCTTTCTGTATAAAAATTTGTAATGTAAAGAAAAATTCGTCATCTAACTTGTCGTAAGTAGGATGTTATTTTCTCATTTGTATTGTATTAATGGTACCCTACTAGATTATTGTATAAATATCATTTTTGAAAGGGGAGAGCAATGTAAAAATGGACAATGAATAATCAATATTCATTTTTACATAAGAACCAAAATCGCTTAACGCGAGTTTGGATAATAATTTTACTTGTAGCTTCCTATTTTTGTTCGTGTCAAAACCCTACGATCTACCATATCTATGGTTTAGTCGTATCCATTTTTCATTTGTTATAGAAGTTATTAATTAATTATGATTGTCTTGCATCTCACCCTCGTCCCTAGATTATGCATACACATTGCATATAACAGGATTCGAACCCGTAGTTGTACTTCTTAGTCATTAATACCCACTCTTGTCTCTAATTCGTTCTTGTAAATCTTCCTAATAATGATTTGTATTATACGTACAAATTCAATAACTATGACGTCATAAAGTAACTTAATTCTCTTCACGTTTTCCATACCTTGAACACTGAATCACGTGTTTAGTATTTGGACATCTTCCGTATTGAATGTATGGTAAATTCTTTAATAATAATAATAATAATATAATAATAATAATAATAATAAAGAAAAAAACTTCATTCTCTATACATCATAGTTTATGTTGTTTCCTACCTATTGTCTACTGATACCTATCAACCTATCAGTCCATATTTTACGCGCGTCTATATTACGCACACAACCTATTCTGTTACTTACATGTAAAATACGTCCACATGTATTTTTTTATTTTTTTTTTAAGTGCGCTCACCCCTCAAGACATTCATTAGGCTTACAGTAGTTGAGTGGTCGAATTCGCGAATCACAGCAGAATTGAACGTTTCTAAGATAAACAACATCTTTCGCTCTGATCCAAATTCATAACATATTATAATGTAATATAACATATTATGTTGTATATAAATTATCTTGTCATGTCTCATGTACTTGTGTTGTACTAATAACCATATATAATAACCATATATAATAACCATATATAATCTAACCATATAATCTGACCATATAATCTAACCATATAATCTAACCATATAATCTAACCATATAATCTAACCATATAATATAACCATATATATATATATAAAAACACTGTAAGAATGGTAACGACGTAATGTACTTCAATGAAACTATAATTGAATGTAATGACTTTATATATAATGTAAGAATGTACTTTAATAGAACTGTAAGGGACAATCATAAGCGAATGGGAAGTAATCCATAATCGAAATCATAATTGTAATAAACCCAAACAAAAATGTACTCAGTCATGTACTTCAATTGTACTTGTGTACGACTATGAAATGAAATCGCCTTCAGAAATGAAGATTCGGCAAAAAAAAAAAGATTAGTTTTATTTATTTATATATTTTTTTTTAATCTTTATTGGAATCTTTCAAACATCTGATCGTGTTTAAAAGGGGGGAAACTTAACCTCCAACTGCCGTTCCCCAACATTCAGGCTTATATATTATACATGTATTTGTAAAATGAGGACACTTCATTACGGCTCTCTGCTTTGGTCACTGCTAAGAGACTCCCCTTGTTAGCAGCCTCGCTGCGGGGAGGGGGCAGAGGCCCCTTGCCCCCTTAATATTTTTAGATTCCGGCCTGAGCTATGGTCGAAAGAGGTCGAACCTCTACCCCTGTAAATTCAGAGCAGTACCTGTATATTTTTAAGAAGTAAATCACAGCAAGCGAAACTTTTTATTTTCCCCCTCGAGTTGGGCTATCTTCAGAGGAATTTAGTCAGTAAAGTAGAAGTATCAGAGTATTATTGAAAGAAAAGAATTAACAGAGTGTCGACCCCATAAAGCGAGAGAAAAGAATTAGAAAGTTATAGAAGAAAAGTATATAGAAGAAATATCCGTTGCTTGCCTCCGTAACTAGAACCCCCGTCGATCCGAACCAACCCAGGGCCATAGACGGAGGGGTTAACAGACTGGCGACCCTATAGCCAGGATAAACACATAGAAGAAGGAAAATAACAAGACTGGACCCTTTACCAGGATCTTAACAGATTTTAAGAAGAAGAAGATTACTTTAAGAAGAAGATTACTTTAAGAAGAAGATTACTTTAAGAAGAAGAAGATTTTAAGAAGAGGCCACTCTTTGGCCAAGATAGAAATTACCCTGCATCAGGATAAAACCAGTTGACCGGCGTGTCACGACTTCTAGTTCGTAACATCCACCCTTGAAACGGTGTGTCACGACTCCAAGTTCTCCACGCCTAGTTTTCAGCCAAGAAGAAGTAGCCAGCAAGACGTCTTCAGGACACGTCTCTGAGGATTTTGCCAGTAGAACTTTTGTTAAGTACATTTTGTTTTTTTAAGTAATTTATAAACACTTGAAAAGTCAGTATTATTAACAGTTAATAATGAGTATCAAATCAGAATTTACAAGAAACACAGTGAACATTTCAGACACTAGTGATACATTTTTTTTAGTGAAACACATTTAACTTCTGTGAAAATTACTAAGAGAAGTTAAATGTAAGAGAAGTTAAATGTAAGAGAGAGTTAATTTCAAAGAGAGTTAATTTCAAAGAGAGTTAATTTCAAAGAGAGTTAATTTCAGAGAGAGTTAATTTCAGAGAGAGTTAATTTCAGAGAGAGTTAATTTCAGAGAGAGTTAATTTCAGAGAGAGTTATTTTCAAATAATTTTATTTTATGTACCTTCGCGTACATTCGAGTGAAATGTTGTTTACATTTTTTTATTTTTGTTTACAATTTTTTTTCAATTTATTGAATTGAATTGACTTGCAAATTAAGAGAGAGAGTGTTTATAGAGAGTTTATAGATTTAGAGAGATATTTGAAGTCAGTTTTGAAGTCAGTTTTGAAGTCAGTTTTAGTTGGAAAGAAGTTGCAAGTCAGTTTTGAAGTCGTTTTAGTTGCAAAGAAGTTGCAAGTCAGTTTTGAAGTCAGTTTTAGTTGCAAATAAGTTGCAAGGTCAGTTTTGAAGTCAGTTTTAGTTGCAAATAAGTTGCAAGTCAGTTTTCGTTGCAAATAAGTTGCAAGTCAGTTTTCGTTGCAAATAAGTTGCAAGTCAGTTTTCGTTGCAAATAAGTTGCAAGTCAGTTTTCGTTGCAAATAAGTTGCAAGTCAGTTTTCGTTGTAAATAAGTTGCAAGTCAGTTTCGTTGCAAATAAGTTGCAAGTCAGTTTTCGTTGCAAATAAGTTGCAAGTCAGTTTTCGTTGCAAATAAGTTGCAAGTCAGTTTTCGTTGCAAATAAGTTGCAAATAAGTTTTGAAGTCAGAAGGTTGCGCCAAGATGGACAACCGCCCCCAGAGATTTATAGAAATACTTGACAAGAGGTCAAGTCAGAAGGTTGCGCCAAGATGGACAACCGCCCCCAGAGATTTATAGAAATACTTGACAAGAGGTCAAGTCAGAAGGTTGCGCCAAGATGGACAACCGCCCCCAGATTTATAGAAATACTTGACAAGAGGTCAAGTCAGAAGGTTGCGCCAAGATGGACAACCGCCCCCAGAGATTTATAGAAATACTTGGCAAGAGGTCAAGTCAGAAGGTTGCGCCAAGATGGACAACCGCCCCCAGAGATTTATAGAAATACTTGACAAGAGGTCAAGTCAGAAGGTTGCGCCAAGATGGACAACCGCCCCCAGAGACTTATAGAAATACTTGGCAAGAGGTCAAGTCAGAAGGTTGCGCCAAGATGGACAACCGCCCCCAGAGACTTATAGAAATACTTGGCAAGAGGTCAAGTCAGAAGGTTGCGCCAAGATGGACAACCGCCCCCAGAGATTTATAGAAATACTTGACAAGAGGTCAAGTCAGAAGGTTGCGCCAAGAGGGACAACCGCCCCAGAGATTACAAAAGTCAGTTTTGAAGAAGCCAGTTTTGAAGAAGCCAGTTTTGAAGAAGCCAGTTTTGAAGAAGCCAGTTTTGAAGAAGCCAGTTTTGGAGAAGTCAGTTTTGAAGAAGCCAGTTTTGAAGAAGCCAGTTTTGAAGAAGCCAGTTTTGAAGCAGTTAGTTTTGAAGCAGTTAGTTTTGAAGCAGTTAGTTTTGAAGCAGTTAGTTTTGAAGCAGTTAGTTTTGAAGCAGTTAGTTTTGAAGCAGTTAGTTTTTAAGAAGTTAGTTTTTAAGAAGTCAGTTTTTAAGTCCCAAGTCATTTCAATGCAGTCAATTGAATTCAACTTTTTCTTTGTAAGTTAAGAGAATTTAATTTAAGAAAATGTAATTTAAGAATTTAATTCAACCTTTTTTTTGTGTTGTAAAAGAGAATTTAATTCAACCTGAATTGACCGGGTTGCGTCTTTAGTTAACCTTTCTTTGTTTTGTTGTAAGAAGGAAATGGACCGATTTGTCTTTTCTTTTTCATGCCATTGTTGCGTATAAAAATATATAGGTAAAATGACATATTTTATGGTTGGCAACCAAAACCGTTCTTACAAATGTTGGTAACGAGTTTTATAATTATTGCGATTATATGATGACAGAAATAGTGTAATAATTAATCGATCATGTACCTAATTTATCTTGCTCTGTATGGTCGGGAAATTTACCCGTAGGACCGCACATACCCTAAATTTCAGTTGTGTTTATTCTTTTTTGTCATTTAATTTTAATAAAACTTCTACACAATAAAACATGTATTTATCATATGCAAACAAGTTTTCAGACTAAAATATCAAATAATTCAGTCTATCAACATTTAACGAAAGAGTATAATTTTTCTACTTAACATGCAAAAATTATTAAACCTTTTTAATATTTTTTTTAGTATATAAAAATAATTTTTAATGTAAAATTTACCTGAAATTATTAAAAGAAAAGATTGTTCGAAATGCTTTCCTTCCATTTCAATAACTTTTTTATTCTTGGCCGAAACTCATCTAAGGTTCGATTTACTTTTATTTTTAAGAATATTATAAAATTATGTTTAGCTCATTAAAATGCATAAATTGGTTTCTATTGTTAATTTGTATTCTTAATTTTCTTAATTCAATTATCGTACCGATACTTCTGGTTAATGTTAATAGTTATATAGTTCATATATAGCTAGGAATGTTACTAGTCGAATTTAATTCCATCTTCAAAATTCAATTTTTAAACCGTGAGATTTACTTTCATCAATTGTAAGTCCTCTAAGTACATTTCTTTTTATTACCTTAATACGTGTAACTGATTTAATTAAATACTTAAATACTACCTTGAACTTAAAGGATTTTATGATAATAATAATAATAACAACAATAATTGACTCAAAAGATTTTATAACCCTAAACCCATCTTAAATTATTATACATTATTTTTAAACTTTGTTAATTCAAAAACCTCCCAAATCCCTACACATACACACGCATGTATGCACACTATATATACTATATATACAAACCTTATGCTAAAATCATTGGATGTCACAATAAACTATTTCATAGCGTGTAAGTGCTAACTATGCTATTTATATAGTCCTACGCATTTTTGCTTACTATATATAAATTTTTGCTCAGGCGTTTATTCAGTTAATTTAAAAATCCTCTCAGCTAATCTGTCCCTCAAATTTATAAGATACACACTTTGTATCTAATACACACACATACATACTAGACCACAGGTCTATACATCATCCATTACGTAATTCGATTTTTTACCTACAATAGTCAATAAAATTAGTAATAGACTGCACGATCAGGGTAACTTTGGAAAATAATTTATATTTTTCCCTTTTACCTACTATTCAGTATGTATGTAATTTTCCCCACAGAATTTTTTTTTTAAATTAACAATATCATTCTTTGCCTAACTTAATTGTTTGTCCAAATTAATGTATTAATCCTTTTATTCTGTTTGCATAAATTAAAATATTAATCTTTGAATTTTTTATATTTTATAAGCAAGTGTCATTTTAAAGATTTGATTACTCTCCATTGTACGCAACCACCGAACTCACTCTTTCTGTATAAAAATTTGTAATGTAAAGAAAAATTCGTCATCTAACTTGTCGTAAGTAAGTAAGATGTTATTTTCTCATTTGTATTGTATTAATGGTACCCTACTAGATTATTGTATAAATATCATTTTTGAAAGGGGAGAGCAATGTAAAAATGGACAATGAATAATCAATATTCATTTTTACATAAGAACCAAAATCGCTTAACGCGAGTTTGGATAATAATTTTACTTGTAGCTTCCTATTTTTGTTCGTGTCAAAACCCTACGATCTACCATATCTATGGTTTAGTCGTATCCATTTTTCATTTGTTATAGAAGTTATTAATTAATTATGATTGTCTTGCATCTCACCCTCGTCCCTAGATTATGCATACACATTGCATATAACAGGATTCGAACCCGTAGTTGTACTTCTTAGTCATTAATACCCACTCTTGTCTCTAATTCGTTCTTGTAAATCTTCCTAATAATGATTTGTATTATACGTACAAATTCAATAACTATGACGTCATAAAGTAACTTAATTCTCTTCACGTTTTCCATACCTTGAACACTGAATCACGTGTTTAGTATTTGGACATCTTCCGTATTGAATGTATGGTAAATTCTTTAATAATAATAATAATAATAATAATAATAATAATAATAATAAAGAAAAAAACTTCATTCTCTATACATCATAGTTTATGTTGTTTCCTACCTATTGTCTACTGATACCTATCAACCTATCAGTCCATATTTTACGCGCGTCTATATTACGCACACAACCTATTCTGTTACTTACATGTAAAATACGTCCACATGTATTTTTTTATTTTTTTTTTAAGTGCGCTCACCCCTCAAGACATTCATTAGGCTTACAGTAGTTGAGTGGTCGAATTCGCGAATCACAGCAGAATTGAACGTTTCTAAGATAAACAACATCTTTCGCTCTGATCCAAATTCATAACATATTATAATGTAATATAACATATTATGTTGTATATAAATTATCTTGTCATGTCTCATGTACTTGTGTTGTACTAATAACCATATATAATAACCATACAGTACTGGCCAAATTATTAGGAATTTTTTAAAAATTTCATTTTTTGGTATAAAATGTTAAATTAAACCAATTTTAAACGTTGAAAAGTTATTTATTTCTACACATGAATACATGGTCATTATTTAGCAATAGTTTAGTACTTAGTTTGACCCCCCTTAGCTGCCTTAAGGGTTGCGACACGCTTCGGCATGCCATGAATCAATTTTTTGCATAATTCCTTAATACGTGTAGAGTGAAACCAGACTTGAATAAGTCGCTCTATGAGTTGGTGTTTTGTTGTTATCGGCGTTTCATGGATTACGTCCTTTAAAATACACCATAAACTTTCGATTGGGTTCATGTCTGGAGAATTTCCAGCCCATGGGAGCAACCGAACACTATTTTCATGACACCATTTTTTAACCGACTTTGCCGTGTGGCATGGAGCTGAGTCTTGTTGAAAAATCCAACGTCTATTACCATACCATTCCCCTTATTTGAGGCAGTAGACGTCTTCTTAGTACTTCTATATACTTGACTTGGTTCATATTCCCCTCAACAATATTCAAACGACTAGTTCCATGCACAGAAATTGCTCCCCAAACCATGATCTTTTGTGGAAATTTCACCGTTTTCATCAGACACTCAGGCAAAAATTCTTCTCCAGGCCTCCTTCTTACACTTTGAACACGATCGTCAAGCACGGCAATCGTTGACTCATCGGAGAACACCACCTGCAATCAAAGAAAGCCCTGTGAAAGAGTCAGTGCATAGCGTATGAAGTACAGCTAAAACGAAGTACAGTATGACTTGCTGCTTTACAGATATTTTTACTGCAGTTTTATCACGTACTGTAAATACACTTCTATGCATACTGTATTTACTGTATTAACATTCTATTTAATGTTAAATATTATTCTTACCTGTTCCCAATCCTCACTAGTCCAGTTAATGTGTTCCTTTGCCCATGCAAAACGTGCCTTCTTCATAGCCTCAGTGAGCCTGGGCTTCTTCCTTGGGCGGTAGGCTTTGAAGCCGGCAGTTAGAAGCCTCCTGTTGACTGTTCTACGACTAATATTGATGCCATCAGCCGCTAGACTACTGGAAATGTTTTTGCAAGTAGCTCTTCTATTTCTAAGAGACAAAATTGCAATCTGTCTATCAGTTCTTGGAGTCGTTACCTTTTTTCTGCCGCATCTTCCAACCCTTTTGGGGCCTACATTTTCTCCAAATACCATTTTTTTCTTAATACGAAGTACTGACTGTGGTGAAACATGGAGTTTGGCAGCGATTTCCTTTTGTTTAAATGTAGAAGAAGTTAATAAAACCTGTATTTGCCCAATTTTCCGTGGACTCAAGTCATTCTTTCGCCCCATTTTCAAATTCACTTAAAAACTGTAACAAATAATTGCCGAAATTTGGTAAATACACTATTTAAATTAAACGGTAGTTACAATGACACGTAAAAGAAGAGAAACACACCCGCATCGCACGACAACCAAACGACAACTGACGAACAAACACGCTTCGTTCGACTAAAGAATTATGCAAAAAATTGATTCATGGCATGCCGAAGCGTGTCGCAGCCATTATGGCAGCTAAGGTGGGTCAAACTAAGTACTAAACTATTGCTAAATAATGACCATGTATTCTTGTGTAGAAATAAATAACTTTTCAACGTTTAAAATTGGTTTAATTTAACATTTTATACCAAAAATGAAATTTTAAAAAATTCCTAATAATTTGGCCAGTACTGTATATAATAACCATATATAATCTAACCATATAATCTGACCATATAATCTAACCATATAATCTAACCATATAATCTAACCATATAATATAACCATATAATATAACCATATATATATATATAAAAACACTGTAAGAATGGTAACGACGTAATGTACTTCAATGAAACTATAATTGAATGTAATGACTTTATATATATGTAAGAATGTACTTTAACAGAACTGTAAGGGACAATCATAAGCGAATGGGAAGTAATCCATAATCGAAATCATAATTGTAATAAACCCAAACAAAAATGTACTCAGTCATGTACTTCAATTGTACTTGTGTACGACTATGAAATGAAATCGCCTTCAGAAATGAAGATTCGGCAAAAAAAAAAAAGATTATTTTTTATTTATTTTTTATTTTTTTTAAATCTTTATTGGAATCTTTCAAACATCTGATCGTGTTTAAAAGGGGGGAAACTTAACCTCCAACTGCCGTTCCCCAACATTCAGGCTTATATATTATACATGTATTTGTAAAATTGATTCATGGCATGCCGAAGCGTGTCGCAGCCATTATGGCAGCTAAGGTGGGTCAAACTAAGTACTAAACTATTGCTAAATAATGACCATGTATTCTTGTGTAGAAATAAATAACTTTTCAACGTTTAAAATTGGTTTAATTTAACATTTTATACCAAAAAATGAAATTTTAAAAAAATTCCTAATAATTTGGCCAGTACTGTATATAATAACCATATATAATCTAACCATATAATCTGACCATATAATCTAACCATATAATCTAACCATATAATCTAACCATATAATATAACCATATAATATAACCATATATATATATATATAAAAACACTGTAAGAATGGTAACGACGTAATGTACTTCAATGAAACTATAATTGAATGTAATGACTTTATATATAATGTAAGAATGTACTTTAACAGAACTGTAAGGGATAATCATAAGCGAATGGGAAGTAATCCATAATCGAAATCATAATTGTAATAAACCCAAACAAAAATGTACTCAGTCATGTACTTCAATTGTACTTGTGTACGACTATGAAATGAAATCGCCTTCAGAAATGAAGATTCGGCAAAAAAAAAAAAGATTATTTTTTATTTATTTTTTATTTTTTTTAAATCTTTATTGGAATCTTTCAAACATCTGATCGTGTTTAAAAGGGGGGAAACTTAACCTCCAACTGCCGTTCCCCAACCTTCAGGCTTATATATTATACATGTATTTGTAAAATGAGGACACTTCATTACGGCTCTCTGCTTTGGTCACTGCTAAGAGACTCCCCTTGTTAGCAGCCTCGCTGCGGGGAGGGGGGCAGAGGCCCCTTGCCCCCTTAATATTTTTAGATTCCGGCCTGAGCTATGGTCGAAAGAGGTCGAACATCTACCCCTGTAAATTCAGAGCAGTACCTGTATATTTTTAAGAAGTAAATCACAGCAAGCGAAACTTTTTTTTCCCCCCGAGTTGGGCTATCTTCAGAGGAATTTAGTCAGTAAAGTAGAAGTATCAGAGTATTATTGAAAGAAAAGAATTAACAGAGTGTCGACCCCATAAAGCGAGAGAAAAGAATTAGAAAGTTATAGAAGAAAAGTATATAGAAGAAATATCCGTTGCTTGCCTCCGTAACTAGAACCCCCGTCGATCCGAACCAACCCAGGGCCATAGACGGAGGGGTTAACATATATATATATATATATATATATATATATATATATATATATATATATATATATATATTATATATATATATATTGTATATATATATATGTATATATATATATAATTTTATAATGTTTCAGACCAACAAAGACCCTAGGATCCACTCATGGCTGGTCTACCTAACTGTGTTCGTAATTGTGTATGTCTTCCGTGGTGGCGGAGGGGATCTACAATTTTACGTGGGTTCGGAACCACAAGAACATAAGAAATTTATGTAACAACTTCCTGTACAATGTGTGCATTGGCAACGACCAATTTAGCAAAACTAATTAATTATCGATTTAAAACTAAAGAATATTTTTTAATGTTACAAATACAGAGTGATTTGTGATACATCAACCAAAAGAAAAACTGTCCAAATTTTGTCTCTCACCTCATAAATGCTCTGTGACTTCCCCTAGCTACACGAGCAACGTCGACACGATAGTCGAATTCCTCCCATACTCGCTCAAGCATGTCCGTTGTCACTGACTCTACGGCAGTAACAAGCCTTTACACAAACATCCTGTTTCCTCGAACTGCCGATACCACCGACGGATGCTCTGAGCACCCGGTGGATCTGTTCTGTAACGTCGACGAAACTCACGCTGCACTGTGATTACCGATTTACAGCTCGAAAACTGCAACACACAAAACGCCTTCTGCTGTGCGGACGCCATTTTCACACTGACTGTTTGTTGCTAGGCTAGGCCCGCCGCCGCCCCCGCTAGGCCACGGCGTGTCTTTGGAGCCCTCTGGCGGTGATCTTGTAAAACTCGGAGATTTCCACTTTCATGTGGTGTATGCCCAGTTGATGCACGGTTGATAGGTACGGAAGTATTCTCAGTTGAAATCGGATGAATCGTTTTGAATAGCCCTGTATGTTACACTCTATATCTATTTATAACCGACATGCAAATATATCAGATCCAAAGAATCCAGTCAATTTCATTACGGTATCCATCAATACTAGTACCTTGTCACGAAAAATAAGTCACGGTCCATATCGATTGTGGACCAAGTCAAAATTTACAACCATATACATTACAATATATACACTTAGGAGGAAAAATGTAGGTGTGGCTGTAAAGACTGTACAGTAATGTAGAAATGTGTGTGCACCCTTGGGTCTCCCATTTAAAGGTGTTTGTGGGGCAAGTGAAGATCATGAGTTTTTCAATACCTCACAGTACTATGGGGGGCACCGCTCAGCAGAGGAATCTCTTTAAATGGGTGTGTAAGGACAGAGAGTATCCCCTAACCCAAGACGCTGCCTCCCTATATCCCACAACACTTGTGTTGAGCTGTGGGATCTATCCCCACAAAGCCTTAATTTTACTACCTTAAACTATACCCAATCTATCAACATATGCGTCTAATCGATTTTTAAACATGTTTATAGACGTGCTACTAATTACTTCTACCGGCAAACTATTCCAGCTATTTACTATTCTATGCGTAAAAAAGTTTTTGGCAACTGCTGTCTCGAACCTTCTACTTGTCAACTTACACCCGTTATTTCTAGTCCTATTATATTGAGATATTTCGAAAAAGCTATCTCTATCTACGTTATCGAACCCATTCATAATTTTGAAAACCTGGATTAGATCACCCCTTAACCTCCTAGTCTCGAGTGTTGTCAATTTTAACTCCTTAAGCCTATCCTCGTACGACTTTGACCTAAGCGACGGAATCATCTTAGTTGCTCGTCTTTGAACTCTTTCGATTTTGTCTATATCTTTGCGCATATGCGGATTCCAAAATTGGACCGCGTACTCCAAATGGGGTCTAACTAATGATTTATAAAGAGGAACTATAATATCGCGCGATTTGTACTCAAAATTTCGAGCTATAAAACCTAACACTTTGTTCGCCTTATTGACCGCTGCTGTACTTTGTTTCGCTACTTTTAAATCACTAGTGACTATAACTCCTAAATCTTTTTCCTGCTCTACGCTTGTTAAATCTTTCCCTGACATACTATACGCAAAATTACCGTTACGCGAACCTATATGCAAAATTTTGCACTTATCCAACGTTAAATCTCATTTGCCATGTGACTGACCAATCAACGATTTTATTCAGATCTTCCTGAATTTTACCTCTATCTTCGTCATTAATCGCCCTACCACCCAGCTTCGTGTCATCCGCAAACTTTGAAACTGTACTGACTAGGCCGACATCTAAATCGTTAATATATATAAGAAAAAGCAAGGGGCCCAATACAGAACCCTGAGGAACGCCACTCGCTACATTAGCCCAACACGACTCCGCTCCATCAACGACCACCCTCTGTTTCCTACCTCGCAACCACTCTTCTAGCCAATTTATTACTACACCCCTGATTCCATGAGCCTTAGTTTTTTCAATGAGTCTTTTGTGCGGCACGGTGTCAAACGCTTTTTGAAAATCTAAATACACTACATCAACCGCCCGATGTCTATCGTAAACGTCAACCACGCTTTGGAAAAATTCTAAAAGATTAGTTAAGCAAGATTTGTTTCGCCTAAATCCGTGCTGCGTATTTCTAACTAGCTTATGCAATTCTAAGTGTTCGACTATACGATCCCTAATTATTGATTCCAGTAGCTTACCTACAACAGACGTTAAACTGATTGGCCTATAATTTCCCGCCGCACCTTTATCGCCTTTCTTAAAGATAGGTGTTACGTTTGCTAACTTGAAATTATCTGGTACGCACCCCTCAGAAATAGACGCATTAAAAATCTTTGTTAGCGGCACAACAATGCTATCTTTTAATTCTTTTAGTTGTATGGGATATATGGAATCCGGACCCGGTGATTTACGCGTTTTCATTTTATCAATATAGCGCATTACCCCCCTTCACTAACACAATATTATCCAAAATATTACCATTATCAAAAGGTATTATGTCTATGACCGTAGGGATATTCGTTACATCTTCTATAGTAAAAACTGACGTAAAAAATTCGTTTAGCAAGGTAGCCATTTCCTTGTTTTCAGAAACTAGATCTCCGTTTACATTTTTCAATGGACCCAAGACACTTTTTACTGGATTTCTATTATTGACGTATTGAAAGAATCGCTTGGGGTTTTCTTTACCGTCACGAGCTATGGAGATTTCAAATTCGCGCTTGGACTTTTTTATTACACTTTTCGCTTCACGCCTTAGAGATATGTAGTTGTTTCGTAACAACAAATTGTCTTTATCGCACTTATGTTGCCTATAAGCCCTATCTCTACTCTTTATAATGTCTCCTACTCTAGAAGTAAACCACAAGGGCTTGTTGTTTACTTTCGCACGCTTAATTTTGTACGGTACACATTCCTCATTTATAGTCCTAAATACTGTTTCGAACGATTCCCACATTAGTTTTGCGTTGGAGTTCCCCATCACGTTTTCCCAATTGACGTGTGACAATTTATCTCGAAATTTACAAAAGTCTGCGTGCTGGAAGTTAGGAATTTTAGTCGAGTTAGTTGGTTTCGAGTGACTTACTGAGAGGACAAACTCTACCATATTGTGATCGCTATTGCTTAACGGTTCTATTACTTGAAGATCAGTAATTAGCCTATCATCCGTAGTTATTACTAAATCTAAAATACTGTCCAACCTCGTAGGTTCCCCAACCTTTTGAATAAGAAAGCTATCCTCGAGAAAATTAACTAAACGATTACCTTCCGCGTCTCCCTGCATTGTATCGTAATTCACGTTGGCGCAATTAAAGTCACCCATAACTAAAGCCTGCTCACTACCGATTATTCTCTTTAGTTCACGATATAACGCTTCGTCCGTATCAGCTGTTTGATTAGGGGGCCTATATATAACCGCAACAAGAAGTTTGAAGTCGTTTAATTTAAGTTCTGCTATAGTCGAATCTATCGGTTCTGGAATTGAGTGCTTTACTTCTATAACGTTCGCAATATTATCTTTGATATACAACATAACACCGCCTCCTCGCCTACCTATTCTGTTTTTAACAAAAAGTCTATAACCTTTAATTTGATACTCCCCTACAAAGTCACGTGTTTCAGTGCTAAGCCACGATTCGTTTATCGCAATTAAATCATAGTCTTTACAAGCAATTAAAGAAAAAAATTCATTTATTTTATTTCGTAGGCTACGAGCATTTAATAGAACCTTCAAATTGTTTGTAATTACGACACCTTCGCGAGCGCAGGGGAAATTTGTAAATTTACGCTGGGACCGTTCGAGTTACGGCAGCCTGAAAAGAAGAGACAGTATTATGAAATAGTCTTCCTAAACGCGCAGCTCCTACGTCATTAAGATGAAGTCCATCTTCGAGGAACAAGTCCCTCCTGCCGTAGAAACTGTTCCAAAAATTCGCATAATGCACTCCTTCCTGTTGGCAAAGAGACTTTAGGTTATTGTTAATATAGGTCGCCTTGCTGTAGAAATCGTTACGTTGGATAATTCGAGGAAGTATACCTGTTAAGACAATCTTATTAGTTTTCTCCTTTAGTCGCTCTATTAAGTCCCTGTACCTAGCCAGCAGTTCTTCCGATCTAGAATTTAAAACGTTATTAGTACCGACATGAATAACATACGTTGTGTCCTCGGCGGTACCGTCTGTAAAATGGTCAACACTATTAGTTATATCCTCCACCCTTGCACCAGGGTAGCAGTAACGGCGCCTACGACGAGGGTTTCTCCCACAGAATTCCTCGAGCTGCCCTCGAACAATGGAATCGCCAACGAGTCGTATTTCCGGTTCATCAGCATCTTCGAAACCTAAAACAGAAAACTTATTGCTTGTTATTACTGGTAGACAAGTCTTTGCTTTTCGCAATGGGGCTCCATTTCGCACTCGAACGAAGGGTTGGGAACTAGGTGAAGAGAGAGGGCTATTAATACTATTTATATTATTAGTAGAAACTGAGGCAGGAGGGGTCGTAACTGGAGTCTCAAGGGAATCCAATTTTGCCGTCAGAAGCATCACGCTTTCTTGAAGCCTCACCCAGGCCTCCCTCTCACGGTCTAATTCGTTCCTCAGGACTTCCATGCTTGAGCACCACCTGCAAACTAACTGTTCATTATTATTAGCCATTGTAAACGCGTAAGCGGCAAATTTCACTTCACAGCGACTGCAAGTACTTGACGGGGGTGCCATGCTTTTAATTAGTATTGAAAAATTTATTGAAAAATTATTTATTTTACTTGAGAGAGATTATTTAGGTGTAATATTAAGGTTAAGTTTACTTTAAATAGACACAGTAATTATAGAAATAATAATGGCCCATTTAGACACTGTCAACATAGCTACAGACTTTTTCACTGTAGGCTGCAGTGGTTTTCAGGTTAAAATTTGGTCAGCAGCCAGATTACTAACTATGGTCAAGCTAAATTCATTAAAATTAATTTAGACTTACCAAAATTGAAGTTGCCAGTTGAGCGTTACCCTTTCTGTTTCTAAATAATCCATAAGTTTCATTTAGTTTCCAGATTTGAATTTTATTTGTTAAGTTTTAAGTTACTATTGAACACACTGCTAAGTTATTTATTTGTAGGGGCTATTTCCCAGACCTAGGTTTTGCAGGTTAAGTTAGGCTAGGGCTGTATTGCCCTTAAGTTTTTGTTTTTAAAGGTTTAAGGTTTAAGGTTTTGAAGGTTTTACTCAAGTTAAGTTAGGGCTATATTGCCTTTAAGTTTTAATAGGGGCTATAACAGCCATTTAATTATTTAGTTAGGGCAGTTGTAGCCCGGTTCGAGTTTGTTCTAGGTACCTAGTTTTTTCTCTTACCTTAGTTATATTTTAATTAAATTACTTACATCTAGTTCTGATAGGCCTCTATTGAGTTAAACAGGGTTTTTGTTTAATTGCAGTGGTTGTTAATGAGGTTTAAAGGTTGACTTTAAGTTGCCCGGTTAGTTGGGGAACCACGAGAATTTTATTTTACGAAAAAACTAGCCCGCTTCATGCAGTCAAAATTTTTCAAGAATGGACAAAGCTCCGTTTTTCTTTGTCTCAGAAACTTTTTTCTTTCTTCTTTTTGTTAATTAGGGAAACCCAACTTCACTAGTTGGTTAGAAACGAGGTTTGTTATTTTTATTCTATATTTATTTTGCTTATATTTTATTTGGAAATATATGCGGTTATTTCTAACCACTTTTTTTAACATTCCCCCCAAGGGAAAAAAAATTTACTCAGAATTATATTCTTGGGAAATTTTATTTATTTATTTTTTTTTTTTGTGATGAATGAAAATGACATGCTCTACAGAAAAGTTCCTTTTAGGTGAAATATGAAAATGAAAGCGTCTTTTCTGTAGAACGTTAGTCCTAAGTTATAGCTATTTACAATTATTTACAATTTCCAATTTGTGGTCTTCACAAAGATCCACTCTGTATTTTCCTTTGCAGTTCTTCCCGAAATCTAACTGCAGCTTGTCTTTGTGGTCGGGGTTGAGTAGCGGCAGTAGTAGTGTCAGGAGAATCTACAGTTCCTGATTCTGTGGAAGAATTTTCCAGTTCTTCCAGGTCAATATTCGGTTTATCAGTTATTTCCAGTGGGTATAACCGATATATGTGTCTGCTGGAGAGATGACCATTGGGTGTTTTTACAGTTACATGCCTGATTATGCCATCTTCATCTGGGTGTAATGTTTCAATTACAGCAGTCTTCCAGAAGTATTTGGGATTCATAGAATTTTCATCTAAGAGACACAGTTCTCCTACTTTAGGTTCTTTACTTACTGGTTGTTTGTGTTGTTGGTATTCTTTTTCCCTCAAACTACTCAAATATTCATATCGCCATCTTTTTTTTATTTCTTTAGATTGTTTAACTCCCTTATGAAAGTAATCCAGTATTTTCTTTCTTTCTTTGTCCTCTGTCGCTGTCATATAATCAGCATCCACCTGATCACATTCATTAACAGCTTCTTGGGTATCATTAGTGGTTAAAAAGTTGAATTTGGTATTGTCATACCCAAAAAGCAACTTGAAAGGAGTTAGTAGGTCAGAGGATGGATCTTCATTTGAGTTAACATAAGTGAGTGGTCTTGAATTAATTGTATTCATTATTTCAAGAACAATTGTTTTTAGTTCAGTTAAAGGGATTTTTCTTCCTTTTAGGGAGGTATAGAGGGCTCTTTTGACTAAACCCACCATTCTTTCAGCTATTCCTAAGGTTCTGGGTGAATAGGCTGCTGTAAATTTCCATTGGATACCATGATCAGAGAGGTACTGAGACACAAGAACATTTTGGAACCAATGTTTAAGGTAATCTTCAGATCTTTTGAAGGTGGATTGATTGTCTGAAATCAAAACCTTTGGAAGGGAGTAGTTTAAGGACAAATGGTAAAGTTCTCTTAAAAAGGTTTTAGCATGTTTTTTTTATAAATGTTATTCGGAATTACCTCTTAAATGAGCTTCTCTGAGCGAACCAAAGATATCTTCACATAATGGGGTCTCTCTTACAATATGTATACTTTGTATATGTTTTTATTAAAAAAGATTCAATATGAACATTATTCTTTCTCCTTTAAGGTCCGATGAGGATTTGACACGTGTTATACAATCTTTTAAAGAATCTCGTGTCATGAATACGGAGGATATACTGAACAGTCAGCATAATGAATGTCACATCGAAATAATGTAAGTGTTTTTAGATCTTTTGGGGGGGGAAGAAGACAATATATTTTCATCAATTTATTAAATGAAAGAAATCAGTACAATAACCATCTTAAACTACAGAATATACAAACTAACGTTACAAATATACACACGAACAAAAATATTATACTATACAACGAGCACGCACAATTGGAAAACGGATTTTTATCTGTCTGCATACCATTTCATCGTTTCGTCGAGTGGGACACGGGTCGAATAAATGTAAAAAATTTATAAATTCTTTATCACGTGACATATGCATGAGAAATGAAATGCAGTACATTCCACAAGTATTACTAAAATATCCTTGTATACTAAACGGGTTCCATACAACTTCGGGAATATGTAACTGAGCGAGAAATTTTACAATAACAGGGTCACTCCAGGGTTGAGTACCGAGTGAATCAAAATAGTACAGGCGGTGTCTATTTTTAAAATAGACTGCAATCCAATGAATCCCTTCATTACCGATGACATCTGTGTTCACAATAAGACTACCGCATTCTCGCGTACTTGGCAAACTCAATGTTTCATTCTTCGCAAACACGCCGATAAATTTGGAACGTGTGACTCGTTCACTATTCATTACTCTCTGAAGTGTATTAGTGTATTAGCATCCATTTTAAAAGTCAGTGATAACGCTCCTAAATCTATCTACTTCTATTAGGGCTTGCGACTCGAGATATACTAGTACACTAATAGGCGTGTCTATAGGCTTGGTGAATTCCAACCTCACTGAGATGTTTCCGCTCTGTTGTGGGCTTAAATGCGTATTTACGCTAGCAGATAAGTCAGGTGTAATGTCAAACGGATAAAGGTTAAATTGATCAATGAATTCTTTCTGCGTTACCCCATTACAAAGCTCATAACAATCACCTGCAATATGGGTCAGATTACTATAGGCTCTCGCGCAAAGAGGTAACACAGCGTCTGATGAATAGTCCGTATCCAATGTTCCACCCAAAGCAATGCCATTAACGTATAGTTATATTTTTAAGTCAGAAATTCTCGAATTTAAAGGCACTCTTTTTATATTTTCCATTCACCGAAGCATGGTCCTGCATTCCGATTAATATCCTTTTAGGAAGATTTCCCAGAGCGATGTTTTCTATCTGCTTCGACGCCAACCCTGCAGGCACCGTATATAGTTTGCTTTGTACTCTGTTAATAGGGTATTTCACTGTACCGTTTAGTAAATTTTTCTCAATTTCTAGTTGTTTTGGTGAACTTAATTTCACTCGCCGTACGCGGAGGTATGTGTTCATAATGTGAACCACAACGGGCTTTGCTCCCTCTTCTTGATCAGCATCCAGATTTAAGCAGATCTCAGGACTCGTGCGGGTGAGCTTTATTTTAATATCCACCCCGTTGACAAGCAACTTCTCCTGGAAAGTGAAATCTGTGTGCAGACGTCCAAAACACTCGTATATCTTCTTTTTAGAATTTTTAAATTTGTCCTTTATACTACTTTCGTCTTTAGTTTGATAATATCCCTCGGCACTTAAAAAGGTAGCCTTCGCTTCTTTGGAAAAGTTGAGGACATTTTCCAGATAGGCTCGTAGATGATAGTATCCCGTGCCTGACGATATGTTGGCCTGATTTAAATATACGTCACACTGGTTGAATATGGAGTGCAGAAAGTTTGTTTCAGGGTATACAGCATATTTGTCATCGCAGTCCATTCCATCAGAATGGGCTATACGTAGCTTAGCGTACATGTGCACACAGCTTGGATCAAAAAAGTAAGGGCCTGAGCTGGATTTCACGAATTCTATAGGAGCACTCGGGGAACTAATTGTGTTTAAAGGGTTAATTGTAATAAAGTCACTGTGCTCAATAGAAACTTGAGTTGGAGGCATCTCAAAAAGGGACAGCTCCGATTTACAGCATTGTGAACTACATGGGTGGATGAAGGGTGCCATGACGAGTTAGAAATAGTGCCTCCTCTCTCGACAAGTAGTAAACAAACTATGATTCATGAGATCAATGTCCTTAGCTTATATCAGCCAAAAAAGTGGTCAACCATAGGTTTCATTCGCTTACAGCACTTCTTTTTTGATATCCTTTTACGTTTAATACCACGTGACCCCTTCTTCCGGACAGCCCTCTTCTTCTTCCCGCCACCACGCATTTTTCTCTTTGCATCTTTGATGATTTCGTCCCGTGTTTTTTTAGAGCTTCTTTAGGTTTAGCCCCAGCCAATATGTCTTCTGCAGTGTGAAGACCTGATTGTAGCGCTTTTCTTCCGAGGTATCTGGCACCCCTCTTCAGCAAAGGAACAGCCGTACGTAGTATGGATGAAAAAATGGCCCCAAGTCCACTACGCGCTGGTATCTCACCCCTCGATAGACGTTGAAAGGCTTTATATCCATTATAACTCAGTGCGTCGAAAGTGTAGCTTCACTGTTAAGTTCCAGTTACCGAATGGGAAGTTTTCACCCTCAATCGTTCTTATATATATTGAAATATTGGTTATTAAATTAGTTGCGACATTCACATAATGGGGTCTGTCATATGTAATACTCAATCTCCTTCCTCTATGGTTGGGGATGTGGTCAATGCGCAGCAGGCGTGCCTGGCAATGTTCCCTCTAAGGTGTGCGCGTGTGCGCGCGCACACGCGTTGTGAAACCCGCGCACACAGCAAAATAAAATGCGCACAGGATCAGGCGTATCATAAGTCACGACAGTAAATGAAGTAATTTAAAAAATTTCAGTTTAATGAATTCTATAATGAACAAATTAAGAAACCGCTTGAAAGAAAATCATTTGGACATGCTCATGCGAATTAAAAGTTACCTGAATGATGACGGATGTATTAATCTTCATAGAGTTTATTTGGAATGGGCAAATGCTAAAGATCGTAGGGAGAAATCATAATCATACTTAAATGAAAGGCACTTTCATTTAATGTTATTTAATGTTATTTAATGTTTTGATTATATTTTATTTTATTGAATTTTATTACTTTTTATTTTATTCCTATTTTGTGAATGGATAAAATCATGTATTAATCTCGATAATCTATTTTAAATTGCTAAATGCTAAAAATTGTTTTGAGAAATGATAACTAAAATAGTAATTTTCAATTAATGTTATTTTTATTTTATGTCTTTATTTTGTTGTTTTATTTTACTATTTTTTATTTTATTCATATTTTTAGAATGGATAAAATGTTTTCTTTTTTAAGAATATATAATATTGTAAACAGATTTTTAATATCCATTTAATAGTACCGTAATGATCAAGCTATCACCTTATGCAAATAATATTTATTAAGTATTTAATGTTTATATATATTTAATTTTGAAGCTAATAGCGCTCAGAAAAGTTTGCACAATTTTTCACCATGAATCTAAATGTATGCACAACGAAAATTTCTTGCGCACACGGACTAAAAAAAATTAGAGGGAACATTGGTGCCTGGGTATCCCCAACAAACTGGTGCTCCACTATATTACTGTAAATATAGCACATGTCTGGGGACTGAGAGCTTTCAGCAAATTTCTCCATCTTCAATTGAAACATTAAGCTGGACAAGTCACGTTGTGCCTCGTGAAATGTCTCTCTTTGGAAGGCTGCGCTATATCGGCCCTCAGCCGCAATTGTGAACAGCTCTTTATCTCTAATATTTTTACTAAGTGTTGATTTTAACCTCAATGTGCATGCGGGCGTGTCTATGTTTACGATTTCAAAAAGTAAATCGTTTGTCAGGTACGAATTTTCAAGACTTGTTTAAACCCTCCACAATATCCATGGCTGTATAATAATGCCCGATTCCTAACGAAACATTTATGCTATAGAACCGTCCCTCACCGCACAAGGTTGACCGTACAGTATTGTCTAAGATTATGCCTAATTTTTCGCATTCATCGGTGCTTCTAAGGATCAGAAATATGACCTGTGCTTTTTCAAGAGTTAAAAATTTGGTGGTTAACTGGAGTTCACATACCCCACCTCATACGAATCACGACCCAATTCAATGGGCCCGTGGAGTTCTGTTACAAAGTAGGAATGACGATGAGGTATAGCACCCATCATCGACATCACGGATGATATATATATATATATATATATATATATATATATATATATATATATAAAAGTATGGCCTCCTTTAGCAAATAAATAGATTTAACGTCAACTGCTTCATTTACCGTTTTATTTGATAGTCGTATATGCTCTCGTATATAACCATCAAATATGAATAATTCAGAAGTATCGGAACAGATCCGTGTACCATCATCATTTAAATCCAGTTCATTGTCAGCACAAAGAAAAAGTTGCCTCAAAAATCCTGAGACTAATCATAACATTGTTTGCACTGATGAAATTGACTTTGGAAGTGATGATAGACGCAGCGTTGACAAAATTGCAGAAGTTAAAATTCGTGAACAAAAGATGGAATGATGAAATTGGAAACGTTTGGGTTGCACCAAACCCCCCAAAAGTAAAATTCTGTGACAACGTTCTAACTTACCCCGTTGCTGATTGTTGTAGAAGGGGACAATGGGAAGAGTGCGCTCGGGACAGATTAAGATTTCAGATACGAATTGAGGAAACTGAATCTATTTTAAAACCGGTATTAATTCGTGAACATAGGCTAAAAGTATTTAATAGAATGCACTCTTTAAAGTATTAGGTTACTGTTGTTTGTGATCACCAAATCTATGCATTTGTTTTTACTTGTGTTTTCTGTTATTTCTTGTGCTAACATAATTTCAATTGTTAACTTATTTATCACACGTATTTGTAAATATATATATACCTTGAATATAATCTTTGATGTGTCTATTGTTAACTTATTTATTACACGTGTTTGTAAATATATATGTTGAATATAATCTTTGATGTGTCTATTGTTAACTTATTTATTACACGTATTTGTAAATATATAACTTGAATATTTCGTTTATTAAATAAATCATGTTTCAATTAGCGTTTCGCTTTCTCCTTTTGTGTGTGTGTGTGTGTGTGTGTGTGTGTGTGTGTGCACAGGTGAAAGTTCTAAGCTCCGCCCACTGGAAGACCAGCAACGTGAGTCATGCTACTACCTGGGATTCCCTGCGTGGTCAGTTGATTACAGTAAGCCCTTGAGCTCAGACGTGTATTCGCCCGCGTAGAAGAAAATGACTACCTTTAATATTGCTTGTTCAACGTTTATGAAATGGTATTCTGCAAAGCTTCAAGATGTGGTGGATACCGAAAAACTTCCTATTCCCCCCTCCTTTGCCTCTTTTAAAACCACATTGGATCGTGCGAAGGAGCAAGATGTACAAATACTCTATGGTTATTCTGGTGAGAGCGTTGTAGGCTTTCGTTGCACAGACGATATATTGAAGTATGCTGTAGAGCTAAGCTTTATAAAGTCTCACATATACCGTGAAGTAAAAGAAACAACGCGTGCAGAAGAGAAGCAGCAGATATGGATAGTGAGTCTTGTAGATGAGTGGTCTGACAAGCGGTATTATATCATGTTACACCATACCGAGCACTCGTACACTTCGGTTGAAAATGTAAATGTCGTCATCATGGACAATCTTAAGTATTTTTATCACTATATTAATGTATATCATGACGAGGTTCGTAGTGAGGTTGTGGCTAGTGCCCTGGGTGAGTTTTTAGCAGACTTTAGAGACGAGTATCGCTTGCTAGGCAAAAAGGAAAAATATGGTCATATGTTTCGCTCAAATAGTGCACCGGAGTGTGAAGACGTTTAGTTTGTGGAAATGGTGAGTGGTAAAACAATAAAACCGTTATAAAATGTGCCTAGTTCATGAAATTTACCCTGACGGGAACTGTCTGGTGCGTATTCAGGGAGTGTTAAAACATTAAAACCGAAATTTATATAACGAGCAGTTGTCGTAACGATTTAGAAGATTATTTCAACTACCGTTATGTGAAGATGAGTTCACGATTGAAAAGCTCGGGTCGGTAGAAATAAACCCTCGATTGGAAAGGCGTGTTTATAAACTTGTGTTTAATAACACTGGCCAACAAAATGAAACATTTTTCTCATCACAAACATGATCACACTTTTCTTAATGCATGTTTCGCGCTGATTCCTAATCTGGTTTTATTTTTGTTCTAGCACGTATAGTTATATAGATACACTGGTTTTGATATTTTTAAGTTTTTGATATTGCTATAAGAAAATTTATGGATGTATAGATCACACTTAGGAATGCTAAACAACAAATACATCATATACCTTATTCAATGTACTTATAAATAAAGAATATATACATTATTTTATTAAAAGCGCTGTGAGTGTGATTTCCTTTTGTAAATTTGGCCTGGATTGTCACGATACAGCATCCAACAATGGTCCGCCATCATGCTTTCATCCAATATCCTTGGTTCCTTGGTAGCGCTTCTCCATCATCTGAATATCTTGATGGAAGCGCTCTCTTTGCTCGTCACTCACTGCGCCAAGGTTTTCAGGAAAGAAATCTAAGTGGGAATGCAGGAAGTGAATTTTTAACGACATTCGACACTCCATTTCTTTGAAGGCATCAAGAAGGTTCTTGACTCCATCCTTATACGCAGGTGACTTGTTGCTTCCAAGAAAGTTTTCACATATCCATTTGAACGCCAGCCAAGCCTTCAATTCCAGCGGACTTAGGACTTTTTCAAATTCAGTGTCATTCAAAACCTCCCTTATTTGTGGCCCAACAAAAATTCCTTCCTTCAATTTTGCTGCAGTAACCTTCGGAAATTTCCTTGAAAGGTATTGGAACCCTTCAGAATTGACTTTACCCATTGCTTTAACAAAATTCTTCATTAAACCAAGTTTAATGTGAAGGGGTGGCAGATAGATCTTTTGGGGATCCACTAAAGGGACAGACTGGACATTGCTTATCCCTGAGACATATGTATACCTAAGTGGCCAGTCACTTTTGGTGTAATGTTCTATAGTGGCGCGACTGTCCCACAGGCAAAGGAAACAACAAAATTTTGTGAATCCTAACTGCATACCCATAAGCATTCCTATAACTTTTAGATCTCCACAAACATTCCATTGATGACTGTCGTATTTGATTGCCTTAAGTAGTATATCCATATTGTCATATGTCTCTTTTAGATGGACGGAATGGGCAATGGGGATGGATGGCATTATATTACCATTATGCAAAAGAACTGCTTTCAGGCTTCTCTGCGACGAATCAATAAGAGGCGCCACTCAGATGCCACATACGTCTGAGATATGGCTGTAAATAGTCCATTGATGTCATGGCAATAACAGAGAGGACCGTCTACTGAAAAGAATGCTGTTAATTCAAAATTCCGCTTTCGGTAGTAACTAATACGAACATTGTTCTCAAGTAAATTGTTCTCCTTTAGTCTTGAGGCGAGAAGCTCTGATTTCTCTTTAGACAGCGATAAGTCTCTAACAAGATCATTCAACTGTCCTTGGGTTAACTTTTTAGGCTCTAAATGTCTACCTTCAAAAGTGTACTCTGGTTCTGTAGATGGTCCGGAAACGCCAGTTGCACCTTCATCACTTTCCATGTCATCTATGATAGAATCTAGCCTATCACTTGGGGGAATTGGAATGGGCAATGTTTCATCATGTTTTACTGGTCTACGTGCTGAATCCAAGTTTGGATATACAATCTGGTGTTTGTTCTTGGCAGAAAACCCCATTAAGTTCACACTACAAAAATAAGTCTTCATGATGATCTCTCGGCTCCCTCCATATCATTGGTATGGCAAATGGCATTGAAGCTTTCTTTTTGTTAAGCCAATCACGTAATCCATTTGAACAGCCAGAACAGATTTGATGTGGCGCCCATGGTTTATCTTGGTCACCTAGATGGCAACCAAAGTATAGCTTGTATATTTTCTTAATGTCGGTTGTAATACTTCGTCGCTGTGTTTTAGTTGTCAACTGGCCGCATACGAAACAGAACTTGTCGGGGTCATTCTTACATTGTCGAGGCATGTTGACTGACCTGAGCAAACTATAAATTCAAAAAAAATGTACACCAACTTGACACAACAAGTTCTCGGACTGGACTGATCTTTTGACACACAAAGCACGGCGTTGTTCCCTGAATCACAATGCTGCTAGACGTAAAAGCTCACACCTGAAATACATAAGATGTCTAATTAAGATAATTGAAATAAATAAGATGAATAAACTAAAAAAACACAATAAAATAAACACAATCAAATGTTGAAATATTAGTATTTTGCCTATTTGAAATGGTTAAATCTGTGTAGTTATATATATGCCTTCATCTTGAAAACTATACGTGCTAGAAAAAATCTGAATGCAGTTTTGGAATCAGCGTGAAAAATGCTATCCAGCCACCACAAAATGTACTCTGATGAAAAATCTTTGTTGGCCAATGTAATGTGGCTAACGATGAACTCTTTGTGCGTGCTTTTGATTGTATTCTAGACGTAATTAAAGATAACTTACCAACCGGTTGTAAAGTGGGAACAAAAATAGTACTGAACGATATGAAAGCCCTTCATATCGAGTACAGTTTTCCCTATACTTTAAGCGGTGAAATATTATTAAACCGCGTATACTGCGTAATGCAGAGCAGTAATGATGTAATTGTAGACTCGGTTAAGTGCGAGTTTAGTATTTTGAAAAAAGTGAAATGTATTTATATATTTAGCATATTTGTGTGTGTGTGTGTGTGTGTGTGTGTGTGTGTGTGTGTGTGTGTGTGTGTGTACATTTCAGCTATATTGATGGCTATATTATTTCTTATGTTGCGCGGTAGAAGATAAAGTGTATGTATTTATATATTTAGTTGTGTGTATATATTTCTGCTATGTTGATGGTTATATTATTTCTTAGTTTTGTTTTTTGATAATTCCAATGTATATTTATTTTCTATATATCTCCATAATTGCGTGTGTATATATATATATATATATATATATATATATATATATATATATTTCTCCTGTACTTTTATATTGACGGATATATTTTTTGATTATATGCATATTCCTCGTTCATATTTCTTAAACTATTATTATTTTTAATTGATCATTCAAATGTATATTTATTTTCTATATATTTATAATAAACAGAATGATGCAATGTTGTTTTATTTAATTCTTTTGGTTGTAAACAATTATACCAAATGGCATGTTACGCCTTCTAAACCTACTAGCGGAATTCTAAGCCAACTTTTAAGAATTAATTAAATAAATGGTACAATCTGGTAACCTAATAATGATATACCTGAACAATTAAAATAAAAAGTGGTGGCTGGCAACTCTCCATAATAATGTATACCTGAACAATTAAAATAAAAAGTGGTATCTGGCAACTCTCCATAATAATGTATACCTGAACAATTAAAATAAAAAGTGGTATCTGACAACTCCCCATAATAATGTATACCTGAACAATTAAAATAAAAAGTGGTATCTGACAACTCTCCATAATAATGTATACCTGAACAATTAAAATAAAAAGTGGTATCTGACAACTCAACCTGAACAAGCCATTTACGCCTAAAAAAGTGACTCCTGCTACTACCTGGGGATATCTCTACGCCTGCGTACTCAGTTGAGCGGTGCAAGCCGTGGATTTCAGATGTGTATTCTCTAACGTAGAAGAAAAATAGTGTGTCGGACACAATGTGGAAGGTTTACACTGCGTACACGAGATAAGTGTACGCATGGTGTGAATGAACCCTGAAGCTATTCTTTTTCATTACACTTTTTGCATCTTCTTGCAACAATTTTGGAAAGAGCTTCTGTGTTGTCGGACACAATGTGGAAGGTGTACACTGCGTACACGAGATAAGTGTACGCATGGTGTGAATGAACTCTGAAGCTGTTCTTTGTCATTACACTTTTGCATCTTCTTGCAACAAAATTGTAATGAGTTTCTGTGTTGTCGGACACAATGAGGGAGGTGTACATGATGGAGATACAAGGACAAGAAGTACCTCAATAAGTATTGCAATCCGTACCGAGGATGTATCAGTGGTTACGGTTCCATGGAAAAAATTCCTACATCGCAAGGTTCGGCCTATCCATTTTCTTGAACTGATCCACAGAGCAGATGTTCACATCTTCTGAAGGCCGCATGTTCCACGCGCCACAGATCTTATAGACAATGTAGGTCCTGTATATGAGCTTGAATTATCTCGATGAAATTATGATGTGAAATAGTGAGCAATCATTCCCTGACGAGATGTATTTCTGAACACAAAAAGCCTTGGAATAATTATTTTCATTTTATACAATATATCTTTGGGTAAGTTCCTAAAATATCTGTTTAAAACGGGTAACACTGTACTTCTTTTGTTGAAGCCTGTCCAAAACGTATAGCTAATTAAAAATGTATGCGTAAATTCATCGATATATATATATATATAAGAATAAGCCGTTTGAAAAGGACATGATTATAAAATTGTATTTGATGTTGTAGCTAACGAAAGCTTCTTTGTGTGTTTTTTAAGCATGATCGTATTTGCGGAGGAATCCGCGAATCATTGGTTGGCAGATAAATGGATACCCTAAGTATTTAAAAGTTTGTGCATATAACATTTTCATCCCATATTATTACTACATAGAAAAATCGACATTGTTTTTGTGCATATCACATTTTGCAGCCACACTATTCCCGGATCAATAATCACTAATGTAATCGAGAGGATTTTATAATAAAGAAATTGTAAATATATCCATTCCTTTATTTATTAAAAAAAAAAAGAATGAACAAAACTCGCTCTCTGTATATGTGTGTGTGTATATATATATGTGTGTGTATATATATATATATATATACACGAGATAGGTGTACGCCTGGTGTGAATGAATTCTGTATTTTAAATGAGTCTATAGTTTCATTGGTACGTTTTATTTCCCACTAACTGTGTACACGAGATAAGTGTACGCATGGTGTAAATGAACTCTGAAGCTGTTCATTACATACAAGGAAAAGAACTACCACAATAAGTAATGCATCCCGTGCAATTTCTGCCACCCCGTGCTGCAGTTTAGTTCGGTTTCCACGTTAAACTGTGGGTCTAAGGTGGAGTGAAAAGCTTAACCATTGTTACAATTCGGCGAAAAAGAGTTAGCTATCATTATTACTATTGTAATTTGTACCACCCTATATATATATATTACATATATATATATATATATATATATATATATATATATATTATATATATATATATATAGTGTGTGTGTGTGTGTGTGTGTGTTAATTTTGAAAAATGTATAATAATAATAATAATCATAATAATATATCCTTCCATTTTTTATTCATTCATTTCAATAACTAAGAAGATGATGCCATACAAATTAAACGTAAAGACATATAAACAACGCATTTAATAAAATAGAATTTTATATACACTTCAGTAGCAAGGGACCAAATTGAAGGAGTCGAGCGAAGGATTTGCCGAGACAGAGGCTGGAATCGAGTCTTTGAGAGAGAGAAAGTTCGACCCAAATTCCTTCTCGCCAGTTTGCGGTTTTAAAAGGCCTCGGGCTGGACCTTTTAGCTGGATCTCTTGGTTACCTGCTCTGCTCACTCCTCGTCTGAACAAAATGTTAAAACATTATTCTAAGAGTTAATATTTTGGATTCGTTTTAATAACTGAAAGAAAGTAAATAAAACGGCGTTTAAATAATTAGTTTCTTATATTGTTAATATTAGTTTTAATAATTGATTCTCTTAAAAGGAGAAAATTCATTTGCTTTAAATTAATATACTTTTGGCATTTTCCTGATTTTCATTCACATAATATATACAGAAGTGTGTGTGTGTGTGTGTGTGTGTGTGTGTGTGTGTGTGTGTGTGTGTGTAGATTTGATAATGTTAATGGAACGATTTCTTTTGCTAAGCCAATTGTTTAGTGAATTGTTTAATGTTAATATTGTTTGAATTCACTTTAAGGTGAAAATCCGTATATATATATATAATATATATATATGTTAAACACAGACCGTGCATGGAACAAGGAACTCTTCTGGGAAAATTAAATCCACTATAGTCCGAATAAGTAATGGTAAATGACAAATACCATAGTTTTTCTTTTTCATGATGCTAGCCGACGTGGGCAACGGGTCTCTCGCAAAGAGATCCCATAAATATAGCTTCCCTCACCAGCTATCTGCAAAGCAGACAGGATCCAGCTTTGGGACATGGATCTAGGGTTTAAAGCAAGCCTAGTCCCACTACATTCAGAACCTCTATATAAGTAAAAGACTCGTTGCATTCACGTCGGATTGAATAAATCAAAGAAAAAGGGGTAACTATTGTATTTTTAGCCAAAAAAAACAAAACTTAAACCTCAACCGGGACATTGAGCGTCCACTTTTCAAGGCACGTAACACGTCCGTTTAATATACACAAACTCAGAATGGTCCCCTGAGAAACTTATATGTTAAACACAGACCGTGCATGGAACAAGGAACTCTTCTGGGAAAATTAAATCCACTATAGTCCGAATAAGTAATGGTAAATGACAAATACCATAGTTTTTCTTTTTCATGATGCTAGCCCGACGTGGGCAACGGGTCTCTCGCAAAGAGATCCCATAAATATAGCTTCGAGTCTTTTACTTATATAGAGGTTCTGAATGTAGTGGGACTAGGCTTGCTTTAAACCCTAGATCCATGTCCCAAAGCTAGATCCTGTCTGCTTTGCAGATAGCTGGTGAGGGAAGCTATATTTATGGGATCTCTTTGCGAGAGACCCGTTGCCCACGTCGGGCTAGCATCATGAAAAGAAAAACTATGGTATTTGTCATTTACCATTACTTATTCAGACTATAGTGGATTTAATTTTCCCAGAAGAGTTCCTTGTTCCATGCACGGTCTGTGTTTAACATATAAGTTTCTCAGGGGACCATTCTGAGTTTGTATATATATATATATATATATATATATATATATATATATATATATATATATATATATATATATATATATATAAGGAATGACAAAAAAATTAAATAGACACAGTTAATATGATTCTTATATATATATATATATATCGTAAAGAAACGACGTTTGTATAGGAGATATTCCGCGCAAGACGAGAGAGAGAGAACGGAACAAATGAAAAAATGAGGTAACCACCTGGGAATCGAACCCGGGATCTTCCGATTGCCGGTCAGACGCGATACCATTACACCATGGACCTCACTCTTCCAAATGCCGTAATTCTTCTACATACTCGCAGAAACCAATGCCCCAAGGGGGCACCTCCCGCATGCCATAACATTATATACCTTCAACTGCAAAGAACACGCAGTATAAATAACGTAAAGAAACGACGCTTGTATAGGAGATATTCCGCGCAAGACGAGAGAGAGAGAACGGAACAAATGAAAAAATGAGGTAACCACCTGGGAATCGAACCCGGGATCTTCCGATTGCCGGTCAGACGCGATACCATTACACCATGGACCTCACTCTTCCAAATGCCGTAATTCTTCTACATACTCGCAGAAACCAATGCCCCAAGGGGGCACCTCCCGCATGCCATAACATTATATACCTTCAACTGCAAAGAACACGCAGTATAAATAACGTAAAGAAACGACGCTTGTATAGGAGATATTCCGCGCAAGACGAGAGAGAGAGAACGGAACAAATGAAAAAATGAGGTAACCACCTGGGAATCGAACCCGGGATCTTCCGATTGCCGGTCAGACGCGATACCATTACACCATGGACCTCACTCTTCCATGCGGGAGGTGCCCCCTTGGGGCATTGGTTTCTGCGAGTATGTAGAAGAATTACGGCATTTGGAAGAGTGAGGTCCATGGTGTAATGGTATCGCGTCTGACCGGCAATCGGAAGATCCCGGGTTCGATTCCCAGGTGGTTACCTCATTTTTTCATTTGTTCCGTTCTCTCTCTCTCGTCTTGCGCGGAATATCTCCTATACAAGCGTCGTTTCTTTACGTTATTTATACTGCGTGTTCTTTGCAGTTGAAGGTATATAATGTTATGGCATGCGGGAGGTGCCCCCTTGGGGCATTGGTTTCTGCGAGTATGTAGAAGAATTACGGCATTTGGAAGAGTGAGGTCCATGGTGTAATGGTATCGCGTCTGACCGGCAATCGGAAGATCCCGGGTTCGATTCCCAGGTGGTTACCTCATTTTTTCATTTGTTCCGTTCTCTCTCTCTCGTCTTGCGCGGAATATCTCCTATACAAGCGTCGTTTCTTTACGTTATTTATACTGCGTGTTCTTTGCAGTTGAAGGTATATATATATATATATGAAAATTATTTCACGAAAGTAACACGTGAAAAATATTTATGATGAATCAAACCACGAAGGAAAGGAAACACAGATGGTGCTCAAGCGCTTTCGTCTAATGACATCCTCAGGAACACTGAAGTACATAAAGAATTACAGCCTATATATTGGTTACAGAAAAAGAAAAAAAAAAAATATATATATATATATATATATATATATATATATATACAATAAACGGAGAAACGAAATTAAAGGATTGTGGAAGGGGGCACACAAATTTATAAGGAAAAACTATCGATTTAGCACAAGATTAAGATTTGTTTCCAAACAATGTTATAAAAAAAAATAATAAAATAAAATAAAATAAAATAAAAATATACTGTATATATACAAATTTATACTGGAAATCTGCCCAAGTTTTAGCACTCTGCTCTTTTGTATATAAAAATTGAACAATTATCGGTTTTTAGCACAAGATTAAAAGATTTGTTCCCAAACAATGTTATAGATAAAAAAAATATATATATATATACAAATTTATACTGGACATCTGCCCGGGTTTTAGCACTCTGCCCTATTTTTTTGTATATAAAAATTGAAAAATAAAAGTTATTAGGGTGGCATACAACTTTTACCAAAGATTTAGCGTTCTACCTTTCTTATCTAAATCTGTTCTGAAGGAATTCAAAACAACAGGATCGAGTTGAAAAAGACCTTTGCTTATGTTGAAGTTATTTGTTAGTTGGATAATGGCAGACTCAAGAATATTTCTATTGACAATGTTGCTAGAGTGGAATAAAACTGAAGCATTGTTCCAATCAATAGAGTGGGATAACTCTGACAAATGGACAAAAAGGGCACTGGACAATTGTCCTGTTCTAACGGAATATATGATGCTGTTTTATACGTGTGTGCAAATCCTTTCCCGTCTGACCTATGTAAAAGGAATCACATTGTTTACAACCAATTTTATAGATAATGCCTGAATTATTGGTAGGGCTATTTTTTACTATGATATTTTTCACAATATTGTTATATGAAAATACTACATTAATATCCAAAAGTTTAAATACATTAGCAATGCCTAAAAAGCCCGGGAAAAATGGAAGTACTAAAAATTTTTTTGACAAAGTACGAGTGTTATTATTGACGCGATAGAAAGTTCGTTTTGCCTTGTTGAGACAAGATTCCATAAACGCAGATGGATAACACAGATCACTTCCAATACCGTTGATTTTTTCTAATTCAGCATCGATATATTCCGGACTGGCGATCCTAAGGGCGCGGAGAAACATTGAAGAAAAAATGGCCTTCTTAGTGGGGGTGTCATGTCCCGAGTAAAAGTGTACGGAGGACAAATTGTTTGTTTTTTCCGATAGATACTAAACTTAAAACCTGGGCTTTCCCTATGTACACGCACATCCAAAAATGGGATTGAATTGTCTTGTTCCACTTCTAAAGTAAACTTAATGGAGGGGACTTGATCATTTAACTGAAGGAGGAAGTTATCCAGGTCACGATTCATGGGCCAGATACACAAAATATCGTCGACGTACCGCAACCAAGGGATGCCAACCCCCAGGATTCTCGGAATGTAAGTAATTTCGAAATACTCCATATAAATATTGGAGAGGAGGGGCGACAAGGGGTTGCCCATGGCCATCCCAAAAACTTGTTGATAATACTCGTTATTGAAAGTGAATTTACAGTCTTTGATGCAAAGCTTAATAAGTTCCCCTCTATTAAGTTTACTTTAGAAGTGGAACAAGACAATTCAATCCCATTTTTGGATGTGCGTGTACATAGGGAAAGCCCAGGTTTTAAGTTTAGTATCTATCGGAAAAAAAAAACAATTTGTCCTACGTACACTTTTACTCGGGACATGACACCACCACTAAGAAGGCCATTTTTTCTTCAATGTTTCTCCGCGCCCTTAGGATCGCCAGTCCGGAATACATCGATGCTGAATTAGAAAAAATCAACGGTATTGGAAGTGATCTGTGTTATCCATCTGCGTTTATGGAATCTTGTCTCAACAAGGCAAAACGAACTTTCTATCGCGTCAATAATAACACTCGTACTTTGTCAAAAAATATTTTAGTACTTCCATTTTTCCCGGGCTTTTTAGGCATTGCTAATGTATTTAAACTTTTGGATATTAATGTAGTATTTTCATATAACAATATTGTGAAAAATATCATAGTAAAAAATAGCCCTACCAATAATTCAGGCATTATCTATAAAATTGGTTGTAAACAATGTGATTCCTTTTACATAGGTCAGACGGGAAAGGATTTGCACACACGTATAAAACAGCATCAATATTCCGTTAGAACAGGACAATTGTCCAGTGCCCTTTTTGTCCATTTGTCAGAGTTATCCCACTCTATTGATTGGAACAATGCTTCAGTTTTATTCCACTCTAGCAACATTGTTAATAGAAATATTCTTGAGTCTGCCATTATCCAACTAACAAATAACTTCAACATAAGCAAAGGTCTTTTTCAACTCGATCCTGTTGTTTTGAATTCCTTCTGAACAGATTTAGATAAGAAAGGTAGAACGCTAAATCTTTGGTAAAATTTGTATGCCACCATAATAACTTTTATTTTTCAATTTTTATATACAAAAAAATAGGGCAGAGTGCTAAAACCCGGGCAGATGTCCAGTATAAATTTGTATATATATATATTTTTTTTATCTATAACATTGTTTGGAAACAAATCTTTTAATCTTGTGCTAAAATCGATAATTGTTCAATTTTTATATACAAAAGAGCAGAGTGCTAAAACTTGGGCAGATTTCCAGTATAAATTTGTATATATATATTTAAATTTGTGTGCCCCCTTCCACAATCCTTTAATTTCGTTTCTCCGTTTATGTATATATATATATATATATATTTTTTTTTTTTTTTTTTTTTCTCTTTCTGTAACCTATATATAGGCTGTAATTCTTTATGTACTTCAGTGTTCCTGAGGATGTCATTAGACGAAAGCGCTTGAGCACCATCTGTGTTTCCTTTCCTTCGTGGTTTGATTCATCATATATATATATTATATATATATATATATATATATATATATATATATATATATATATATATATATATATATATATATAAGGTAAGGAGAAAGTTGTTCAATTGTGTGTGTGTGTGTGTGTGTGTGTGTATTTCGTCTGAACTATTATTTTGACGATTGTACGTATTATATTATTTTTGTGCAGTAGAAGGCAAATTCTATTTATTTAATTAATAAACATTTTCTTTTTGTCAATTTCGATTTTCAAGAGAAAGTCTGTATGCTTTGGTAACGAATTTAAATAAATGGTGGTATCTAGCAACTCACCCTAATAATGTATACCTGTACAATTAAAATAAAAAATGGTATCTGGCAACTCAACCATCATCTATATAAGACCCGCTTGACTTCGGAGCTGGTAGTTTGATGATGACAGCTGCTGAATAAAGATCTCTCTCCTTCCCTTCTTAGGTTAAGACTTAGCTTTGTTTCTCTTTGGGGGGTTAGGACATTCCAACTTGTCCCCCCAAAGTCCTCCTCCGTCTATCCTTTCTCTCTTAGGCTAAGGCAACCCCTTTGGGGGGAGGTCATCCTTCCTTCTCCCCCCGAAGACCCCTTCCCCTCTCCCCCTTGGCTCCTTCTAAGCCAACTGGCTGATTAAGCCAACTGGCTGATTAGGGGCCTATAAGACAACGGCCATTCGGCTGAAGTCTTAGTGTGCACTTGGCTCTTGCCAGGTGAACACCTCTTTCTTTCACTCCTTCTCCTGTCTTTCTCTTGGGGGATAACGCCGCCTCCAAGTTTCATGACCCATTGTTGCACCTGCAGCATCACCCCACCAATTGCAACATTGAGTTGTTGCATACCCCCCTTTGCAACATTGAGTTGTTGCATATCTACCCCCACCCCATTTGCAACATTGATCATTATCTCTTGCAACATTGCAACATTCATGCACTCTACCTTTTTGAGGCTATGCTACTGGCCTCAGCAATAAGATCAATATAGATGGTGAGCCACAATATTTTTTCAAAACTTGGGTAATATTTTTTGGGCCACTCTGTATGTATACTGTGTGTGTATATAATAGTGGTGCATAGAGTAATAATGTAATTTTAATTTTATTACAGTTACAGGCATTGTGATGGCATCTGCAACTAAGAAACGTCGGTATAACGAAAACTACTTGGTGTTCCCGCCATTGGCTTCCAAGACAGCCTGAATTGGCTTTGGGTGATGTGAATAGATCTTGATCGTTACGCAAATTTGCTAAAACAGTTTCAATGTGTTGCGTCATTGTATCCTTCGAAAATCGGTTTGCTGCAGGTTCTTGAAACAAGAGACATTCGACCTTGTCCTTTATAACTGATCCAATGTGTTCACAGACGTTCAGTTCAGGAGAATTTCCTGGCCATTCTTCATTTCCAAAGAAATCGATCTTGTGATTCCGCAACAACTGTTGAGTGGCTAATGCCCTAAAGCAGGGGGCCTTATCGTGCAGAAGTGTGACCTGATCGACATCCATAACATTGTTTGGGTTTCTTAGAAAAGGAATGACATGCTGGGATAGAATAATATCACGAAAATACTGTCCATCCCAACTCTGACCATTTGGCTTCAGCACCCACATGAGCTTCTTTGCAGTGGACAAAACAAACACACCAACACAGTCTGGACCTTTTAATAATTCGCGATAATGTTCATTGTCATCGATTTCATCTGGTGTTGTGGCCCACACTCGATCATTTTGGTAGTTAGGCCGACGTGTTACGTAAACAAAAAATTAATCGGAGACAGCTAAATGCATGAAATCATCCACATCCCAATCTTCAAGATAATGGCCAAACCACATTCTGTCATCGATGTTAAATTGAGTTTTTCTTGGCTTTGGAAGTTCATGCCAAGGCTTTAAACCTTGCCTATGACGGTACAGTCGAATGATCTCACCACTAACGATCTTTCCTCTCAACACTTCGATCTCTCTAGAAAGTTTAGCACAGCTGTCTTTCCGCTTACGCGTACCGCTTTCAATGATGTCCTTTGTTTCCTGAGAGAGTGGCAAATTTGGGCGCCCAGATTTGGTTGTATCCATTTCACATTCATCCAAAGTTTTATTCCAATTTCTTTTGACGAAGTCCTCACTTCTTCGCAACTTTTTGGCAACCCATGAACGTGTTATAAAGGTGGCTCCAGCATCATGAGCTTCCAGACATGTTATTGCTCGTATGCGATCTATCACACGTTGCCTCTCCGAATTACCAACTAATTGAGAAGCCATTATATTATCACTTTATCAGCTAGAGTAATTTTAATACCTGCAATAATTAAAGAATTTTATATATTTTTATAATCACTAAAAACTATTTCGATATAAGTAAACATGTAAGCTGCAAATGGGGTGGGCTAAGGGTTTTTGGAACCCCTTATATACTGTAGAGTATGAGTTCACATCTATTATCAAAAATGGGATCGAGCTGCCTCAATGTGTTATATGCAACAAGGTGTTCTCATTAGATTCACTAAAGCCAAGTTTCCTCAAGAGAAACTTAAGTGGTTGTCATACTGAACTTGTTAATAAGGACGTTTCCTTCTTCAAACGAAAAGAAGCGGGACTGAAGCGAGTATGTTTTGATCGATCCGGGAGCATTAGCAAAAGAAAAAACTCGCAGCATTGCCGAAAACTTGATTATCCCTTGCTGCAAAGATATAGTTGGTTGCATAATCGGAGACTCCACCGAGAATAAGGTAGCATTATTGCCTCTTTCAAACGATACTGTCCAACGGAGAATCTTAGAGATATCGGAGAATATCAAGCACCAAGTAGTTGCTGAAATACGTGAAGCACCCTTTAAGCAAATTTTCAATTCAGCTCGATGAATCGACAGACGTGGCCAGCTGTGCCCAACTACTCGTCTTCGTGCGATATACAAATGGTGGAGATTTGAAAGAAGAATTCCTGTTTTGTCATGCTCTCGACTCTACTCTAGATGAGACATTTTCTTAGAGGTCTCTAAATTTTTCAAAACCGAGGGACTGACTTGGGACAATGTGTGTGCTTGCACAACGGATGGAGCACCTGCGATGCTTGGCAAGCATTCGGGATTTCTAGCAAAAGTGAAGGAAGCGAGCCCCGATTCAAAGCATCTTCATTGCATGATTCACCGATATGCTCTGGTATCTAAAACACTCCCACCAGAACTAAGATTAGTTCTTCATGATGTCGTTCATATGGTGAATGCTATCAAGTCTAATGCCCTCAATACTCGTCTCTTCGATCTACTTTGCAAGGAGTTTGGTGCAGATGAAGAAGTCATACTATTTCATACCAAGGTACGCTGGCTGTCATGGGGAAATGTGGTAGCAAGAGTTGAATCATTGAAAAACGAGCTGACTGAATTCTTCAAATGAGACGGCAAAACAGTCTTTAAATTTTGCCAAAAAATTGTCAGATAATCAGTGGTTCATGAAGTTAGCCTACTTCAATGACATATTCTTACGTCTAAACACGTTGAACAAATCGGTTCAAGGTCAGCACACCACTGTGATTGATTTCATGGACAAACTTGCAGCATTCACTATGAAACTGAAACTGTGGGGAACAAAAGTGAAAGATAAAAACCTTCGTATGTTTGAGCATCTTAGCGATGCGCTTGAGAATAATGAGGAAAATGATAAAGTTCATATGACTCAGCTAGTGTTGCCGCATATTTCCTCTCTGCTGCTGGAGTTCCAGTCATATTTTCCAGAATTGAATGAATTGGATTTAAAATTGATAAGAAATTCATTCAGCGTTGACGTGCACTTGCTCGTAGAAGACTTGCAGGATCAATTTATTGAGTTGGTGAATGACTCTACAGCCCGAGATGCATTTGAAACTCTTCCGCTGACTAAGTTCTGGTCCAAAATGAGCGAGTCTTATCCTGCTGTAGCTAATGTGGTGGTGAAGTCATTGCTAATGTTTCCCGGTACTTATCTATGTGAACAAGGATTTTCAAGAATTATAGCTAGCCTAATTTTATTTACATATGTAGTGTGTTGTTCATTCATTTAATAAAGCATTTATTATTGATATTTCTGTATCTTATGCGAATTCTTACTAATGGGGATACTTGCTGATTGTCTGATGAATCAGAGGGTACGAAGTTACAAAAAGTTTGAGAACCCCTGACTTAACCCTTCAGCTCAGTGACAGGTACAAGTTCCTTTTAGCCAGAAAATATAGGTGTAAGTGTTATTAATCTTAACTGTTATTCAAAACTAAATATTTAGTATCTAGTTACGAAAATGACACACATTTAAGTTCCTTTCCCGACAACTAAACGACACCTACAAGGTGTCCACAATGTCTTATCACCCCAGTAAAATACTAACCTAACCGATTTTCGGTTTTCTTTCAGACCCATTTGAAATGTGTGACAGCAGCAACTACAGTATACGACTATTGGCTAGTACCTGGGCCCATGGTTTTGCCATTACGTGGTCGCTCATAGACCCAGGTACTAGCCAATATGCATTGTTCAGTCGTATAGTTGCTGCTCTCACACATTTCACATGGGTCTGAAAGAAAAACGAAAATCAGTTAGGTTAGTATTTTACTGGGATGACAAGACATTGTGGACACCCTGTACATAAATATGTAAAAGCATTTACAGACTTTGCATTCTAGTACAATTTAGATTAATTATTATTTCCGGTCGGACTGTAACACCCAATTCAAACTAGGCAATTTTAGGGAAACGAAAACGGAAACTAGCTGATAGTTTGCGAAACTGCCTCCAGTGCGGACAGTTTGTTAGAAACACCGTTAATGAATTGTTCCCAAAACTGTCTCCAAGGAAATACTCCCGACCATTAACTGTTTTGGAAACTAAAAAGGAAACTCTCTAGTCCAGGGATTCCCGGCTGCGTACCCCTCGATGGTTTCGACAAGTGCTACGTACCACGCCCCTACTTAAAATTCCTCAAAAGACGGTGTAGCGGCTACACCGTCCTTTGAGAGTACTTTTCCATGTGAAAGTTAGTTCTGAAGCAGGATGCGAAGCCTAGGTATAAATTATTTGGATCACCTGAAGATCAGGGCCCCCAGCCTCCTTTAGTTAGCTTTATAAGGCTAACTAACGAAAATATCACGACCTAACCTAGGGTTGCCAGATTTTTCAAATGCCCATGCGGGCCAAAAAAATTTCTGAGGTTTTTTTTAAGACCAAATTTTTTTCAAATTGAAACTAGGTTTCTTCAACGGTTACAACAAACAAAATTCGAAAAATTTTATTAAAATAATGCTGAACAATTAAACATCGTGAATAATATTGAAATTATTATGCATAATATTGAAATATCGTAAGTAATATTGAAATTATCATAGCATATTAAATATTATAGTATACATCGCTTTACTAATTATATTATGACATATGTCAATATTTTTCTGAACTTTTAATCTTCTTCAAAATTTTAGCTCCATCTTCTGACTTCAAGTATAACTGAAATTCCTTGCAAGTCACGCGCAAAAACTTTCACGCAAATGCAGCAATTTACACCTGAACGATTTCTTATAAAACGTAGGCATACTCACAGATTTTATTTGAATTACACATTCATCTCGCAGGATTCACACTAATTCAAAGCTTACAATATAACTACAGCCGAAAAACTGTCATTTGTTGTACTCTTATTCGAGGTAACCTGAAATCGCTGTAATCGTACTCGCACTCGAGGGAATCTGAAATCGCTGTAATCGTACTCGTACTCGACCAATCAACCTCTCGTGACCAATTACCACGTGCTACTAATGTGTCTATGCTGTTCGGTAACTATAGCAACCTATAGCTTCCAGAATGTTCTAGAAAGCATTCAGCAGACTATAAATGCTTGCGCAGGGCATCGCGGAGGTTAGTATTAGTTAGAGATCTGTAATGGTATTTGACGTCATTGTGGAAGGTTGCACATATAATATATATATATATATATATATATACATCTGAGTTTTACAAGGTATGTATTTATATTTTTAGTTTTTATTTATTTTTATAAGAAAGCTGAGTTATTTTGATGGAATATAAAACATCTTACAAAAGATGTTGAATAAAGCATTACGTAATTGACATTACTTATAACTTTATAAGTACATGTGATATATATATGTGATATATACTCGTATATTATGTAACAGTAAAGCAAATACATTTTGTTCCTTTCGTGTCCATTTTTTCATTTTTCATTGTAATGTGTTCATATGGTCTCATAACAAATAAGCTTTGCTCATGCAAGCAACAGGTAAAGCACTGAAAAACGTTGTACTCGTACTCGAGGGAATCTGAAGTCGCTGTAACCGTATTTGTACTCGAGGAAATCTGAAGTCGCTGTAACCATACTCGTACTCGTTTACTCCAAAAAGTCTGAACTTGTATTTGTACTCGTACTCCTCCAGTTACAAAATTTTGGTATTCTTTCCACCTCTAAATTAGAGACCTACACAAACCCCGAAACCAAAGAAGTTATCCCGCATTTACTTGTAAGCCAGACTATCTGGAACGACTGCGTGAACGTCGAGTGTGATGAATGCTGTAAATGTGGTAAACGAACAAGCATTTTTAAGATGACTGCACACGACACCCCCGTGAAGCTCTTTGTGTCTTATATTGTCAAGTTAGCGGACCAGTTCAAAAAGATGACTGTGTATATTCTTGATACACAATTCCTTTACAAGGAACTGCTTGAACACGAGTTCTCCGAGATATTTACAGGTGATCCCTTGCGAAAAGGAAACAAGCTTATACAGATGCAGATAAGAGGTAATGTTCAGTTTAAAGACACTTTGTTATTCACGCCTTGTAAATTAGCTAAGCTACCCAAGGTGATGGGCGTAGACGCCGAAGTTTCAAAAGGGTATTTCTCTTACACTTTCCTCACCGGCGACACTTTAAATTACGTAGGACCACCACCCTCCAAACATTACTTTAACTATGACAACAGTGAGCGTGAAGATTTTGAGAGGTACTACAACAGTTTTAATGAAGATAATCCTTTCAATATAGCGGATGAATGTGAGCGTTACTGTGTGAATGACGTACGCGTACTTAGAGTATGCTTTCAAGCCTTTAGAAGGATGTATAGTTGCCCGCATATGTAATGTTCCTCGCCTCACAGGCGACTCTGTACATGTGCCAACAAAGCAGTGATAGTCAAGGTACCCCAACTGGTGGAAGGTGGAGTGGAGGGGGGACAACCGAGTCCAACAACATATAACATTGACATACAAGTATCATAATTATAATGTAATATCTGTGTTCATAAAGATAAACAATTAATAAGATCGTGAACAGCGTTGAACTCAATGTTTACTAGTCTTATACAATAATAAGGTTCCATTATGATTAGTACAAGTCTATATGAACAGCTACCACAATACAACTTTTAATATACTTGTGAATTTGAACAAAAAATAGGCATAACACAACCAACCTCCACACTCCCTCATTCCCCTTCCCCACCCACCAGTCTCGCGTATATTAAATAATTATGTAACAATACATAGAGACAGAACCGGATTTATGCACAGGCGCATGAGGCACTAGCTGGGGGCCTCGACCAAAAGGGGGCCTCATGGGCAGAATTTATGACTAGATTCTAAACCTGGAAAAAAACATAAAATAATCCATTCTTAAAACGTCAAACTTGGTAGCCCTGGCAACTTAGCAAGTGGATAACTAAATTATACATTGTGCTTTGTTTTGCGCATGCGCAAAATATGGCGCCGTATCAGCGTTAAGAAAAGGATACAGAAACATCAAAAGTGCTTTAATTGACCTATCTCTCTGTGGACACGAAAAGCCTGTCTGTCGTTTAAAGGCCAGAAATTTATCAAAAAAATTTGATAAATATGAGACAGCTTTATTAACCGTTATCTTGGGCAGAATTTTTCAAATACTTAATTCAACTAGTAAATCGTTGCAGGATCCAACGATAAATATGCATAAAAGCTGTTAATCTTTTAAAATCACTGACAGAATTTATTGTAGAAATCAGAAACAACTTTAACGGTATCGAAGAGGAAGCTAAACTTCTAATATAATGAAACGTAATACACAGATGAGCAATATCGAATTAAAAAACGAAACGTTATGCCTGATGAAATACGCGAAAATGATGTCATTTTGCAAGGCAAGGATTTATTTGTAGTTAATACATTTAATGTAATTTACGATACGTTTAATGCGGAGATAAACCGAAGAACAATAGTATACAACGTCATATTACATACGTTTAACGTGTTTTTTAAAAACAATACGAGTTCAAATGAAGCAAACATATGTATTGATAAACTTTCGGATGTTTACAGAGGACATTGATGTTGGGCAATTTAAAGACGAAGTACTGCACTTTCTTAAATACAGTATATGAAAGAAGAAAAAGCGATAAATCCAGTTGATATGTACAATGTTGATATGTATGATGGCCTAAAAGCGACGTTTCTAAATGTACAGTAGAAACCATTCTTAAAATTTTTAACGATGCCTTTAACAAACGCAAGTGGTGAACGGTCCTTTTCAGTTCCAAAAAGAATTAAGTATTACTTAAGAAATAGTTTATTGCAAACAAAAATGTCGAATCTATCTCTCTTATTTATTGAATCAAATATAACAAACTCCATATAATATTATGATAATGTTATTGATTCTTTCGCGAAATCAAAAACAAGAAAAACGTCACTTTAATTTTATACCTTTCCTTTCAACCTTTCAAATGTTCCGTGCGATGATTCCTCATTTTACGAAGGTCAAGCTTGTCGCCCCTCCTCTCGAGTTGGCCTGGTGAAGTAGAGAGTTGGTTTCTTGTACTCATCAGAGATTGTTCTGAGCCAGGTGTCTAATCATCTTTTGAAGAAGACCACCGCAACACCACTCGTGTTCCTTAGGCGTTTGGGCAGCTGATTAAGCAGTCTTGGTCCTTTCGCAAAAAAACTATTTTCTTTCAGAGTTAAGGATGTTCCCTGTCTGGCCTTTAATTTGGGAACACGACACAGTCTTCCTTTTCTACTTTCCACTGTTGTTTGGGGAGTTACAGGGTTCAGAGTAAGATTAGGGACTAGTTTCTCCATTATTTTCGAAGTGTAAGTAATAGTGTATCTCTCTCTTCTTCTTTCCAGTGAATATAGGTTTAGTTCGCGTAACCTTTCCCAGTAATTTAGTTCTTTGCACCCAGTGAGTTGGCTTGAAGCTTCTCTGAATCCCTTCCAGCTATCTAATGTCTTCTTTTTTATATGGGGATGTTAGGACCGAGCAGTATTCCAATTTGGGTATGATCAGTGTTTTCATTATATAGGAATCATTACATTCCTATCCCTTCGTTTAAAGGTTCTCAATATCTGCCCCGTTATTCTCTTTGCTCTTTGCTCTGCTTACTGCTATCTTATTTTGTGTTTCAAATTTCCTATCATCAGTCATTACAACCCTTAAATCTTTTGTTCTAGAATTTCTCTGAATTTCCTGTCCATTTGGGGTATAATATTCCATGGATTTTAGGTCTTCTCTTTTTCCATACCGTAACAGCTGAAATTTCTGTGTTAAACTTTATATTCTTGTCTTCCGTCCAATTGTAGATTCTGTTCATGTCGGTTTTACACACACACACACACACACATATATATATATATATATATATATATATATATATTAACTGCAAACAACAAACACACAGTATAATTAATGTAAAGAACGACGCTTGTGTAGAAGAGTGTTCCGCACAAGATGAGGAGGGAGAACAAGCAAATGAAAAATGAGGTACCGCATACATACGAGCGGAATCAAATGCCGCTCGTATGTAGGAGAATTACGAGTACTGACTAATCGGGGTCTTTGGTGTAGTGGTTAGCATATCCGACCGACAATTGGATGATCCCGTGTTCGATTCCTGGGAGGTACCTCATTTTTCATTTGCTTGTTCTCCCTCCTCATCTTGTGCGGACCACTCTTCTACACAAGCGTCGTTCTTTACATTAATTATACTGTGTGCTGTTTGCAGTTAAAATGTATATATGTACGGCATGCGAAGGTGCCCCCTCAGGGCATTTGATTCCGCTCCTATGTAGGAGAATTACGAGTACTGACTAATCGGGGTCCTTGGTGTAGTGGTTAGCATATCCGACCGACAATTGGATGATCCTGGGTTCGATTCCTGGGAGGTACCTCATTTTTCATTTGCTTGTTCTCCCTCCTCATCTTGTGCGGAACACTCTTCTACACAAGCGTCGTTCTTTATATATATATATATATATATATATATATATATATATATATATATATATATTATAATGGAGGCTTCGTCGGTTCTCTTTTGGACGTTGGCGGGGTTATCCTCTGGATAGTTATGTAATCACTTGTGGTCAGTGGTATAAGCATTTTACACTTCGGGAGATGAAGAGAATGAAATGGCTCGAAGACATTAACGTTTAATACGACTCACTAAATATTTGGTTGTGGATGAATTAGTTACTTAATACTGATAGCTTGAATCCATTATTATCTACTTGGCTACTCCCGACACAAGCAGAAATGAGCTGCACGAATATTTTTAATGGTTTTTGCCATTAAGTGGTCGCTCATGGATCCAGGTACTAGCCGATATGCGTTATTCAATCATATAGTTGCTGTTATCACACATTTCAAATGAATCTGAAAGAAAAACGAAAATCAGTTCGTATTTTACTAGGGTAATAAGACATTGTGGACACCCTGCACAATGGGAATGGGGAACAAACAGTAACATAATTTAGTAATTTAACAATTTAGTAATTATACAGCAACCTCATATAACCCTTATGAGCGATAACTAATTAACGCCACGACTCATGCATGTAACATGCTATTTATTCGGAAATGTAACATAGACAAGAAAAGAAAATCACAGAACGAGACAAATGTACAGGGTGTTCGAAAAGTCCCGTCACCCCCAACATAATGTACAAATTGTAATATGAATTTTATTTTTGTGTGATTAATTGAATTTATATGTGATTCATTGACTTTTTTTCTTTTCCAGGTATTATAGTTGTGTAAATAATGGCAGACCAGTCCACTTACACTCTGGAGGAAATAATAGTGATGAGCACATGGGCTCATGAAAGGTCACATACTGGCAAAACGATGCATGATATCCAGAATGATTTCAACACAAGATTCAATAAGGCTGCACCACAAAACAAGACTGTATTACTCTGGGAGAAAAAGCTGTTTGAAACTGGCTCCATCAAGGAGAGACCACGATCGCGAGCAGAACAATGTGAAGGTGTGATTGCATTGGTGGCTCGTTCACCGAAAAAAATCACCGGAAACGATCACAAGAACTTGCAGTCCCCATGTCCACAATGAGAGATCACATGACAAAAGATCTCGGCATGAAACTATACCGCTTGTCATTTGGTAATGAATTAAGCGATACAGACATGTGACTATGGGTTATGGGGTTTCGTCAAACAGAACGTATCCCGGGTGCGTTACCGCACAACAGAGGAACTGAAACACGCTGTGGAAACACGCTGTGGAAACACATAGGTAAAGAACAATAAACAAGGTTACCTGGACCCAGGAAGGCATCTATAATTTAAATGAATTATCATAAAAGAATTACTGTAAAAAGAAACAAATTAATAGAAGGGACAAAGTTAATAGACGTAAATAATGGTATCAACCGCAATAAACAGAATTAATATTTCAAATTAAACTAATTCAAATTGTTATTAATATATGTATCTCAAATTAATAAAACATATGAAGCTCTAAGCATAACAACAACAACACATTTAGTAAAAAATGAAATTCAAGCAAATTTTACAGGAAAATGAACGACTGAATAGGAAACAGTGGAAGAAATTACATACACGGAAACAAATAGTTAAGAACAGAATTCATTTGAATTGAATAACCTTTATTGATAAAATAAATACAATTTTACATTTTTTATTTTTGTTTTAACATAAATAATTGTGAAATTGGACTATTTATTTAATTTAATTTGGCCCTTAAGCTTTAGGCTTTACTGGGCTCTTAATTAAAAATAAAACGGTTATCATTACTGTATAATTAATAATATATAAATCATGATTCATGACTAATAATTACACTGGTCAACACTCATTTTATTGCCAATCATATTAGAGTGATTTTGGGGTAACTTTGTGGTGCTGATTCCGAATATGACATCGGTTTTGCTAGATTGGCTCTAATTTATGAGATAATTGGTACCCCATTGAAACACGTAAAAATGCAAAAAATTTAATGTTCAGGCGGAGCCTACTTACAAATCGCATTGAAATTGTCTCAAATCATACAAAAGTAAACACATGAAATACATAATGGCATTTTATTCGGTCTCACCATCTAGAATGTTCGGTAGTTTCCCATATGCACGCGTTATGGTTACGTTTCCTATTAATTGAGGGTATTCATTATCTCAAGAACTAGAGCCAAATCGGAAAAACTACTTTCATTTTGGAATTCAGCAACCCCAAAATACCCTAAATTCGTACGAATTTCCTTGGCAACGAAACAAAAATGTTTTTTTGTTGACCTGTGTTATTAATTATTAGAATATATATTAATCTTAAGTTATTATTATTACAGATATAAAACAAATACAAAATTATTATTGAAGGTATGATACCAATACTATACAAAGAAATCAATATTAGACATGAGAGATGAACAATAACGAGTAATGTACATTTAATCCTAGATTTTTATCAGTATTCAATTATTTATTAATCGAGATTTCAACTTAGTTTTAAACGAATTTACGTCCACAATATTTTTTATATCAGCATTTAAATCATTCCATAGTTTCAGTCAAAAAATGGGTAATTTTTGAGATGAAGACAATCTAAATTGAGGAATAACATGCTTTGATCTATTTCTGCTCTGATATGAGTAGATTTCTTGACGAGTTATAAAATATTTACTTACCGATTTTAAGTTAATGATTTTGTTCTTAAATTCGTAAATAAAAATAAAATGTGCCAGTTTGATTAAATCTTTGAGCTTTAGTAGTTATAGCTCTTTAAATAATGCGCTAGAATGATCATGGAAATCAGCATTAGATAATAATCTTATTTCTCGTTTTTGGATGACAAAGCTACTGTTTAAAGCGTTGTTAGCAGAATTTTCCCATATAAGGGTGCAGTACGTTATAAAAGAAGAACAAGAGTATGATACAGTGTAAACAAAACCTGTTTATGGACTATATGTCTAAGTTTAAACATTATAGCAACGCTCCTTGAAATCTTTTTTGAGATATAATTTACATGGTCATTCCATTGCAAATTCTTGTCCATCATTACACCAAAAAATTTTGTTACAGTACACTCTTCTACAGCGATTTCATCAATATTTAGTTTATCAAGACGCATTTCGTTTATTAGTAAAAATCATGAAATTTGTTTTACTGGTATTTAGGAAAAGTTTATTGGTGGTCAACCATTTCACTATACTGATAAATTCTGATTTAATTATATTCTTTGTTGAATTAACATCTGACTCTGACTCTTGGTCATCCTCCATTCGGGATTTCGGTGAAACTTTTGCTATTGCGCTAGACATATTTCGAAACTTTCTCCTTCGGTTTCTATCCTTCTATCTGCGCCTTCATCTCTAATTTCCTTTCTGGCCGATCTATAGTTGCAGTTGTAGATGGCCACTGTTCTTCTCTTAAAGCTATTAACAGTGGTGTTTCTCAAGGTTCTGAGGAGTCACCCACTCTTTTCCTTTTATTTATTAATGATCTTTTAATTCGCACTTCCTGTCCTATTCACTCCTATGCCGATGATTCCACTCTTCACTTCTCCACTCGCTTCCCAAAGCGTCCATCACAGCAGTCGCTTCATGATTCGCGTAGGACGGCTATGGGACACCTGACCTCTGATCTTTCTGCTATATCTGATTGGGGCAGAGAAAACCTTCTAGCTTTCAATGCCTCAAAAACTCAGTTACTTCATCTCTCAACTCGTCACAGTCTTCCACACGACTATCAGCTCACCTTCAACAACACAGCTCAATCCTTCCTCTTCTCTTAACATTCTTGGCGTTTCCTTTTCTCGTGATCTTTCCTGGAAAGATCACATATATTCTCTTTCTAAAACATCTTCTAAGAGGTTAGGTGTGCTGTACCGCCTCCGCGGTTTCTTCACCCCCACTTAGTTGCTGTCTCTGTACAGGGGTCTTGTTCGCCCCTGTATGGAGTATGCTTCTCATGTGTGGGGTGGTTCAACCCACACAGCCGTACTTGACCGGGTGGAATCAAAGGCTTTTCGTCTCATGAATTCCCCGCCTGTTACTGATTGTCTTCAATCTCTCTCTCTTCACTGCAATGTTGCCTCACTCTCTCTTTACTATCGCTATCATAACGAACATTGCACTTTTGAACTCTCTAACTGCATGCCTCCATCTTTAAGGAGAAGCACGCAGTATCAGACTTTCTACAGTTTCTCATTCCTTTTCTGGTCATTTATCTAATGCAAGGGTTAATCGATATTTTCAGTCTTTCATCTACTCAACCGGTCAACTCTGGAGCAATCTTCCTCAATCCATCTTTCCTCCTGTCTATGACCTCCCATCTTTCAAACGCAGAGTGTCTAGGCATTTCGAAAACCCCGGACCTTCATTTTGGCTCTCTTCTTCTTCTTCAATGGGAGGGGGGGGGCGCTTTTTCCCATGGCCCCCTCCTTCCTACATAAAAAAAACAAAAATTCGATAGGGTTGGTAAAAGCCCTACCAATAACTAACGATCGGTGGACTCAAGATCAGAAACAGATATTGAATGTGAATGGGCTGATGGGAGTTGGATTGTAAAACAAAGTTGGAGGGAAAATAAAAACTGTATTGCGATTATTTTCTGTGGGTGAACTTAATGCCAAAGGAGGTGTTCGAGCTCTGGATTTCCCTATAGCTGCGACAGCCTTATCAGTGTCGCTCACCTGATAAACGTATTCTTTTGCTGAAGTCGAAGCCAGTCCTCTCACTCCTCTCGACTGTGTCGTCGCTTCTTGTTGCGGTCTCAAGACTGGTAGTTTCTTAGATATGGGAGTGCCTTAGGCGCGGCGTGGAGATTTGGTGCCTAATCTCCAGAGTGGCGTTACCGTTGACTGGATGTGACGTCACGCTTGTACTGCAGAGACTAAGGTGTAGCTTTGGAGGGAAAATAAGTGTTAGTTAGCCCAAATCGTCTGGAGTGTCAAAGGTGATGATAGGCAGAAAGATATATGATGTCGAAACCTGAATGCATGTGATGACGGATCCCGTGTTGACTCGAACCCTCAGGGGTCAAGACGTAGGCATCAGGAACTTTTCGTTTTTGTGAAACGACTAATGTCGAATTGGTCCAAAACCCGCCCCTGACACCAATTTATTAGAGATGCATGCTTTGTGAGTTCTCTCTTGGTTGTTGGTGGGGTTATCTTAGTGAAAGAGAGAGAAAGAGAGAGAGAGAGAGAGAGAGAGAGAGAGAGAACATGTTTAATCTTGAGTGTGTTCTGCTTTCCAAATAACTCGATCTTCTGCATTCCATGACAACTTCCAAAAGAAATTGCTTGAAAAACTTACTATCATTAGTCGCAGATTTTCGGAAAATAAGATCAATTCGAGAGCAACTGTACAAACATTTCAAGGGCTCGATCCCCCAATTTAAGGAGCCACTTAAAAGTTGGAAAAGTTGGCGAAGAATTAAAAGTTTGTTTACAGGTTGCGGGGCGATATGAAGTTAAAAGGGAATGTCATTCACTAGAGAGAGAGAGAGAGAGAGAGAGAGAGAGAGGGAGAGAGAGAGAGAGAGAGAGAGAGAGAGAGAGGGAGAGAGAGAGAGAGAGAGCTATGGGAAGAAGCATGCTTTGGGGTTAAAGTTTATTCGACCGAAGTCGTGTTTAACCATGAAGAATGAAGGCATCGCCTGTAAGGATTTAAGTTTATTTGCCCGAACACACACATACACACACACACACACACACACTCTCTCTCTCTCTCTCTCTCTCTCTCTCTCTATATATATATATATATATATATACACCAACAATTTTATATGTAACATATCCATTTTGTAGACAATAAATGCAGAGAAGACGACTAACAAATTTTAAATTCCTATAAACTTTTTGAAAGACTCTTCCCTTTACACAGTTTATTCAATAAAATTCTTGTTGCCATGGCGATAAACTAATTTACAATATTACCGAAAGATTCAAATTTCAATGTAATTATTTCGTTTCTCTGCAAAGTTTTTCAATTAAAGGGGAGGTGCAAATATGTGGGTCAAAATTTTGTGAAACTAAGAGCAAAGGTTCATTCAATACTTCAAATTTCACACGGTCATTGACCATTAAATTAAACAATGAGTATGTATATGTATATATATATATATATATATATATATATATATGAATATTATTTCACGAATGTAACACGGGAAAAATATTTATGATGAATAAAACCAAGAAAGAAAGGAAACACAGAATGGTGCTCAAGCGCTTTCGTCTGATGACATCCTCAGGAACACTGAAGTACATAAAGAGTTACAGCCTATATATAGGTTACAAAATATATATATATATATATATATGTAAAAATGAACCATAAATAATTCCCATATTCCTATATTATCTTATCCTTCATGTAATTCTTGTATTCATTTATATAGTCTCTGTATCCATTGTAAGAAAAAGTATCCATTTTAAAAATTCATGTGTTATATGGTTCATGTATTTATATAATTCTGTATATTCTTATATATTTAACTTTATATAATGCCTATACTCATATGTATGTACGTGTGTGTATTCATTTTTACATAAGGACCAAAATCGCCCAACGCGAGTTTGGATAAAATTTTTGATTTGCTTTCTACTTTGCTAAATAATTGGTGACCTGTTGTTTTTTAAAATCTCATAATCATTTTTTTAGATTTCGCTTAATAAGGAATCCTGTTAAGCTTTGCAATGTTCACATTTTGTATACACTCTCTTTCGTTATAAACAATGAGATCATGTCTTGCCTAAGCATTAAAATTGTACATCTTAAACCTTAAAATTTCACTCATATGCATATTTTAGTGTAAAGATGCATAGTCCGATTTCCACTTTTAGTTAACTTGGCAGATCATGATAACATCAGATCTGAAAAGTCGCGGTTTAAGATAAAAATATGGTTTCGTCTTCAAATATTTTGTTTACTCGTTCAAGCCTTACCACAGCTAAAAAATTTACTTATTTTTAAATATTGTGCAAAAATAATACAGCCTTCTTAGCATTTAATAAATAATGTTAGCAGTTTTTGGGTATATAAACCCATTAAAATTATTCCATTGTCATTCAGAAGCTAATTCAGAGGCTGAGCACTACCTGTACTTTTAGCAGTAAATTACAGTTGAAACTTTTTATTGTCCCCTTCGAGCCTTGCTCTCTTCAGAAAAACTTAGAAAACTTTCCGGATACGCTATAAGAAGAATCCGGAACCTTCAGCATTTAGATTGCAAATCTACCAGAGTCCTCCGAGCCACTATAGAAGAACTCGGAGAGTAACATAGAAGAAAACCACTTCAAGTCACACATCCGTTGCTTGCCTCCTAACCAGAACCCCCGTCGATCCGAACCACCCCAGGGCCATAGACGGAGGGGTTAACAACTGGCGACCCTTTAACCAGGATCTTCACGACTCCAGGATTCTTCCAGTCTTCCAGACCTGGAACCAGAACCAACACCCAGTTGACCGGCGTGTCACGACTTCTAGTTCGTCACATCCACCCTTGAACCGGTGCGTTACGACTCCAAGTTCTTCACGCCTACTTTTCATCTAGGAACAAGTGGCCAGCCAGACACGTCTTCAGGACACACCTCAAAGGATTTCGCCGTAGGAATCTTGTTAAGTACAAAACTTTTTTAAAAAAATTTCTAAACATTTGAAAAGTCATTATTATTAACAATTAATATTTAGTATTGAGCCAGAATTAACAAAAAACACAGTGAACACTTCAGACACCAGTGATACACTCTTTTTATTGAAAACAGTATTGTCACAGTTATTTTCAGTTATTTTTACTATTCTAGTTAGTATAGTATAATTTTATTTAATGTACCAAACATAGTATTACCATACCATCACGTACATTTGAGTGAAATTTTGTTTACATTTTTATTTTTGTTTGCAATCTTTTCAAATTTTCCCCGAGTTAGGCAAATTGTTGTGCATTATTTTTTTTTAGATAGTGTAGTTAGGAAAACCCCTTAAGTGATCATTCCATGAATTAAGATCGGTCAAGCAGACCTAATTAGAACATTAATAAGTACCTTCACATATGAGCGATTCAGACGGTGCGCTTTCTGACATCGAAGAATTACCTACACCCATTTTTCCACCTACCCCGCGCCCTTCAAACATATTCCCAAACACACAAGTCAGTATGTCTCAGTCTCAAACCCCCGCCCCAGCATACATTAACTTAGGCAGATTAGTAAATCTTCCTCATACTGTTTTAATTTTTAAGGGGACCATAGATAATCGTTTTGTTGAACCGCGCGTAAGACCTTGGGTTGAGTCTTTAGAGCAACATTTCTTACGCGAATATTACCGATGATGATATAAAAATCAGAGAAGCAAAAAGATTTATTGACCCTAAAGAGGGAAATGCCCATGACACAGTCACTTACGTCCCATCAATTAGCGAAGCTACAACATGGGACGATTTTAAACAAAACTTATTAGAATTTTTTAAAGAAATAACCCTTGCACAACCCTTAGCCACATTAGAAGCAGTCTTCCAAGCTAAATGGAAGAAAGAGGAACACGAGGATTTAAACAATTTTATTACACGTACACACAAACTTGTAGGAGAAGCCCTCCGGGCCGCAGAAAATGCATGTGGCATAACTTTTACTTCGAAACAAAGAAATCTAATAGTAGCCACAACCATTTACCAAAACCTACCCGGAGCACCTAAAAAAAAGTTTCAGGAGTTTTTAAATGTTGACAAACCTGTCAGTGTAGCCATAAACAAAACACGGGAACATCACCCCGATTTAGCAAACCAAAACTACCGAAAGGGTAGAGAAACCCCCGTACATTATATTCAGCAGCAGCCACAACACCAATACCAACAGCAACAACAACAACAATATAAACCAAGGCAAATACAGGGAACACCCCAGAAACAAGCCCCCCAAACCCAGAATACACGCCCTCCTCCACAGTGTTTTAACTGTGATAGTTTCGGGCATATGATAAGTCAATGTAATTACCCCTCGTATTGCTCCCACTGTCACGAACATGGTCATCGCCGTGGCGATCGCCAAAAGTGTGCTGATAAAGCCCCTGCAGGGTATAGACCCCACTTTCAGAAACCAAACCAACCACGTCCCAAAACGTATCCCAAAAGTCAACCAATCCCCAGAAACCAGTCCATTCCCAGCCTCAGTCGAACTACCAACCCAATAGATCACGACCACAGGGTCACCCACACTCTTACCCCATGTATAAACCCCAATACAACCAGCAAGGTCAACTAGTTCGGTACGTAGAAGTACCCGGGGAGGAATCATTTTCCCCAGAGAACAGTTTTCAAGAACACCCTCCAGCGTATGATATTCCCGTAGAATATGATCCAGGTCCTCCCATAGAAGACCATGTGAGCCCTTTTTTAGACCCTACATTGGAGGCAGCAGTTCAACCTCCTCCCTCCTAAATTACAGTAGTAAGCCCAGATACGCACACAAACTCCCCATCAGGATAATAGGTGCGGACCTCTTAGATTTAATAATAAATTGTAGTACGGATAACCAAGATTTAACTGCTCTCCTAGATACAGGAGCACACGCGACGTTAATTAAGAAACAATGCGTAGATGAATTACTAGAGAGTACAAATTACAAATATGAACTTAAGGCACCATCCTGCCAACTCAGAGGAGTTACGGGCACACCCATACCCACATACGGAGAAATTGAGTTATATTTAGAAATTGGAAACGCGGTATACCCCGCGAAATGTTGTATAGTGGACACAGTCGCCACCTTTCAGACAGACATCCTACTAGGATGGATTTTTTTAACCGGAATCAATGGGAGATTTACCCAGCCGGAAAGTTAGTAAAGTGTCGAAATAGGACACACCATCTCCGCGAGGATGACAGACAACTTAATGCTAATAGACTTAGCTCAGTTCAGATTTCCGAAAGAAATAGGAAACCCCCTCTACTTGATAGCAGATCAAGTCGGCCGGTTGCATCCAGAGGGACAACCGCTCCAGAAATCAGACCCCAGGGTAATCAGTTCCAGTTGTTGAATCCAGTTGGATCAACCCAGCAGTTTCCAGACAGTCAGTTTCCAGACAGTCAGTTTCCAGTCAGCCAGCTTCCAGTCAGCCAGTTTCCAGTCAGCCAGTTTCCAGTCAGCCAGCTTCAGTTCAGCCAATAAGGCAAATTTTAGTCGCCGAACCAGAATCAGATTCACAATTTTTCATATGCCCTACCGAGCATATAACAGTAGCACCTTATGAGAAGATTTGTTTCCTAGCAAAAGTAGTTAACAGTCAAGGAAAATTATTAGAGTCAGAGCGTACTCTGATTACAGAGAAAAGTAATTTCAAAAGAGATGTTCTTATTGCCCAAGTCCTTAGTCAGAGTCAGAATTCAGCTATCCCTGTTGTTTGTTTAAACAAAGGAGAAAGTCCTATAGAATTAACTTCAAATCAGAAAATAGGAACTGTTTCCACAGTAGAAGTAGATTCAGATTTCCCCATCAGTATGATAAATCGTGTTTCCAGTTCCTTAGAATTAAAGCCTTCAATATTAAAAGAAGAATATAAGAAATGTCTGAAGCACTCCCTTCAGGAGTCACCAGCTTTACAGGATCCCAAACTAATGGAATCACTTCTCGATTTCCTGATAAGAAATAAAGATGTGATTGCCCTAACCGGAGATCCTCTGGGCCGAACTAATTTGGTCCCTTTTGAAATCAAGTTGGAACCCAATTCCAAACCCATTTTCATTCCTCCCTATCGGGTTCCACATTCTCAGTTAGTCACTATTGAGGAACACATCAAGGACATGTTGGAGCAGGATGTCATTCAGCCTTCAGCTAGTCCCTGGTCCGCTCCTATGATTCTCGTCTCCAAAAAGGACGGAACATCTCGCCCTTGTATAGATTTTAGACGCCTGAATAACATTACCATCCCAGACCGTTTCCCGATTCCAAACATGCAGGAAACAATTCTGAACGTAGGGAAAGCGAATTTTTTTCATCCCTCGATTTAGCATCAGGTTATTGGCAAATGGAGGTCAGTCCCGAATCTCGGGCATTGACTGCTTTCTCCACTAACCGAGGCCATTACGAATTCCAGGTTTTACCTTTCGGAGTCCGAAATGGGCCTGCTAATTTCTCTAGGTTGATGAATATAGTCCTTTCCGACCTATTAGGTGTCGAAGCTCTCGTGTATCTTGACGATATTATCGTCTATAGTTCGGACATAAAAACACACTTTCAACGCCTTCATAATGTGCTATCACACTTGAGAAAAGCACACCTTAAACTGAAGCTTGCAAAGTGCAATTTTTTACAAGAATCCCTGGTATACCTAGGATTCCTACTCTCGTCCACAGGAATTAAACCTGATCCAGCCAAACTCGAAGCCCTGGAAAGGTACCCTGTACCCAAGACCATCGACGACGCCCGTGCATTTATTGGTTTTGTCGGATTCTATCGGAACTTTATCCCCCAATTTTCGAATATTGCTAAACCCATTACTAATTTGTTCCAGAAAAATTCGAAATTTAACTGGGAATCCGATCACCAACATGCCTTTGAAACTTTAATTAATAAACTAACCTGTCATCCCATTTTACAATATCCTGATTACACAAGACCCTTCATCATAGCCACAGATGCTTCCTCCTATGGACTAGGAGCCGTCCTGTTACAGGACGTAGACGGTGTGGAATTACCCATTGCTTATGCCAGTCAACTTCTCTCTGCACCTCAACGGAATTATTCCACTACGGACCGAGAGGCCCTAGCGGTATATTGGGCTTTGAAAAAATTCCGAAATATCGTCTATGGCTACGATGTAACCATCAAGACTGATCATAAGCCACTCACGTACCTCTTCAAGGACAAGCTACTTGAAGGACGATTGAGTAGATGGGCTCTGTTGATTCAGGATTTTGCAGCGAAAATCGTATACAAACCGGGAAAACTGCAAGTTATTCCAGACGGATTGTCGAGACTCAAGCCCGACGCCCGAGTGAATAAAATAGGACTTCTTCCTGTGTTCGACTACGAGTGTCTGCAATACTCCCAACAACAGGACCAACACACCCAAAACCTTCGGGCGCGCCTGGAACAAAAGGAACCATCGAAGGTAAAAGAACAGTACAACCTCAAAGATGGGCTCGTACATTTCAGGAACGAAGATGGAAACGACCTCGTGGAGATACCAAAGGATCTCGTTGATATAGCCATTGGACTTTGTCACGACTCACCTTTTATGGACACATGGGGCCGGATCGCACCATCAAAAGTCTTTTGGAGCGATACCATTTTCCCGAGATGAACAGAACGGTACATGAATACATCGCCGAATGTCCGTCGTGTTTAAAGCATAAGGGCAACGTACCATCCACCGCTCCAATGCATAAATATCCAGTATGCCAGAGGCCCTGGCAAAGAACTGGAATGGATATACTGGGACCATTTCCCAAAACATCAAAGGGAAATCAGTACATCATTGTGTTTACGGACCACTTCTCGCGTTACAGCGAAGTAGCCGCCATTCCAGACCAGACCTCGGAAACTGTGGCAAGAGCCCTAGTGGAACGCGTCATCCAAAACCATACCACTCCTTCCATCCTAATCTCGGATAACGCCCTTAGTTTCACTTCCAAACTGTTCGAGTCACTCTGTAACATGTGTAGAATTAAAAATACACACATTGTGGCATACCATCCGCAGGCAAACGGCTTAGTGGAAAGGCACAATCGAAAGATCTTGGAAGCCCTGCGCCACGTTGTCGATGCATCCTCCCGTACATGGGATGATTCCCTTCCCATGGTACAAACAGCCATCAACAATGGCTATAATGTGTCCATCGGGGACACCCCTCATTTCGTTCTCTATCACTACGACAAGCGTCTACCTTTTGATTTGCCCGACCAAACCGACCCGGCAGTCCTAACATCTTCCGAAATGGCAGAAGCAAATCAGCAACTAGCTGAACGATCTTTCAAGATTTTTGACATAATCCGCTATGCCCTCGACCAACGAAACCAACAGATGGAGCAAGAGCAACATAGGCGTCATCCCCGTCAACGGACTATAATCGTCGGTATGCGATGTTATCTGAAGAGCGTGAAACCGCCAGGGGCTCATCGCAAATTATACCCAAAATGGGATGGCCCATATAGGATTATGAAAGACCTCGGAAAAAATCGTTATGAAATCCTCGACCTCCGGGATCATTCCAAACTAAAGATCATTCACGCTGACAATTTGAAGATAGCTTCCGAACAACACCTTCCCAAAAAACAGCTGCCAGGCGTTCGAGCCGCCTATCCTTCAAAAGGTCAAGATATTAACAAATCGGGCAGGGATCAAAAAACTGAAGTAGTCACCGCGGGAACCGCTACCCATGACGAAGATTGGTACCTCGTAATACCACCATTACTCGAGGCAATCTCTGAACAAGAGGAGGCCCCAGAGCCAAGCGTCCCATCGGACCCAGACCCTGGAGAAACCCCTTCGAGAGGATCACTCAGTGGAACTCCACCACTCCACCATCTCCTCTGTCACCACCCTCGCCGATTGATGATCGACGCACGGACCCTACATACCGCCCGCAAATGCATCACCCACGTGAACTAGAACCTTCACATAAGAAACGAACCCGCTCAGAATCCGAGCTCAACGGTCGACCCCCATTGCCACCAAAACGAGGCCGACCCCTTCGCCCACCAACACAAGTATCCACACAAGTATCCACACAACTACCCCCAGCTCCGTATAACTTAAGGCGTAGAAATGAATAAAATTGTCCCCCTTATAATTTTCCAAATTATTTACTCTTGTAGACCTAGCATTAAAATTTCTACCGGAGTTGTTATAGAAAAACTTGCAGAAGGTAAATTTTTGAAAGGGCATGCAGACCTTTATATAAATTTGCAACCCCCTGCTAGAATTAAAATCAATCTCCTTCAGATACAAACCCAATTAAAAACGTTTGAAAGTAAAGTCCAAATTCTTTCCAAGGAAAAGATCAGATTAGTCGCGTTCTGTTAGAAAATACCCTCGAAAATATTCAAACTACAGCACGCGCCCTATCAGAAATATTAGCCTTACCATGGATACAAACTGAAACTAAAAATTCAGAAAACTTTAACCAAAGAAGTAAAAGGGGACTGATAGATATAGGAGGGAAACTGTTCAAAGGTTTATTCGGATTAGCAACCGAAGAAGATATTAAAAGAATTGAACTTAAATTGAATCTCTTCGCGCGAAATCGACAATATAATGGACACATGTTAGAACAAACTATTAGGTCATTACACGAAAACAATCGCTTCCTCACTCCCTTTCGGACAGATTCACATACCTTGAATCCATGTTAGCTCAATACAAAGAACACAAAGATATATAGAATTAATAGAGATAATGAACTACAAGTAACCCTAATCGATAAATACTTACAACGAATAACTACGATTCATTCCAAGGTTTTGCGTGCAACCCAGCTAGCCCATGGAAAAATCACTCTTTCCACCCTAATACCATGGGAAATACTCCAGTCCTTGATTCACACCGCCCAGTCACAATTAAAATTATCACCCATATTCCCACTCAACCACACTAATTACCCTCAATTTCTAGAATACACCTGGACTGTACATGGACCACGCCCCTACACATACCTCATAATTATACCATTTTTCGATTTCCTCACTTATGACGTATAAATTTCACCCTTTCCCAACACCCTACCAAAATAACTCTAATGTCTATCGATTGTATTTACCCACCGTACCACCTTACCTTTTCCTCACCAAAGATCTATCAGCTTATTCTATGATGTCAGATAGCGACGTCCGGCATTGCCGATTCCCGCAACCAAATAAACAACTCATCTGCCCTCCACTCAAACCAGTTATTCTTCCCACTACTAGGTCTTGCTTTATCGATTTAATTCGTGACCGGCATGCCCCCGTATGTTCATTTAAAAAATTTCATTCCCCTAAAACCATCCAACTACGAATTGGACCAGACATCTGGGTTTCCTTCGCGAACAGGACTGCCGCTACCCTCGAGTGTCCATCGAATTATTCCCTCATTACAATCCCTATGGTTATTCGGCTACCAATTGGTTGCTCCTTGCGTTCAAAAGCCCTCCAAATATACAACCCGTATAAGGTTACCCTTAATAACTCATACCCATTTCCGTCGCAAATTAAATTTAAACCCGTCATAGAGATCTTAAATCTCTCCATAAAACCTGTAACCATCCTACCCGAACTACATGCCCCTGAATGGAATGATCAATTGAGCCGGTTTAAAATTTCGGATGATAACCAAACAACCTCTTACAAATACTACAACCGGTAACCATTTTCTCAACATCTGCCGTTAGTATCATTATTGTATGTGCTATTATCCTCGGTATATTTGTGGTGAAAAGATCATTCTGGGAACAAAGAAAACCAAGTGACACGGAACATGAAACTATTTATGCACGACCAAGAGTGCGTACCCAGACCACGTGAACTAGACTTAACCACCCGACTTATGTTGTATATATAAATCTGTATTATAAAACCAATAGTTATCATCTAGTTAGCATTAGTTAGGATGTTACGTTATTATATTAATATCATTCTAGAGGGAAGAGCCCTGTAAAAATGAACCATAAATAATTCCCATATTCCTATATTATCTTATCCTTCATGTAATTCTTGTATTCATTTATATAGTCTCTGTATCCATTGTAAGAAAAAGTATCCATTTTAAAAATTCATGTGTTATATGGTTCATGTATTTATATAATCTGTATATTCTTATATATTTAACTTTATATAATGCCTATACTCATATGTATGTACGTGTGTGTATTCATTTTTACATAAGGACCAAAATCGCCCAACGCGAGTTTGGATAAAATTTTGATTGCTTTCTACTTTGCTAAATAATTGGTGACCTGTTGTTTTTTAAAATCTCATAATCATTTTTTTAGATTTCGCTTAATAAGGAATCCTGTTAAGCTTTGCAATGTTCACATTTTGTATACACTCTCTTTCGTTATAAACAATGAGATCATGTCTTGCCTAAGCATTAAAATTGTACATCTTAAACCTTAAAATTTCACTCATATGCATATTTTAGTGTAAAGATGCATAGTCCGATTTCCACTTTTAGTTAACTTGGCAGATCATGATAACATCAGATCTGAAAAGTCGCGGTTTAAGATAAAAATATGGTTTCGTCTTCAAATATTTTGTTTACTCGTTCAAGCCTTACCACAGCTAAAAAATTTACTTATTTTTAAATATTGTGCAAAAATAATACAGCCTTCTTAGCATTTAATAATAATAATGTTAGCAGTTTTTGGGTATATAAACCCATTAAAATTATTCCATTGTCATTCAGAAGCTAATTCAGAGGCTGAGCACTACCTGTATTTTTAGCAGTAAATTACAGTTGAGAAACTTTTTATTGTCCCCTTCGAGCCTTGCTCTCTTCAGAAAAACTTAGAAAACTTTCCGGATACGCTATAAGAAGAATCCGGAACCTTCAGCATTTAGATTGCAAATCTACCAGAGTCCTCCGAGCCACTATAGAAGAACTCGGAGAGTAACATAGAAGAAAACCACTTCAAGTCACACATCCGTTGCTTGCCTCCTAACCAGAACCCCCGTCGATCCGAACCACCCCAGGGCCATAGACGGAGGGGTTAACATATATATACAATAAACGGAAAAAATTAAAGGATTGTGGGAGGAGCATACAAATTTGTAAGGAAAAAACTACCGATTTTAGCACTTTGCCCGAATCCAACACAAGATCAAATGAATTGTTTCCAACCAATGTTATAGTTAATTAAAAAAAAAAAAAATAGAAAAATAAAAAAAAATAAATAAAACTTGTAAGAGGAGCATACAAATTTATACGGGAAATCTGCCCAGGTTTTAGCACTCTGCCCTTCTTGTCTAAGTCCGATATATATAAAAATAAATTGAAAAATAAAAGTTATTAGAGAAGCATACAAGTTTACCAAAGGTTTAGCACGCTACACTTCTTGTCTAAATCCGTTCTGAACGAATTCAAAACAACGGGATCGAGTTGAAAAAGACCTTTGCTTATGTTGAAGTTATTTGTAAATTGGATAATGGTAGACTCTCGGAAAAAAAAAAACAATTTGTCCAACGTACACTTTTACTCGGGACATGACACCCCTACTAAGAAGGCCATTTTGTCTTCAATGTTTCTCCGCGCCCTTAGGATCGCCAGTCCGGAATACATCGATGGCGAATTGGAAAAAATCAACGGTATTGGAAGTGATCTGTGTTACCCACCTGCGTTTATGGAATCTTGTCTCAACAAGGCAAAACGAACCTTCTATCGTGTGAATAATAACACTCGTACTTTGCAAAGCTGTGCGCGCTACTCATGAAAACGCGCCGCTAGCGCGAGCGCTAGTGAGGCAAAATAATAGCGGCGCTAGCGCTAACGCTAGTCATTTCAAAATTTAGCGACGCTAGCGCTAGCGCTAGTTTTCAATATTAGCTATAACAAATAAAAAATACCTATTATGTTAGTTACACTGCTATGCAGTAATATTGTCAAAAAGAATGTTTAAATGAAACAATAACTAATAACTGACAAGCAAGCAATGCAGAATGAGGGAACCGCCGCCAGCATACATATTCATACATGTTTGAAACGTTCAAACTCGTATGGAATAGAAGGACTTTAAATTCATTTTTTAAATAAAAATTAGCGCTAGCGCATAGCGTTAATTTTTATTTAAAAAACTAGCGGCGCTGGTAAATGCGCTAGTCGTTTGAAAATATAGCGACGCTAGTGGTGGCGCTATTAAAAAACTAGCGGCGCTAGTCACAGCTCTGGTACTTTGTCAAAGAATATTTTAGTACTTCCATTTTTCCCGGGCTTTTTAGGCATTGCTAATGTACTTAAACTTTTGGATATTAATGTAGTATTTTCATATAACAATATTGTGAAAAATATCAGTAAATAACACTGGTCAACACTCATTTTATTGCCAATCATATTAGAGTGATTTTGGGGTAACTTTGTGGTGCTGATTCCGAATATGACATCGGTTTTGCTAGATTGGCTCTAATTTATGAGATAATTGGTACCCCATTGAAACACGAAAAAATGCAAAAAATTTAATGTTCAGGCGGAGCCTACTTACAAATCGCATTGAAATTGTCTCAAATCATACAAAAGTAAACACATGAAATACATAATGGAATTTTATTCGGTATAATAACAGATAAACACAGTAAGCTGATTCGCATAATTACAATTAATGTATAGTAAATCTCTGTTTGTACGATTCTCTTTTATGTGGGTTATCAGGACAATCACGTTGGAGGTTCCAGCAATAGTCTGCCATCATGTGTCTGTCCCATCTGCCTTGATACCTTTCCTCCATCACCTTGATATCTTGATGAAACCTCTCCCCTTGTTCCTCGCTAAAATCACCAAGATTATCCGGAAATCTGGTGTAAGTGGCTATGGAGAAAGTGTTATCTTTATGCTCATATTAGTACCCAACTTTTCAAAGTTTGTGAGCATGTTTGCACCAGTTCTTCATAATTGTCTGCTTTGTGGTTACCCAAGAAGTTCTTGACAACTGAGACATAACTGCACCAGCCAGAAGCTTCAACACATTCATAAATTTTGTGAAATTAGAATCCTTGATAAGTGTACGGATTTGAGGGCCATCAAAGATTCCAGCTTTTAGTTTTTCCATACTTAGTCCAGGGAACGATCTACAAATGTATTTGAAGCAATCGCCATCTTTGTCCAAGGCCTTAACAAATTGTTTCATTGTCCCAGCTTGATATGAAGTGGTGGAGGATGATTTTTCGCTGTCAATCAAAGGCCAACCAAAGGTCAACCAAACTACTGGTTGGGTGGCCGATGACTTATATATGGAGGGAGAATATTCTAGAATGATCGCGGAGTAAACACTAAGAATATTCGTGTCTCACCATCTAGAATGTTCCGGTAGTTTCCATATGCACGCGTTATGGTTCGTTTCCTATTAATTGAGGGTATTCATTATCTCAAAACTAGAGCCAAATCGGAAAAACTACTTTCATTTTGAAATTCAGCAACCCCAAAATACCCTAAATTCGTACGAATTTCCTTGGCAACGAAACAAAAAAAATTTTTTGTTGAGCTGTGTAATAGCCCTACCAATAATTTAGGCATTATCTATAAAATTGGTTGTAAACAATGTGATTCCTTTTACATTGGTCAGACGGAAAAGGATTTGCACACGCGTGTAAAACAGCATCAATATTCCGTTAGAACGGGACAGTCGCCCAGTGCCCTTTTTGTCCATTTGTCAGAGTTATCCCATTGTATTGATTGGAACAACGCTTCAGTTTTGTTTCACTCTAGCAACATTGTTAATAGAAATATTCTTGAGTCTGCTATTATTCAACTTGCAAATAACTAACATGAGCAAAGGTCTTTTTCAACTCGATCCCGTTGTTTTGAATTCGTTCTGAATGGATTTACACAAGAAGGGCAGAATGCTAAACCTTTGGTAATCTTCCCTTATGAATTTGTATGCTCCTCTTACAATTTTTATTTTTCAATTTATTTATTTATTTATTTTTTTATTTTTTGTTTTTTTGCAGTGTTCCTGAGGATGTCATTAGACGAAAGCGCTTGAGCACCACTCTGTGTTTCCTTTCCTTCGTGGTTTTATTCATCACATATATATATATATATATATATATATATATTATATATATATATATGAAAATTATTTCACGAAAGTAACACGTGAAAAATATTTATGATGAATGAAACCACGAAGGAAAGGAAACACACACAGAATGGTGCTCAAGCGCTTTCGTCTAATGACATCCTCAGGAACACTGAAGTACATAAAGAGTTACAGTCTATATAGAGGTTACAGAAAAAAAAAAATATATATATAATTATATATATATATATATATATATACAATAAACGGAGAAATAAAAATAAAAATTAAAAATTAAAGGATTGTGGGATGAGCATACAAATTTGTGAGGAAAAACTACCGATTTTAGCACTTTGCTTGAATCCAACACAAGATCAAATGAACTGTTTCCAACCGATGTTATAGTTAATTAAAAAAAATAATAAATTGAAAAACAAAAATAAAAATAAAACTTATAAGAGGAGCATACAAATTTATACTGGAAATCTGCCCAGGTTTTGCACACACGTATAAAACAGCATCAATATTCCGTTAGAACGGGACGGTCGTCCAGTGCCCTTTCTGTCCATTTATCAGAGTTATCCCACTGTATTGATTAGAATAATGCTTCAGTTTTGTTTCACTCTAGCAACATTGTTAATAGAAATATTCTTGAGTCTGCCATTATCCAACTTACAAGTAACTTCAACATAAGCAAAGGTCTTTTTCAACTCGATCCGGTTTTTTTGAATTCGTTCAGAACGGATTTAGACAAGAAGGGTAGAACGCTAAACCTTTGGTAAACTTGTGTAAAAAGTGAACAATGAACAATAGTTTTATGTTCGAATGTCCATTTTTACATAAGAACCAAAATCGCTTAACGCGAGTTTGGATAATAATTTTACTTGTAGCTTCCTATTTTTGTTCGTGTCACAACCCTACGATCTACCCTTTCTATGGTTTAGTCGTATCCATCATCCATTTTTCATTTGTTATAAAAGTTATTATAATTAATTATGAATTGTCTTGCATCTCACCCTCGACCCTAGATTATGCATACACATTGCATGTAACAGGATTGGAACCCGTAGCTGTACTTCTTAGTCATTACTACCCACACTTTGCCTCTAATTCATCTTTTCTAATAATGACTTATACACTATGACGTCACAAAATAACTTTATTCCCTTTACGTTCCCACTCTGTGTCTCTAATTCGTTCTTGTAAATCTTCCTAACAATGATTCGTACTCTACGTACAAATTCAATAACTATGACGTCACATTTTCCCGTCATTAATTTCCCTTCATCATATCTCTAGTATTCAATGTATGAAAATTTATATATCATCATAATAAAAACTGTACACCCTATAGAAGTCATTATTTATATGTTATGTAGTATAAATATTATTATTCAACCATATTCATTCATCTACCTATTGTCTACTTATGCCCTATCAACTTATCAGTCTATTTTTACTCGTGTCAATCTATGAAACGCAAAACCTTTGCCTTCGTTCGGGAACGCGAAAAAACGTTCTCGTATTATTTTTTCCATTTTTATTTTTTAAATTATTTGACCTCCCGAGGTGAACTCTAGACAATGCTTAGTAAGTTATTATCAGAAATTCCACTCATCACAGCATAATTTGAACGCTTCTAAGATAAAAAAGGTCTCCTTTCGCTTTGATTCGAATGTATAACATTATAGCGTATTATTTCAGTAGTAGATACGTCAATTAACAATTTGCTAAAATTGTAATTAAATGTAATCCTTTAATATAATGTAATTGATGTAATGTACTTTAATGAAACTGTAATGAACAATAACTTGTAATGTACTTCAGTGAAACTAATTAAATGTAATGATTTAATTTATAATGTAAGAATGTACTTTAATGGAATTGTAATTAAAAAGTGAATATGAATTAATTGGTAGTTGTAATCCATAATTGTAATGAACCAAAATTAATACGTACTCAGTCATGTACTCAAAATTGTGCTGATGTGCTAATACGAAATAATATCGCCTCAATAATTGTCGAATCGGCGATACTACTGTTCTTTTTTATTTTTATATTTTTTATTCTTTTTAGTTGAAATCATGTGTTTAAAAAGGGGGAAACTTAACCTTCGATTGTCTCCCCAAACATTAGATTATATTATGCATGTACCATCTTCATTTAGGACACTTCTAAATTAATCTTCATTATTAGAGCTCTTCTCATTAGAGAGCTTCTCATTAGACTTCTTCAGATTAGCACTTCGTCGGGAGGGGCAGAAGCCCCTTGCCTCCTTAACTTAAGTATTTTTAGATTCCGGCCTGAGCCATGGTCGAAAGAGGTCGAACCTCTACCCCTTGTAATTCAGAGTACCAACTGTAATTTTTAAGAAGTAACCACCCTTTAAGAAGTTTTTTATCTTTTTCCTTCGAGCCGTGCTCGCTTCAGAACTTAGTCAGAAAAGTCGATAATTATAAAAAGAGAAGAATTAATAAGCAGAAAGAAAAGAATTAACAGAGTGTCGACCCCCTAAGGCGACCGAAAAGAATTATAGAAAAGTATAAAGAAGAAGCATCCGTTGCAGCCTCCTAACTAGAACCCCCTTCGAATCCGAACCGACAAAGGACCATAAAGGGGGGGGGTTAACAGCTGGGCTATCCCTGCCAGGATTAAAAGAAGATTATTTTAAGAAGAGGATTCTAAAAATTGGCGACCCTACTATCAAGATGATTTTACCAGAAGATGTTTAACCAGAAGATGTTTAACAAGAAGTTGTTTAACAAGAAGATTTTTAAGAAGAGGCCACTCTTTGGCCAAGATAGAAATTACCCTGCATCAGGATAACAAGATTATTTTAAGAAGAAGAAGATTTTAAGAAGAGTCCACTCTTTGGCCAAGATAGAAATTACCCTGCCTCAGGATAAAACCAGTCGACCGGCGTGTCACGACTTCTAGTTCGTAACATCCACCCTTGACCGGTGTGTCACGACTCCAAGTTCTTCACGCCTAGTTTTCACCCAGGAACAAGTAGCCAGACACGTCTTCAGGACACACCTCAAAAGGATTTCGCCATAGGAATCTTGTTAAGTATAAAACTTTAAAAAAAAAAATAATTTCTAAACATTTGAAAAGTCATTATTATTAACAATTAATATTTAGTATTGAGCCAGAATTTAACACAAAACACAGTGAACACTTCAGACACCAGTGATACACTTTTTTTTAGTGAAACAGTTATTGTAAGAGAGTTAATTGTAACCGAGTTAATTGTAACCCAGAGTTAATTGTAACACAGAGTTAAATGTAACAGAAGTTAATTGTAACAGAGTTAATTATTTTTAAGAGTTATTTTCAGTTATTTTCACTGTTATATTCAGTATAGAATAATTTTATTTTATGTACCTTCCCATACATTAGAGTGAAATATTGTTTACATTTTTTTTATTTTTTGTTTGCAAATTTTTTTCAATTACTGAATTTAATTGACTTGCAAATTAAGAGAGAGAGAGTTTACAGAGAGATTTATAGAAATACTTGAAGCAGTTTCAAGTTAGACAGTTAAGTTTCAAGAATACTTGATAAGAGTTCAAGTTACAGTTTCAAGATACTACTTGATAAGAGTTCAAGTCAGTAGTTTCATTTTCAGTTCAGAATACTTGATAAGAGGTCAAGTCAGAAGGTTGCATACAAGAGGGACAACCAAACCCCAGAGATTTATAAAGATACTCGAAGTAGTTTCGAGTCAGTTTTATTTGCAAATAAGTTGCAAATCAAGTTTCAGTTTCAATAGGTTGCATCCAAGAGGGACAACCGCCCCAGAGATTTCAGATTTATTTGAAGTCAGACAGTTTTAGCTCAAGTCAGAGTTAGATTCGAAGTCAGAGTTAGATTCGAAGTCAGAGTTAGATTCGAAGTCAGAGTTAGATTCGAAGTCAGAGTTTATTTCAAATCAGAGATTTATTCCAAGTCATTTTTATTTGAAGTCCCAAGTTAGTTTTCAATGCAGTCAATTGAATTCAACTTTTCCTTTGTAATTTAAGAAAATGTAATTTAAGAGTTTAATTCAACCTTTTTTTTTGTAAAAGAATATAATTCAACCTGAATTGACCGGGTTGCGTCTTTAGTTTAACCCTTTTTCTTGTTCATGTCATTATTGCGTATATAAATATACAGGTGAAATGACATTTTGTTGTTTGTAACCAAAATAGTTTTTACAATTGTTTGTAACGATTTTGGTAACTATTGTAATGTATACGTGATAATAATAGTTGTGTAACAATTAATCGATCATGTACCTAATTTATCCTGCTCTGTACGATCGGGAAATTTACCCGTATGAAATTTCAGTCATTTAATTTTTAATAAAACTTCTACGCAATAAAACAAATGTATTTGTCTATATGCAAACAAGTTTTCAGACTAAAATATCAAATAATTCAAAATTCTATCAACATTCAACGAAAGAGTATGATTTTTCTACTTAACCTTCAAAAATTATTAAACCTTTTTAATATTTTTTTTATTATATAAAAATAATTTTTAATAAAAAATTCAATTGAAATTATTAAAAGAAAAGATTGTTCGAAATGCTTCCCTTTCATTTCAATAACTTTTTTATTCTTGATCGAAATTTATCTATGATTCGATTTACTTTTATTTTTTTTAGAATATTATAAAATTGTATTTAGCTCGTGGAAATGCATAATTGATTCATATTTTTTAATTTGTATTTTAATTTTTTTGTTCAATTAATCGTGAGTAACTGTCCTTAAATTATTATACATCATTTTTAAACTTTGTTAATTCAAAAAAAAACTTCCAAATCCCTACACATTTGACCACAGGTCTATACATCATCCACTACGTAATTCGATTTGTACCTACAACAGTCAATAAAAATGCATGCACACTATATATACTATATATACAAACCTCATACTCAAATCATTGAATATCACAATAAAACTATTTCATTACGTAAGTGCCAACTATGCGATTTAGTCTTAATCAATTTTTGCATTCATGCATTCATGCATTTTTGCATTCATGCAGTTAATTTAACAATCTGTCTCGAAATTATCAGCTACACACTTTATACCTAGTACACAAAAATACACACTAGACCACAGGTCTATACATCATCCATTACGTAATTCTATTTTTACCTACACTAGTCAATAAAAATTAGCTTATAGCTTGTATGATTTAGATTTTTCCCTCTTACCTATTCATTATGAATATAATTTATCCCACAGAAGAAAAAAAAAAAAAAATTTGTAAAAAAATTTTAACCATATTCTTTGTCTAACTTAATTGTTTGTCTAAATTAACGTACTAAACCTTTTATTCTGTTTGTATAAAAGTCGTTTTAATCTTTGATTTTTTTTTAATATTTTGTAAGCAAGTGTCATTTTAAAAATTTGATTATTCTGCATTGTATCAACTACCCGAACTCATTCTGTATAAAATTTCTATTGTAAAGAATGTCGTCATTACTTACGATGTTATTTTCTCATTTGTATTGTATTAATGGTACCCTATTAAATTATTGTATAAATATCATTTTTAAAAGGGGAGAGTAATGTAAAAAGTGAACAATGAACAATAGTTTTATGTTCGAATGTCCATTTTTACATAAGAACCAAAATCGCTTAACGCGAGTTTGGATAATAATTTACTTGTAGCTTCCTATTTTTTTTCGTGTCACAACCCTACGATCTACCCTTTCTATGGTTTAGTCGTATCCATCATCCATTTTTCATTTGTTATAAAAGTTATTATAATTAATTATGAATTGTCTTGCATCTCACCCTCGACCCTAGATTATGCATACACATTGCATGTAACAGGATTGGAACTCGTAGCTGTACTTCTTAGTCATTACTACCCACACTTTGCCTCTAATTCATCTTTTCTAATAATGACTTATACACTATGACGTCACAAAATAACTTTATTCCCTTTACGTTCCCACTCTGTGTCTCTAATTCGTTCTTGTAAATCTTCCTAACAATGATTCGTACTCTACGTACAAATTCAATAACTATGACGTCACATTTTCCCGTCATTAATTTCCCTTCATCATATCTCTAGTATTCAATGTATGAAAATTTATATATCATCATAATAAAAACTGTACACCCTATAGAAGTCATTATTTATATGTTATGTAGTATAAATATTATTATTCAACCATATTCATTCATCTACCTATTGTCTACTTATGCCCTATCAACTTATCAGTCTATTTTTACTCGTGTCAATCTATGAAACGCAAAACCTTTGCCTTCGTTCGGGAACGCGAAAAATCGTTCTCGTATTATTTTTTCCATTTTTATTTTTAAATTTTTGACCTCCCGAGGTGAACTCTAGACAATGCTTAGTAAGTTATTATCAGAAATTCCACTCATCACAGCATAATTTGAACGCTTCTAAGATAAAAAAGGTCTCCTTTCGCTTGATTCGAATGTATAACATTATAGCATATTATTTCAGTAGTAGATACGTCAATTAACAATTTGCTAAAATTGTAATTAAATGTAATCCTTTAATATAATGTAATTGATGTAATGTACTTTAATGAAACTGTAATGAACAATAACTTGTAATGTACTTCAGTGAAACTAATTAAATGTAATGATTTAATTTATAATGTAAGAATGTACTTTAATGGAATTGTAATTAAAAAGTGAATATGAATTAATTGGTAGTTGTAATCCATAATTGTAATGAACCAAAATTAATACGTACTCAGTCATGTACTCAAAATTGTGCTGATATGCTAATACGAAATAATATCGCCTCAATAATTGTCGAATCGGCGATACTACTGTTCTTTTTTATTTTTATATTTTTTATTCTTTTTAGTTGAAATCATGTGTTTAAAAAGGGGGGAAACTTAACCTTCGATTGTCTCCCCCAAACATTAGATTATATTATGCATGTACCATCTTCATTTAGGACACTTCTAAATTAATCTTCATTATTAGAGCTCTTCTCATTAGAGAGCTTCTCATTAGACTTCTTCAGATTAGCACTTCGTCGGGAGGGGGCAGAAGCCCCTTGCCTCCTTAACTTAAGTATTTTTAGATTCCGGCCTGAGCCATGGTCGAAAGAGGTCGAACCTCTACCCCTTGTAATTCAGAGTACCAACTGTAATTTTTAAGAAGTAAACCACCCTTTAAGAAGTTTTTTATCTTTTTCCTTCGAGCCGTGCTCGCTTCAGAACTTAGTCAGAAAAGTCGATAATTATAAAAAGAGAAGAATTAATAAGCAGAAAGAAAAGAATTAACAGAGTGTCGACCCCCTAAGGCGACCGAAAAGAATTATAGAAAAGTATAAAGAAGAAGCATCCGTTGCAGCCTCCTAACTAGAACCCCCTTCGAATCCGAACCGACAAAGGACCATAAAGGGGGGGGGTTAACAGCTGGGCTATCCCTGCCAGGATTAAAAGAAGATTATTTTAAGAAGAGATTCTAAAAATTGGCGACCCTACTATCAAGATGATTTTACCAGAAGATGTTTAACCAGAAGATGTTTAACAAGAAGTTGTTTAACAAGAAGATTTTTAAGAAGAGGCCACTCTTTGGCCAAGATAGAAATTACCCTGCATCAGGATAACAAGATTATTTTAAGAAGAAGAAGATTTTAAGAAGAGGCCACTCTTTGGCCAAGATAGAAATTACCCTGCCTCAGGATAAAACCAGTCGACCGGCGTGTCACGACTTCTAGTTCGTAACATCCACCCTTGACCGGTGTGTCACGACTCCAAGTTCTTCACGCCTAGTTTTCACCCAGGAACAAGTAGCCAGACACGTCTTCAGGACACACCTCAAAAGGATTTCGCCATAGGAATCTTGTTAAGTATAAAACTTAAAAAAAAAAAATAATTTCTAAACATTTGAAAAGTCATTATTATTAACAATTAATATTTAGTATTGAGCCAGAATTTAACACAAAACACAGTGAACACTTCAGACACCAGTGATTCACTTTTTTTTAGTGAAACAGTTATTGTAAGAGAGTTAATTGTAACCGAGTTAATTGTAACCCAGAGTTAATTGTAACACAGAGTTAAATGTAACAGAAGTTAATTGTAACAGAGTTAATTATTTTTAAGAGAGTTATTTTCAGTTATTTTCACTGTTATATTCAGTATAGAATAATTTTATTTTATGTACCTTCCCGTACATTAGAGTGAAATATTGTTTACATTTTTTTATTTTTTGTTTGCAAATTTTTTCAATTACTGAATTTAATTGACTTGCAAATTAAGAGAGAGAGAGTTTACAGAGAGATTTATAGAAATACTTGAAGCAGTTTCAAGTTAGACAGTTAAGTTTCAAGAATACTTGATAAGAGTTCAAGTTACAGTTTCAAGATACTACTTGATAAGAGTTCAAGTCAGTAGTTTCATTTTCAGTTCAGAATACTTGATAAGAGGTCAAGTCAGAAGGTTGCATCCAAGAGGGACAACCAAACCCCAGAGATTTATAAAGATACTCGAAGTAGTTTCGAGTCAGTTTTATTTGCAAATAAGTTGCAAATCAAGTTTCAGTTTCAATAGGTTGCATCCAAGAGGGACAACCGCCCCAGAGATTTCAGATTTATTTGAAGTCAGACAGTTTTAGCTCAAGTCAGAGTTAGATTCGAAGTCAGAGTTTATTTCAAGTCAGAGATTTATTCCAAGTCATTTTTATTTGAAGTCCCAAGTTAGTTTTCAATGCAGTCAATTGAATTCAACTTTTCCTTTGTAATTTAAGAAAATGTAATTTAAGAGTTTAATTCAACCTTTTTTTTTGTAAAAGAATATAATTCAACCTGAATTGACCGGGTTGCGTCTTTAGTTTAACCCTTTTTCTTGTTCATGTCATTATTGCGTATATAAATATACAGGTGAAATGACATTTTGTTGTTTGTAACCAAAATAGTTTTTACAATTGTTTGTAACGATTTTGGTAACTATTGTAATGTATACGTGATAATAATAGTTGTGTAACAATTAATCGATCATGTACCTAATTTATCCTGCTCTGTACGATCGGGAAATTTACCCGTATGAAATTTCAGTCATTTAATTTTAATAAAACTTCTACGCAATAAAACAAATGTATTTGTCTATATGCAAACAAGTTTTCAGACTAAAATATCAAATAATTCAAAATTCTATCAACATTCAACGAAAGAGTATGATTTTTCTACTTAACCTTCAAAAATTATTAAACCTTTTTAATATTTTTTTTATTATATAAAAATAATTTTTAATAAAAAATTCAATTGAAATTATTAAAAGAAAAGATTGTTCGAAATGCTTCCCTTTCATTTCAATAACTTTTTTATTCTTGATCGAAATTTATCTATGATTCGATTTACTTTTATTTTTTTTAGAATATTATAAAATTGTATTTAGCTCGTGGAAATGCATAATTGATTCATATTTTTTAATTTGTATTTTAATTTTCTTTTGTTCAATTAATCGTGAGTAACTGTCCTTAAATTATTATACATCATTTTTAAACTTTGTTAATTCAAAAAAAAACTTCCAAATCCCTACACATTTGACCACAGGTCTATACATCATCCACTACGTAATTCGATTTGTACCTACAAGTCAATAAAAATGCATGCACACTATATATACTATATATACAAACCTCATACTCAAATCATTGAATATCACAATAAAACTATTTCATTACGTAAGTGCCAACTATGCGATTTAGTCTTAATCAATTTTTGCATTCATGCATTCATGCATTTTTGCATTCATGCAGTTAATTTAACAATCTGTCTCGAAATTATCAGCTACACACTTTATACCTAGTACACAAAAATACACACTAGACCACAGGTCTATACATCATCCATTACGTAATTCTATTTTTACCTACACTAGTCAATAAAAATTAGCTTATAGCTTGTATGATTTAGATTTTTCCCTCTTACCTATTCATTATGAATATAATTTATCCCACAGAAGAAAAAAAAAAAAAAATTTTGTAAAAAAATTTTAACCATATTCTTTGTCTAACTTAATTGTTTGTCTAAATTAACGTACTAATCCTTTTATTCTGTTTGTATAAAAGTCGTTTTAATCTTTGATTTTTTTTTTATATTTTGTAAGCAAGTGTCATTTTAAAAATTTGATTATTCTGCATTGTACTCAACTACCCGAACTCATTCTGTATAAAATTTCTATTGTAAAGAATGTCGTCATTACTTACGATGTTATTTTCTCATTTGTATTGTATTAATGGTACCCTATTAAATTATTGTATAAATATCATATTTAAAAGGGGAGAGTAATGTAAAAAGTGAACAATGAACAATAGTTTTATGTTCGAATGTCCATTTTTACATAAGAACCAAAATCGCTTAACGCGAGTTTGGATAATAATTTTACTTGTAGCTTCCTATTTTTGTTCGTGTCACAACCCTACGATCTACCCTTTCTATGGTTTAGTCGTATCCATCATCCATTTTTCATTTGTTATAAAAGTTATTATAATTAATTATGAATTGTCTTGCATCTCACCCTCGACCCTAGATTATGCATACACATTGCATGTAACAGGATTGGAACTCGTAGCTGTACTTCTTAGTCATTACTACCCACACTTTGCCTCTAATTCATCTTTTCTAATTATGACTTATACACTATGACGTCACAAAATAACTTTTTTGTTCGTGTCACAACCCTACGATCTACCCTTTCTATGGTTTAGTCGTATCCATCATCCATTTTTCATTTGTTATAAAAGTTATTATAATTAATTATGAATTGTCTTGCATCTCACCCTCGACCCTAGATTATGCATACACATTGCATGTAACAGGATTGGAACTCGTAGCTGTACTTCTTAGTCATTACTACCCACACTTTGCCTCTAATTCATCTTTTCTAATAATGACTTATACACTATGACGTCACAAAATAACTTTATTCCCTTTACGTTCCCACTCTGTGTCTCTAATTCGTTCTTGTAAATCTTCCTAACAATGATTCGTACTCTACGTACAAATTCAATAACTATGACGTCACATTTTCCCGTCATTAATTTCCCTTCATCATATCTCTAGTATTCAATGTATGAAAATTTATATATCATCATAATAAAAACTGTACACCCTATAGAAGTCATTATTTATATGTTATGTAGTATAAATATTATTATTCAACCATATTCATTCATCTACCTATTGTCTACTTATGCCCTATCAACTTATCAGTCTATTTTTACTCGTGTCAATCTATGAAACGCAAAACCTTTGCCTTCGTTCGGGAACGCGAAAAAACGTTCTCGTATTATTTTTTCCATTTTTATTTTTTAAATTATTTGACCTCCCGAGGTGAACTCTAGACAATGCTTAGTAAGTTATTATCAGAAATTCCACTCATCACAGCATAATTTGAACGCTTCTAAGATAAAAAAGGTCTCCTTTCGCTTTGATTCGAATGTATAACATTATAGCATATTATTTCAGTAGTAGATACGTCAATTAACAATTTGCTAAAATTGTAATTAAATGTAATCCTTTAATATAATGTAATTGATGTAATGTACTTTAATGAAACTGTAATGAACAATAACTTGTAATGTACTTCAGTGAAACTAATTAAATGTAATGATTTAATTTATAATGTAAGAATGTACTTTAATGGAATTGTAATTAAAAAGTGAATATGAATTAATTGGTAGTTGTAATCCATAATTGTAATGAACCAAAATTAATACGTACTCAGTCATGTACTCAAAATTGTGCTGATGTGCTAATACGAAATAATATCGCCTCAATAATTGTCGAATCGGCGATACTACTGTTCTTTTTTATTTTTATATTTTTTATTCTTTTTAGTTGAAATCATGTGTTTAAAAAGGGGGGAAACTTAACCTTTGATTGTCTCCCCCAAACATTAGATTATATTATGCATGTACCATCTTCATTTAGGACACTTCTAAATTAATCTTCATTATTAGAGCTCTTCTCATTAGAGAGCTTCTCATTAGACTTCTTCAGATTAGCACTTCGTCGGGAGGGGGCAGAAGCCCCTTGCCTCCTTAACTTAAGTATTTTTAGATTCCGGCCTGAGCCATGGTCGAAAGAGGTCGAACCTCTACCCCTTGTAATTCAGAGTACCAACTGTAATTTTTAAGAAGTAAACCACCCTTTAAGAAGTTTTTTATCTTTTTCCTTCGAGCCGTGCTCGCTTCAGAACTTAGTCAGAAAAGTCGATAATTATAAAAAGAGAAGAATTAATAAGCAGAAAGAAAAGAATTAACAGAGTGTCGACCCCCTAAGGCGACCGAAAAGAATTATAGAAAAGTATAAAGAAGAAGCATCCGTTGCAGCCTCCTAACTAGAACCCCCTTCGAATCCGAACCGACAAAGGGACATAAAGGGGGGGGTTAACACTTGTATGCTACTCCAATAACTTTTATTTTCCATTTATATTTATATATATCGAACTTAGACAAGAAGGGCAGAGTGCAAAAACCTGGGCAGATTTCCCGTATAAATTTGTATACTCCTCTTATAAGTTTTATTTTTATATTTGTTTTTCAATTTATTATTTTTTTAATTAACTATAACATTGGTTGGAAACAATTCATTTGCTCTTGTGTTGGATTCGAGCAAAGTGCTAAAATTGGTAGTTTTTCCTTACTAACTTTTATTTTTCAATTTATTTTTATATATATCGAACTTAGACAAGTAGGGCAGAGTGCTAAAACCTGGGCAGATTTCCAGTATAAATTTGTATGCTCCTCTTATAAGTTTTATTTTTATTTTATTTTTCAATTTATTATTTTTTTTAATTAACTATAACATTGGTTGGAAACAATTCATTTGATCTTGTGTTGGATTCAAGCAAAGTGCAAAAATCGGTAGTTTTTCCTTACAAATTTGTATGCTCATCCCACAATCCAATAATTTTTATTTTTATTTCTCCGTTTATTGTATATGTATATATATATATATATATATATATATATATATATATATATATATTTTCTGTAACCTCTATATAGACTGTAACTCTTTATGTACTTCAGTGTTCCTGAGGATGTCATTAGACGAAAGCGCTTGAGCACCATTCTGTGTTTCCTTTCCTTCGTGGTTTTATTCATCATATATATATATATATATATATATATATATATACTATATATATATATATATATATATATATATTAATATATATATATACACACACACACACACACAAGGTTTACAAAAGTAAATAGACACCATGATGATTGTCCTCAAGAGCAAATGGCAAAGTTCATCAATTGAATGCCAGAAGTGTGTCAGCTTTACATAATGCGAAGGAGAAAGCAACATGATTGTAAATACTGTATATTGATTCAATATATATATTGATTCAATATATATATTATTCATATATATATATATATATATATTTTTTTTCTGTTCTGTAACCTCTATATAGACTGTAACTCTTTATGTACTTCAGTGTTCCTGAGGATGTCATTAGACGAAAGCGCTTGAGCACCACTCTGTGTTTCCTTTCCTTCGTGGTTTTATTCATCACATATATATATATATATATATATATATATATATATATATGAAAATTATTTCACGAAAGTAACACGTGAAAAATATTTATGATGAATGAAACCACGAAGGAAAGGAAACACACACAGAATGGTGCTCAAGCGCTTTCGTCTAATGACATCCTCAGGAACACTGAAGTACATAAAGAGTTACAGTCTATATAGAGGTTACAGAAAAAAAAATATATATATATATATATATATATACAATAAACGGAGAAATAAAAATAAAAATTAAAAATTAAAGGATTGTTGGATGAGCATACAAATTTGTGAGGAAAAACTACCGATTTTAGCACTTTGCTTGAATCCAACACAAGATCAAATGAACTGTTTCCAACCGATGTTATAGTTAATTAAAAAAAAATAATAAATTGAAAAACAAAAATAAAAATAAAACTTATAAGAGGAGCATACAAATTTATAATGGAAATCTGCCCAGGTTTTGCACACACGTATAAAACAGCATCAATATTCCGTTAGAACGGGACGGTCGTCCAGTGCCCTTTCTGTCCATTTATCAGAGTTATCCCACTAGATTAGAATAATGCTTCAGTTTTGTTTCACTCTAGCAACATTGTTAATAGAAATATTCTTGAGTCTGCCATTATCCAACTTACAAGTAACTTCAACATAAGCAAAGGTCTTTTTCAACTCGATCCGGTTTTTTTGAATTCGTTCAGAACGGATTTAGACAAGAAGGGTAGAACGCTAAACCTTTGGTAAACTTGTATGCTACTCCAATAACTTTTATTTTCCATTTATATTTATATATATCGAACTTAGACAAGAAGGGCAGAGTGCTAAAACCTGGGCAGATTTCCCGTATAAATTTGTATGCTCCTCTTATAAGTTTTATTTTTATATTTGTTTTTCAATTTATTATTTTTTTAATTAACTATAACATTGGTTGGAAACAATTCATTTGCTCTTGTGTTGGATTCGAGCAAAGTGCTAAAATTGGTAGTTTTTCCTTACTAACTTTTATTTTTCAATTTATTTTTATATATATCGAACTTAGACAAGTAGGGCAGAGTGCTAAAACCTGGGCAGATTTCCAGTATAAATTTGTATGCTCCTCTTATAAGTTTTATTTTTATTTTATTTTTCAATTTATTATTTTTTTTAATTAACTATAACATCGGTTGGAAACAATTCATTTGATCTTGTGTTGGATTCAAGCAAAGTGCAAAAATCGGTAGTTTTTCCTTACAAATTTGTATGCTCATCCCACAATCCTTTAATTTTTATTTTTATTTCTCCGTTTATTGTATATATATATATATTTTCTGTAACCTCTATATAGACTGTAACTCTTTATGTACTTCAGTGTTCCTGAGGATGTCATTAGACGAAAGCGCTTGAGCACCATTCTGTGTTTCCTTTCCTTCGTGGTTTTATTCATTATATATATATATATATATATATATATATATATATATATATATTTAGGAGAAATCCAATGACAAGGAGAAATGTAAATGCCATGAAAAGTCTTCTTTAATGCGCAACGTTTCGAGCAATACGCTCATCTTCAGGCTGTTTAATAACAATGTGAAATTAAAATCAATATTGAATGAAAAACAAAACAGAAAATTTCTATAACCTATTCGTAAAGACAAATTTTAAAAGACTGAGAAAAGAGGGTTAAATTCTAAGTTATACAGATTTACATATAAAAATTAAGAAGTTATTTTTAAATACATGTAGTAAATGTGAAATTAGATTATCACGGTAGAGTTTGAAGTAAACAAATTTCGGGAAAATCCTGCAAGTCCGACACATTTCAAGAAAATAACAGTCCAGTTTTGACTTGAGAAACTTTCGTGAAGTCTTCCAAACATGGCGATAAGCCCTGAGGCCATCTTGTCCATACCTTGAATATATATAATCATGCGGGTTGCTTCTACAGAGCTTCAATTTAATGGACAAGATGGCCTCAGGGCTTATCGCCATGTTTGGAAGACTTCACGAAAGTTTCTCAAGTCAAAACTGGACTGTTATTTCTTGAAATGTGTCGGACTTGCAGGATTTTCCCGAAATTTGTTTACTTCAAACTCTACCGTGATAATCTAATTTCACATTTACTACATGTATTTAAAAATAACTTCTTAATTTTTATGTAAATCTGTATAACTTAGAATTTAACCCTCTTTTCTCAGTCTTTTAAAATTTGTCTTTACGAATAGGTTATAGAAATTTTCTGTTTTGTTTTTCATTCAATATTGATTTTAATTTCACATTGTTATTAAACAGCCTGAAGATGAGCGTATTGCTCGAAACGTTGCGCAATAAAGAAGACTTTTCATGGCATTTACATTTCTCCTTGTCATTGGATTTCTCCTAAATATTAAATTGAAGCTCTGTAGAAGCAACCCGCATAATTATATATATTCAAGGTATGGACAAGATGGCCTCAGGGCTTATCGCCATGTTTGGAAGACTTCACGAAAGTTTCTCAAGTCAAAACTGGACTGTTATTTTCTTGAAATGTGTCGGACTTGCAGGGTTTTCCCGAAATTTGTTTACTTCAAACTCTACCGTGATAATCTCACATTTACTACATGTATTTAAAAATAACTTCTTAATTTTTATATGTAAATCTGTATAACTTAGAATTTAACCCTCTTTTCTCAGTCTTTTAAAATTTGTCTTTACGAATAGGTTATAGAAATTTTCTGTTTTGTTTTTCATTCAATATTGATTTTAATTTCACATTGTTATTAAACAGCCTGAAGATGAGCGTATTGCTCGAAACGTTGCGCATTAAAGAAGACTTTTCATGGCATTTACATTTCTCCTTGTCATTGGATTTCTCCTAAATATTAAATTGAAGCTCTGTAGAAGCAACCCGCATGATTATATATATATATATATATATATATATATATATATATATACACACACACACAAGGTTTACAAAAGTAAATAGACACCATGATGATTGTCCTCAAGAGCAAATGGCAAAGCTCATCAATTGAATGCCAGAAGTGTGTCAGCTTTACATAATGCGAAGGAGAAAGCAACATGATTGTAAATACTGTATATTGATTCAATATATATATATTGATTCAATATATTATATATATTTTTTTTTTCTGTAACCTCTATATAGACTGTAACTCTTTATGTACTTCAGTGTTCCTGAGGATGTCATTAGACGAAAGCGCTTGAGCACCATTCTGTGTTTCCTTTCCTTCGTGGTTTTAGTCATCATATATATATATATATATATATATTATATATATATTATATATATATATACACACACAGAAGGTTTACAAAAGTAAATAGACACCATGATGATTGTCCTCAGAGCAAATGGCAAAGCTCATCAATTGAATGCCAGAAGTGTGTCAGCTTTACATAATGCGAAGGAGAAAGCAACATGGTTGTAAATACTGTATATTGATTCAATAAACCGTTTATTATTTATTTACTTTTATTATCAAATCAAAAACTCAGGAAAAAGCCCCAAAAGTATCTATTTACTTTTGTCAACTCTCTCTCAAAAAAAAAATAAATAAATAAAAAAAAAATATATATATATATATATAGTCATGGCAAATAGAACTGGGACCTTTCCATATAAACTCCATTTTCAAGCTGCCCCAGTTTAATTTGCCAGAGTGGCTCTATACGAGTGACGAAATAATCTTGCGGTGTCTGGCAGCTTAATTTTTACGAAATACACGGCGCCAGTGTTTTCATGCACGACAGTGCGCCTTGTCATAAGGCGAAAAAAGTGTCAAAGTGGCTTGCTGACAATAATATTAACGTGCTGAAGTGGCCAGGAAATAGCCCTGACCTGAATCCCATCGAGAACTGCTGGAATATCATGAAGCAGAAGCTTTCAAACATCGACACCACATCACTCGATAGTCTGCAGCAAGAGATCAAGTCGTTGTGAATTAAGAACATGACCTTGGATTATTTTCAAAAACTGAGTGATAGCATGCCGAAACGTCTTCAGATGGTCATCAAGGCCAAGGGCAACATAACTAAATATTAATGTAAGTGTTAAACTGCTCATTTGTCATATTTTCAAAGTAGGCCAAATTCTATATGGAAAAGTCCCAGTTCTATTTGCCGTGACTGTATATATATATACAGGGTGGCGCAAAAGTCAAGGAACTACAGGCGCATTTTAATAATTTGTTTTAATATGTTTTGTTCTTTTCAGATTTGTTGTTGAACCTATGGCACAGAAATTGACAATAGATGAACGGGTGGAGATAGTTTTAATGTGTGCAAGGCGTGGTAACACACCGATCAGTTGCTACTGCTTTTAATGACAAACACCCTGAGAGGCCGCCAGTTGTTCAGGCATCAGTTGGAAAACTGTTCACTCGCTTCAAAGAAATGGGAAGTGTTCATGATCGGCCGAGTAGTGGCCAGTAGCATGGGTGCAAAAGGAGAGAGAGTGCAATGCAATTTCAAATGTTGATCAATGTTGCATAAGGTTATGCAACAAAGGGGAGGGGAATGTTGCAAGAGAAACAAGGGTTATGCAACTTGGAGGCGGAGTTATCCCCCAAGAGAAAGAGAGAAGGAAAGAGAGGAAGAGAGGTGTTCGCCTGGAGGGAGCCAAGCGCATATTAAGACCAGCCGAGCGGCCGTTGTCTTAATATGTTCCTAATCAGCCAGCTGGCTTAATCAGCCAGTTGGCTTATCTCGCTGAGCTGGTAGATTGCGCTATTTATTTAATTAAAGCATATATTCTGGCTTAACCAGCCAGTTGACTTAGAAGGCGTAAATGGCTTGTTCAGGTGTACATTATTGAGTTGCCAGATTGCGTTTATTTATTTAATTAAAGCATATATTCTGACTTAACCAGCCAGTTGACTTAGAAGGCGTAATTGGCTTGTTCAGGTGTACATTATTAGGGTTGGCAGATTGTGCTATCCAGATATTTTTGGCAGTAGGTTTAGAAATCCGTTTTAGAAGGCAGCCATTTGCTGTAATTAAATGTCGGGTACAATCAAACGAATTAAATAAAACACCATTACATCATTCTGTTTATTTAGACGAATTAATGGATTCATTTTCACGAAATATATAGAAAATAAATATACAATAGAATATATATGATCAAAAATAATAATAGCATAAGAAATACCAACGAGGAATATATAATCAAAACAAATATACAATGGAATATATATGATCAAAAAATAATAATAGCATAAGAAATACGAGCGAGAAATATATAATAAAAAATATACAAAACGTTGTAGTATAACCATCAATATATTAGTAGATAAAAAAAAAATAAAATAAAATATATATATATATATATATATATAGATATATATGTTAACCCATCCGTCTATGGCCCTGGGTGGTTCGAATTGACGGGGGTTCTAGTTGGGAGGCAGCAACGGATATTTCTTCTATAACATTCTAATTCTTTTCTCTCGCTTTATGGTCGACAGTTGTTAATTCTTCTCTTTCTATAATACTCTGATACTTTCTCTTGGTACTAAAATTATCGGCTTTTCTTTTATAACTTATCGACTTTACTGACTAAATTCTTCTGAAGAGAGCACGGCTCGAAGGGGAAAATAAAAAGTTTCTCTTACTGTAGTTTACTTCTAAAAATGTACAGGTAGTGCTCTGAATTTACAGGGGTAGAGTTTCGACCTCTTTCGACCATGGCTCAGGCCGGAATCTAAAAAGTTAAGGAGGCAAGGGGCCTCTGCCCCCTCCTCGCAGCGAGGCTGCTAACAAGGGAGGCTTGTAGCAGTGACCAAAGCAGAGTGCCGTAATGAAGTGCAGTTCATTTTACAAATACATGTATAATATAAGCCTAAATTTTGGGGGACGGCAGTTGAAGGTTAAGTTTCCCCCCTTTTAAACACGATCAGATGTTTGAAAGATTCCAAATAAAAATTTTAAAAATAAAAATAAAAATAATCGTTTTTTTTTTTGCCGCGTCTTCATTTCTGAAGGCGATATCATTTCATAGTAGTACATAAGTACAATTTAAGTACACGACTGAGTACATTTTCGTTTGGGTTTATTACAATTATGATTGCGATTATGGATTACTTCCCATTCGCTTATGATTGTCCCTTACAGTTCTATTAAAGTACATTCTTACATTATATATAAAGTCATTACATTCAATTACAGTTTCATTGAAGTACATTACGTCGTTTACCATTCTTACAGTGTTTTTATATATTTATATATGGTTATAATATATGGTTATATTATATGGTTATATTATATGGTTATTATATATATGGTTATTATATATGGTTATTATATATGGTTATTAGCATAACACAAGTACATGAGACATGACACACATGATATAACATAACGCATGATAATGTTATGAATTCGAATCAGAGCGAAAGGAGATTTTTATCTTTGAAACGTTCGATTTTGCTGTGATTCGCGAATTCGACCACTCACCTACTGTAAGCCTAATGAATATCTTGTGAGGGGTGAACGCACTTGAAAAAAAAATTAAAAAAATACATGTGGACGTATTTTACATGTACGTAATACAATAGGTTGTGTGCGTAATATAGAGACGCGTAAAATATGGACTGATAGGTTGATAGGTATCAGTAGACAGTAGGTAGGAAACAACATAAATAATGATGTATAGAGAATTAAGTTTTTTTTCTTTTTATTATTATTATTATTATTAAAGAATTTACCATACATTCAATACGGAAGATGTCCAAATACTAAACACGTGATTCAGTGTTCAAGGTATGGCAAACGTGAAGAGAATTGTTACTTTATGACGTCATAGTTATTGAATTTGTACGTATAATACAAATCATTATTAGGAAGATTTACAAGAACGAATTAGAGACAAAGAGTGGGTATTAATGACTAAGAAGTACAACTACGGGTTCCAATCCTGTTATATGCAATGTGTATGCATAATCTAGGGACGAGGGTGAGATGCAAGACAACCATAATTAATTATAATAAATTCTATAACAAATGAAAAATGGAAAATGAATCCGACTAAACCATAGAAATGGTAGATCGTAGGGTTGTGACACGAACAAAAATAGGAAGCTACAAGTAAAATTATTATCCAAACTCGCGTTAAGCGATTTTGGTTCTTATGTAAAAAGGAATATTGATTATTCATTGTTCATTTTTACATATATATATATATATATATATATATATATATATATATATATATATATATATATATACAGTTATATTAAATATATTGAAAATAATAATATACACAACGAAGGAATATAATCAGTTGCATATTAGTACAGGAATATATATATATACACAATTAAATAATTAAATAAATAAATATACATCAAAATACTTCATGTTCTATGGTACAAAACGCTAAGCTCACACGTATTCGAGTCTACATTAACATTGTTATTACTTTGCACTACACGGTAAAACCGTCCAAGCATTACTTCACCGCTCAAGTTATACGGATACTTATACTCGATATAAATGACTTTCATATCGTTCAATACTATTTTTGTTCCCACTTTACATTCAGTTGGCAAGTTATCTTTAAACACGGCTAGAATACAATCAAAAGCATGCACAAAAAGGTCATCGTTAACCACAACATCATTATTAAATACAAGTTTATAAACACTCCTTTCCAATCGAGGGTTTTTTCTTACCGTCCCGAGCTTTTCAATCGTGAACTCTTCTTCACTCTGCATAGCGGCAACCCTTTAACGCCGAACGTTTTGGTAGGGTTAAGTCTAAATGCGTGTATTTGAAACGGTACGTATACGACCCAGTCGGCGTTAGAGGGTTAAAATAATCTTCCAAGTCGTAACGACAGCTACTCATTATATTGAGATACAGCTCTTCAGGATGAACAGTGTAGGCAAGCTCTGCCCTGTACCGCTCAAGTGCTTTGTACCAAAGTTCAGGATATTTCGAAAAGGATAAACCTTTCAAATATGCATCCAGCTCTAGACCATTATCGCCTTGTTCATTCCTACATTCGATAAATCCGTCGAGCAGAGCGGTGTATGCGTATTCAAGAACCGTGTCAAAATAAATCATATCCGTAACACGCGCGTCTAATATAGGCTTCAGCTTGCGGAATCCGACGATTTTAAACATTCTGTCGAGGATGAAACGGTTTCGCGTAGGGACAAGAACATTATTATCAGATGCATTCTTCCACATCAGTCGTATATCAATGCATGGCTGATCGTTATTTATACACAACATGCAAACAACGGCATATGAGGGGGCATCACTAATCTGCTCTGTTCTTGTACCTACACCTGCAGGTATTTTATAACGGTCCTCTCCCCACTTCTCAACTATCACGAACACTATTCATCTCCTCAACACTTAAATAAATAACATTAAGTTTATCAGAGTTTGCTTGCAGCATTGAGAATGCTTCTCAAAGGAAGTTCCATCGTATTCGCACGCCCACTCGGTTCAAGCTCCGAGGTGACTATGAGCCACAGGTGGGCGGATCGGCTCGACGGGCGGAATGAGTCACGCTGATGAAACGTGTACGGGTTTATTCGAGCTCGTGTGTTCCGGAGGGGTGAGGTACACGGTGAGCGGCTCGATGGGGGGGAGCGAGTCACACCATAAACTGCTGAAGCGTGTACAGTAGGGCGGCTCGTTTTTACACTTTTTTCGATATTTGATTGGGGGTAGTGCGGAAAAGTTGCGATTGGGAGAGAAAATAAAGTGTGTAAAATTTGTTTGATCTACGTCAATACCTTCCGGTGGCGGCGAGTCCTTAAAAATCGAAAAATAGGCCTAAAAACACAAAAATTTTATATAATTTTATATAATTTTTATATAATGTTCATTGTTCAATGACTGCTATTAATTTATTCAAGCCTATAATAGTGTTCTCAGGGTTGTTTGCACAGAAATATACCGGAATTAACATTTGTATAACATCTTGTTAAAACTTGCTTTAAATCAATATTTTGGATATTTTAACGGCTAAGACGCCACCGGAAGTTATTAACAGATTGTGCTGAAATTTTTATTGTTTACTTTGTAAGTCTTTAAAACCATTTTCCAATCTACCCCGTTAGGCCTATTTTTCGATTTTTAAGGACTCGCCGCCACCGGAAGGTATTGACGTAGATCAAAAAAAATTTACACACTTTATTTTCTCTCCAAATCGCAACTTTTCCGCACTACCCCCAATCAAATATCGAAAAAAGTGTAAAAACGAGCCGCCCTAGTGTACAGGCTTATTCGAATACTTGTGCCCATTATACTGGACAAACAGAATGTTCCGCTACATGAAGCAATACCGACTTTAATGTTTTATCGCTCACCAGACGTTCATTTCCACAAACTAAACATCTTCACAATCCGGTGCACTATTTGAGAGAAACACATACCCATATTTATCCTTTTTGTTTAACAGGCGATACTCGTCTCTAAAGTCTGTTAAAAACTCACACAAGCCATTAGCCACAATCTTACTATAAACCTCGTCATGATATATTAATATAGTGGTAAAAATACTCAAGATTCTCCATGATGACAAGATTTACATTCTCAGCCGTAGGGTACGAGTAGTAGGTATGATGTAACATGACATAATATCGCTTGTTAACCACTCATCAACAAGACTCACTATCCATAACCGTTGCTTATCTCCTGAACGTGTTGCTTCTTCTTCTTCGCGGTATATGGGAGCCTTTATAAAGGTTAGGTCTACAACATACTTCAATGCATCGTTTGTACTACGAAATCCTACAATGCCCTCGCCAGAATACCCGTAGAGTATTTGAACATCTTGGTCCTTCGCATGGCTCAATGTAGCCTTAAAAGTATCAAAGGAGGGGGGAACAGGGGTTTTTTCAGTATCCACTACATCTTGGCACTTTGCCGAATACCACTTCATAAACGTTCAACACGCAATATTAAAGGTAGCCATTACTATTTTTCGTCTACAGGGGAGAATACACGTCTAAGCTCAAGGGTGGGTATGCAGAGGTCAACTGTGCATGCAGGGATAGAGATATGCTCAGGTAGTGGCAAGAGTCACATGACCGACCTTACAGTGGGCGGAGCTTGGCTTTTTACTGTACACACACACACACACACACACACACACACACACATGCACACATGCAAAGGAGAAAATGAAACATTTATTGAAGCAAATATACGTGATAAATAAACATACCGTTAACAATACACATATATATCAATACAATCAAGGATTAAGGTAGCCAAAGGGTACGGTATCATAGGTACCAGGCACCTGGTAACGTTTCCTTTAGGTGTTACGGCATACCTTCGTGCCCCTAAGTTCCTTCACACACCCCAGTTTCTGCGACCGAAAATTGTGGGTCCCCACAGTCAGTTGGGGTAGCTGGTCACCCTCATCTTCCAAGCACACTAGATCTTTCAACGAGTCAAAGTTAACGACTCGACGGTTCGCATGGTTAAGCATGATACCCTTAGCCTTCACGATATACTTCATATCATCCTCTACCCTCACCCGTCCTAGGTTTCTGGCCCTGCTGACACAAACGAGTCTGCGTATGCACCATCACCATACTCATCCTTGCTCTCGTCAATTAGCTCTCCGAGGAACTCCCCAATAGCGGGCATGTATTCACCTTCCCACACTGTGAATATCACGCTATCTGTGTCAGCGTATAGCACCCTCCGTCCAAGAGAGTGCAGTAGTCCCCAAAGTTTGATGCGTGCGTAGGTCGTTGTGAAGCTGGCTACAGGTATGTTTGTAACCCGTGAGGTATCTGTGGCCAGTTCGGTGATGTACTTTATTATGTAAGTATTACCTACATTCACGATCTCCATAACCTCTTTATCGGGAGTGTTGGCATAATCCTAGACTTCACTATAACTTTGTGCCAAATGAACGTTCCCTTTGCCAGTATTCTGTGCAAATTTCCCCCAAAGACTGTTTAGACACAACTTTTCACTAAAGCGCTTGCCAGGATTCTTAAAAACCTGGGAACGGTCAAGCTGTATACCTTCATGGGCACGGTAACGTTGAATATATGCCGTTTTTTCATCTTCGGTATCAACCCCTCGCGGATATCCCGATGCTTCTACTTTATCCTTCAAAAAAGCGTTTATGTATTGTGTGAAAAGGTTGGGTAGCTTCTGAAACCTCCACACCTTCAGGTATCTTCAATATTCTGTACCATGGCGAACGGCTAGGTCCAGCTCAGGGCTTGTACATACATCTCTGATCTTACGCTGGTTGGTTGTATGGTCACAATCACCGTTGTTCTCCTCTGCGCACTTCACGCACAGGGGAAACATGAGTGTGTGATCTATAACGACAGGTAAGATCGGCATCCATAAATCGCGAGGGGGGGGGAGTACGTCTACGAAAGAGAGTCCAAAGTAGTGCTCGATACCATACCAACTCGTCGATGGTTGGTATGGTGGGACCCACCACTTTTTCAGGCGCACCTACGGGTAAGGATTGCTCTTCATCACGTAGGGGTATAAAGAGCAGAAGTCGTAGTAGTGGAGTTTCACGCCCTCCGTAGGCGGAAAGTATAGCTTGAATGGGTTTTTGCGCCCTCCAAACAAGCTGTCACCGCATTTGAGGGGGTCCAACACCAATGAACGTTTGATGGCCCTTATTTCTTCACGGTACCGGGCATCTGTTTCCATCCGTGCATCATACTCATGCTCCCACACGATCTTATAAGTGAACTGGGAGCCTATAAGTTGATCACGGTTACGGGTCCATGCGAGGCTGTCGGCGGGGGATCTTCCATAAAGGTCCCCTGTGACGGCACATTCAGCGCGCGGGCATCCATGCCACCAGCAGCCGTTAAACGAATACACAGGCTTCTCACCAGTGACTGGATCCTCACTTAGGCCATCAACCCAAAAAACACGTTTTATGTATACCCCGATTTGTTGCTATAGGTGTATGAGCCAGTAAATAGCCTTCTACCCATAACTGCGGGGGTTGTTTCTGTGAATGACTGCTAAGGTGTCTTTAGGCAGGAAGTTATTTTTGAACACTGTAAAACATAATGAAGCGATCGTGTTCGCGACTTGCAACGAATCGCATTTGAAAAGGGCTATATACATCCTTCTAAAGGCTTGAAAGCATACTCTAAGTACACGTACGTCATTCACGCAATAATGTTCACATTCATCGGCTATATTGTATGGACTAGCTTCATTAAAACTGTTGTAGTAGCGGTCAAAATCTTCACGCTCGCTATCACTCATGTTGGTGTAGTTAACGTAATGTTTGGGTGAAGGTAGTCCTACGTAATTCAAAGTTTCGTTATTGAGGAAAGTTATTCCAGGAGACCATGTGACGCCACAACACCGGTTGGTAGTCATGGATGAGATCTTGAAAAGAGGAAGAAAGACCCGAGGAACAACAGTGAGGAGAATTAGGTGGTACAAACTGAAAGAGGAGGGGAAGAAACGGGAATTTAGAAAGAGAGTGTTGAGTGAAATCCATGTTGATGAACAGAATGTACAGGATTGGTGGGTACATAATGCGAATGTCATGAGAACGGCAGGTAGAGACATATTGGGGGAAACATCAGGTAGAGTGTGGGAAGATAAGGAAGGATGGTGGTGGAGTGATGAGATCCAAAAAGCACTACGAAGTAAGAGAGAAACTAAGAAGTTATGGGAAGAATCGAGGAGTGAAGAGTGTAAGGTGGTATATAAAGAAGCAAAGAAACAGGCAAAGAGAGCAGTGGCGAGAGCAAAGGCAGAGGCATATCGGCAGATGTATGAGGATTTAGAGGATCGTGAAGGACAAAAGAAGATATACAGATTGGCTAAGAGCAGAAATAGAGCGACAAAAGACTTTACACAGGTAAAACAAATTAAGGGAAGGGAGGGGGCGGTGCTGCAAAGAGATGAAGAGATAAAGGATAGATGGAAGGAATATTTTGAGGAATTATTAAATAAAGAAAACCCAAGATCTTTCTATGAGGATGGATTACCAAATGTAACTATGACAGAACAAGTGGAGGAGGATGGAAGTGAGTCGTGCTCTGAATAGGGTGAAAAATAACAAAGCGACTGGCCCAGACGAGATACCAGCTGAGGCATGGAAGGCACTGGGAGATGAGGGGGTGGATCTGGTGTGGGATCTAATGCAGAAGTTGTTTGACCAGGAAGTGATTCCGGATGAGTGGCGGACCAGCATCATAGTGCCTATATTCAAAGAGAAGGGAGATGTACAAGATTGCACGAATTATAGAGGGATCAAGCTAATATCACATACAATGAAGATATGGGAGCGAATAGTGGAGAGTAGGTTGAGAGACGAAGCGGAAGTGTCAGTGGAACAGTTTGGATTTAGCAGGGAAGGAGAACGACAGATGCAGTTTTTGCATTGAAACAGTTGGCAGAGAGGTACAGAGAGGGGCAGAAGGCGTTGCACATGGTTTTTATTGACTTGGAGAAGGCATATGATAGGATACCACGGCAGGAAGTTTGGAGATGCTTAAGGGAAAAGATGGTACAGGAGAAGTATGTTAAACTGATCAAGGGGATGTACAGGGGAGTAACAACTAAGGTGAGGAGTAGTGTGGGTGTGTCAGAGAGCTTTGGGGTGGAAGTTGGTCTGCACCAAGGATCAGCTTTGAGCCCCTTCCTTTTCAATGTGGTATTCGATGTGTTGACGGACAGGATTAGAGGGGAGGCGCCGTGGTGCATGATGTATGCAGACGATGTTATGTTGAGTGGGGAGACGAAAGAGGAGGTGGAGCAGCAGTTGGAAAATTGGAGAGAGGCGTTGGAAAGTAGGGGGATGAGAATTAGCCGAAAGAAGACCGAATATATGAGATGTGATGTGCAGCAGGACCGAGGAGGGGAAGTGACATTGAGTGGAGAGCGTGTTAAGACGGTGGAGTATTTTAAATACTTGGGGTCAACAGTGGATGCAGAGGGGGAGCAGAGAGAGAGATAAACTGTAGAATACAGTCGGGGTGGAAGAACTGGAGGGACGTATCAGGGGTGCTCTGTGATAAGAGGGTCCCAGTGAAACTGAAGGGAAAGGTATTCAAAACAGTGGTGAGGCCGGCAATGTTGTATGGAATGGAGACTGTGCCAATGAAGAAGAGCAATGAAAGAAAAATCGATGTGGCTGAAATGAAGATGTTGAGATGGATGTGTGGAGTGACGAGGAGGGATAGGGTCAGAAATGAGCATATAAGGGGAACAGTGAAGGTGGCGGAAGCATCTAAGAAGGTGCAGGAAGCCAGGCTGAGGTGGTATGGACACGTCAGGAGAAGAGAGGAGGAGTATGTGGGGCGCAGAGCGCTGGAGATGGAGTTGCCGGGACGGAGAAGAAGAGGAAGACCGAAGACGAGATGGAGGGATTGTGTGGTGGCGGACATCAGGGAGAAGGACTTGGAGGAGGACGCGGTATACGACAGAGAGTGGAGAAGACGAACCAAAAACAGCGACCCCATGTAAAGATGGGATAATAAGCTGCGGAAGAAGAAGAAGAAGTTAGTGAGGAATGTGTAAGGGAAATACCCTTTTGAAACTTGAGCGGCTACCCCCATGACCTTGGGTAGCTTTGCTAATTTACAAGGTGTGAACAGCAGGGTGTCTTTAAACTGTACATTACCTCTTATCTGCATCTGTATTAGTTTGTTGCCTCTTTTCAAGGGATCACCTATAAATATCGCAGACGACTCGTGTTCAAGCAACTCCTCATAAAGGAACTGTGTGTCAAATTTCGCCCTGTTATGGGCAAGAATATACAGGGTGTCCGAGAATTATCTGTACAAGTTTTGGCTGTTATTAAAAGTCAACCATGAAGTGTAGAAATTCCAGTGTTGTCCCATTTTACAGAGAATCTCATTAAGTTTTTTCTGATACCAAGTTTTGACAAGTTTTTTAGAAATTCCAGATGTGTCCGAAAATTATCTGTACAATTTCATCTTTTAATAAAATTCTTGATAACACACGTAAAATTCTTAAACAAGATTATTTAGAATCTGTATTTTCAAAAGTTTCTTTTATTAAAGTAACGTTGTTACAAACATTCGACATGTACACCATCAGTGATTCGCAAAACATCCAATCGATAATCCAAATGTTGCCATGTACGCTGCAGCATACCCACATCAATTCGCTCAATAGCAGCTGTGACTCTTGCTTTTAAATCATCAATGTCTGTCACCCGCGTACAAAAAAGAAAAAACTTGTCAAAACTTGTTATCAGAAAAAACTTAATGAGTTTCTCTGTAAAATGGGATAACACTGGAATTTCTACACTTCATGGTTGACTTTTAATAACAGCCAAACATTGTACAGATAATTCTCGGACACCCGGTACAGTTATTTTTTTTAACTTGTACGCTAATTTGACAATATAGGATACAGAGTTTCACAGGGCAGCCGTGTGCATTCGTTTTAAGAATGTTTGTCTGTTTTCCACATTTGTAGCACTCGTCACACTCGAGCTCCTTCAATATCACAGATAGTCTGACTTACGAGTAAATGTGGAATAACCTCTTTGGTTTCAGCGTCCGTGTAAGTTTCTATATCGTCGTACACGGTTATACAAGGGCTATTTTTAGGCTTATCATCTTTCGTATAACATACATGCCTCACTCCATCCGCCTTATATTTTTCACGACATGTAGAACAGTGAATTTCATCGCATTTATGTTTGAAATTCCCCCAATTATCCATCATGTGAAACATACCGCACTTACAAATCCTCATTTTCCTGCAAGTGCCATTTGATTTATGGAGTTCAAAGCAATTATTATTGAAAAATGTACGTCTACACGCATAACATTCCCTCTTCTCGGTTTCAACTACACGACTTTTACATTTAGGGCGCTTTTACACTGCTCACATACCATGTAGCAATCCTTACAATGTTTCACCATATCATTAGCAAACTCGAGACATCCCTTGCACAAATCATGATGCCTTCCATATTTTCGACTTTTATCATAACTGGCGTAGAGAGACCTTATGTTACGGATGGGGAGATACGATGTTCCTGACAATCCTAAAATAAGTAGAGGTCTTGTATGATCTCTCACGCTGCTTTTAAAAACATACACAGTCCTACGACGATCATCTATTCCAAATACGACTATACGTGCATTCATTTCCTGCTCGGCCCTTCTCAGTTCTTCAGTACCCATATTACACTCGAACCCAAGCTTACAATCTGAAGTCAGTTTACGGGCACGCTGCACAACCGTAGGCAGCCAAATTTTTGGCGTCCAAGTATGTAGCACAGTGAACATATGAGCTTGGTTTTCTTTCCCTGGATCCCTGGATCCCGGCTGTTTTTATTGGATTTGAAAATCCCGGGAATTGGACAAATATCCCGGGAAATCCCGGGATTTTAAAATGACTTAATTTATTTTTTACTGATTTGTTTGTTTTTTCTTTTGTTATTAGAAGGCTCTTGGGTAGAATTAAAGAAAACTGCATAGTATTTACCACATTTTATTCTACTTTTCTGCTTTCTTAAATGAACACCTACTAGCATTAGCAACTTAGATCAATCTAAAAGTGGGCCGGTATGCCAAAAACTGGCGGAGGGAATGTCGCTAGCGCTGCGTATAATACAAGGAACCGAGTCTCAGTATATTATCTAGTGATCGCAGGCAACTCATCTTGCATGCAGTATTCTTTCTACATCAAAAATAAAAAGGCATACTAATGCCACTCACTAAATCATCATAATACATGAAACCATTCTTATTTCCTGAGTACGCATGATAAATATTATGTTTAATAAATAAAACTGGGTAACAAAATTTGAAAAATTTTCTGTTTATTGTGATTTTTCTGTCGTTTCTTAATGATTTCGGGCGCTGATTCCAAAAAATGATATTGGTTTTGCTCTATCATCAACCGTTTCAAAAATATAGGTTATCACACTTTTCACATGGCAAAGTATATAAAAAAGGCTAACATAAATATTTTCTGAAAATAAAAACACTATTGGAAATTAATGTTTATTGAGCCAAAATTGTTTGACAAACCCAAAATGGTGCAAAGGATATAATATATATCATGAGGAGAACCGATAAGAGAATAACAAGCCTCGTTATGCAGTGTGCGTTCCTTAAAAATGCACTGAAGAACGCGACTTCCGCGTATGAACATTCTTATCCTTTCTGATCAGCGACCATACGTAGTCTCCCATCATGGAAGCATCCCAATGGCCCTGGTACCTTTTCTCCATCGTTTGAATATCTTGATGGAATCTTTCACCATGTTCTTCACTCACATCGCCCAGGTTATCACGAAAAAAGTCTAGATGTGAATGCAGATAGTGTAATTTTAAAGACATACGGCACCCTATTTTGCCATAGCACTTATTGAAGTTTGACACTAACTCCTTATAGTTTGGTGCTTTATGGTTGCCTAAAAACCCGCGAACCACATCATGGAAAGCACACCAAGCCTCTTTTTCGATCTGAGTCATCTTGGCTTCAAGGTTTTTTGAATTCAACAGCGCCTTGATTTGTGATCCTACAAAGATGCCAGCCTTGACTTTGGCCTCAGAGAGTTTAGGGAACATGACCCGAATCTGTAGGAAAACTTCCCCTCTAAAATCTAACGCAGTTACAAACTGCTTAATTAGACCCAACTTAATATGGAGAGGTGGTAGCAGAACTATGTCAGGTTTCACAAGAGGTTCCCTGAGTACATTGTACTTTCCTGGTTGCAGTCCTTCACGTGGAGGCCACTGAACTGTTTTATAGTGCTCAGTTGAAGCCCTGCTATCCCACAGGCAAAGAAAACATGAATATTTAGTAAACCCTCCTTGTAAACCTAACAGGAAACCAATCATTTTGAAATCACCACACACGTCCCAGTTATATTGTTCATACCTGATTTGAGTGAGCAGTTGTTTGACATTTTCATAGTCCTCTTTCATTCGAACAGAATGTGCAACTGGTATAGATGGATATTTGTTCCCATTGTGGAGTAGAACAGCTTTTAAACTCCGAGTTGAACTGTCAATAAACAGGCGCCACTCTGAGGGTATATGTGTTAACCCAATAGCTGTGAATAGACCATTAACCTCGCTGCAATAACAGAGAGAGCCATTGACATCATAGAACCTTGCAAACTCTTCATGCCGCTTTCGGTATACAGTGCTCTTGCAGTCTTCTCCAAGCAAATTCCACTCTTTGAGTCTGGAGGTCAGAAGCTCAGACCCTGATTTCGTCAGACCCAAATCTCTAATTAAGTCGTCCAATTCCCTCTGATTTGGAAAGTGAGGGTTTGTACTGAAAGTTACTGTATATTCTTCATCATGACTGTCCTCACCAGCCGACATCTCAGATGAGCTAGCTGCAGCCTCATTTTCAACCTGCAAAGCAAAGAAACAAAATATAGGCATAGCTATATATGTAGAAGAGCATCAGCACTAAGAAAAATCGACACATAATGACCCACAGTCTGTAAATACAGAAGGTAAAGTAATGGATAGATACCTGTTCTGGTGGACGTGGTATTGGAAGACCTTCGCAATGTGGTACAGGAGCTATGGACGACGCTATTCTTGGATACTGAAGAGTCTGCCTTCCTTTAACTTTCCTGTACTTAGAAACATCTACCATGCAGTAGTAGCAATCGTCGTGGTGGCTCTTTGGTTCTCTCCATATTCTGGGTACCGCAAAGGGCATTGCCTTGCGTACTCCCCGCAGCCACCCTTCAAGTGTGGAGCGGAAGCTTCCACAGATCACATGGGGTGCCCAGGGCTTATCTTGGTCACCCATAGGCAGGCCCGGATTTAGCTATAGGCGAACTAGGCGATCGCCTAGGGCCTCGCGCCAAAGGGGGGCCTCGCTCAAGCCATTTTGCGCGTTCTGTTCAAGTGATATTAATGATTTAGAACTCTATGAAGAACTTAAAGTACTTTGCAGGTTTATACCTGAGAAAACAGATCTCGGAAATGCCCTTGTTTATATAGTGCAAAAACAACTAAATGAGATTTATCCTAATGTTTATGTTGCACTTCGAATAGTATTAACCATCCCAGTTACTGTTGCTTCGGCTGAAAGCAGTTTCTCGCGTCTCAAACTTATTAAAACATATTTCCGTTCCACCATGTCTCAAGCGAGATCGCAATCATTAGCTATGTTATCAATAGAAAACGATATAACAAATTCATTAGATTATTCTCAATTAATTGAAGAGTTTAGCTCGAAGAAAAGTAGAAAAGCATTGCTGTAATATTCAAGGAGCATCTGAACCAAATATTAAAGCATTAATATTTAGCCTGATAAGTCGATCGCTCACTATTATAAAAAATGAAATGTGAACATCTCTTATACATCACATATGAAAAACTTTTGTATACTATGGAAAGTCATTACCTATAATATTATATAAATCTTAGAAATCATTGTCTTATATTTTCGATACAAATCTTGATTCATATTATAATTTATACTTATTTGTATGGTTTATTTATATTTCTTATACAATTTCCATGCGTGATTATTTTGGTTTGGTTTAATTTTTAAGTGCTGGCATAGTTCTGTCTATGCGGGATTCTAATATTGCTGGTATAGTACCGATAAATTAAGTCCATATTTTCATATATATAGGCCTAGGGCCTCGCAATTTCTAGATCTGCCTAGGGCCTCGCAACTTCTAGATCCGGCCCTGCCCATAGGCATACCAAAATAGAGCCGATACGCGATCCAGAACTTGGTGCCTTTCACAATCTTGTGCGATACTTGCTTGGGGCCTATGTAATACCCACAAACGTAGCAGAATATATCCGGCGAGTGTTTACAAGCTCTAGTTGCGATTCTCTTTACCAAACTGTACTACATTAATCATAACCAGCAGATATAGAGAGAAGAGTTATTAAATCTGCAACAGATTACAGATTCCAGAAAAAAAATGTATTCACAACACTGAAATAATGTTCGCAATAAAAAAGGATCGATAACACTCAAATCGTCAGCACAGAGAAGCACAGAAACACAGTACCTCAGTGCTGGTAACCATCAGACAAACAACCTGCTTTCTTTGTGTGCTCACACTTACTGACTTCTCAGACTCTGCGCTCTTCTTTATATAGTACAGTGGAAGTTTCGGGCAATTTCTAGAGCAAGAAACTGTCAACGAACATCCGGAGTGTTCTCAACAATTCCTGATTATTCTGATATTGCTGCGCCCATAATAACATTATACTGGTAAAACATGAAAAATGGATTATCTCTGAAACCACTGATGATACACACAAACCAAGGCCAGATTTGGACTCAGCGCCCACAAATGCATATAAAAACAAAAAATTCTATATAAACAGAATCAGTGTTACACAGTGTAATAAATAGCTACCACTGATTGGTAAACTCAATTCAAGTATTACAATGCAAAAGTGGTCATCTAGGCATAAGTAATTGGTTATCCCAATTCTAAAAGGGTATTTTATCACTGAACAATAAAAAAAATTACCGTTCTCTTAAATATACAACCATTTCCTGGATTTCCCGGGATCCCGGGAATTGGCTTCATTTTTCCGGGAATTCCCGGGATTTCCCGGGATGAAGAAATCTGCATATAAGGAGAAACCCTAATATGAGCTAAGATTATTGCGATAAAACCACAACCACGATCGACGTTTAAATGCTTTCTGTAAATAACCGGAGAATTGAAATTAAGAGTATAAGGTGTGGCACTATGACACGCAACCCGGAATACTCTGTCAATATCTATTATGAAGTTGGCCATATTGAAGGCTGTACTACTTTGAGAGGCTTGCATTATACGGCCCAAGATATATTCTATGTCCACAGCCGCCAAACGTCTGAACGGTATTACTACCCAAAACTCATCTACCTCCCCGTCATCTGACCTGAACCTGAAGGACAACCTCGTCCGGACTTCACGTTCGTCGCGTTCACGTTCTGAATGGCAAACTCCACAATACGTTCAACTACGCGCAGCAGTCCGTTGGCATACAGGGATCCAGGGTCAACCTTGACCACGTACCGATTTCTAGTCAAAGCAGGGGTGGGGGTAGCGGTGCGCACCAACTCGAATGTTATACCATCCTCCACAGTTTGAGAAGCTGCTGTGGAGGAAGTACCAAGAACTAAATAATGGGGTATATTTGAGGAAGGTACTATTGTGGGGGTTGTGTCGTAAGACGTAGAGGGTTGGGGGCTCTATTACTGGGGGTCTAACAACCGGCGCAATCCTGGCGTGCGCGATGTGTCGTTAAATACACAATATCTAGTCTTATTCGCACAACGTAGAGATGTGTCACAAATTGGGGTATTAGCCAATCAAATGTTCCCGAATCAACGTAAGGAGTTTTTGGAGGTTTATAATGAAGCCACAACTCAGCGTTATGGATATTTGCTTTGTGACCTTCACCCGCGAAACACGTTTAGGGTGCTTCTAAGAACGAATATATTCCCAAACGAGCCTGAAACGGTGTATATTCCACAATGACAAATAGGCTGAAGAAATATCGTGAATTAATAAAAATCTATCAACGATTGCCTCGGGAACTGCAACAGATGTTTGTTAAAAAATATCGACGCCGACTTTTTAAAATGCATCTGTGAAATCTGTCTTAATTTTATAAAATGTAATGTGCCAATGAAACCCCCTCAGAAGGCTCGCTTACGTCGTTAGAAGAACATAATACGAGCGCTCGCTCATAAAAGTCAAACTGTGGGTAAGAAAAAGTGAATTATTGTACAAAGAGGAGGATCATTCCTACCCATCTTATTTTCAGTTTTGGGCCCTTTACTGACTAAATTAATATAATGAAGAAAGTGGTAGTGATTCCGCACGAGGTGTATGCTTCATTGCAAAGTTCAAAGATTCCAGACACGGCTCTAGAACCCCGTAAAAATAGGCTTAAAAGAATGGAAAGCGAGTTGCTATCCCTGTTAAAGAGTGAAAAGTCAGCTGATGAGAAAAGGATCTCGTACCAAGAGGCTTTGCAGAAATTTCTTCATGAGTACGAAGATTATAAGAATCCGACAGAGTTTTCCGTGGTTATTAGGCACAGCGCGAGCAGCGCTGACCATGGCGACACAGGACCTGGGCCCGACGTTAGAGATGGCCAACCAAAGAACAACGGAGCACAACACATCGAACATGTGTTAAAAAGCAGTCTCCCCCATACATTGAGGAATAAAGGCTTAAGTCTTTAAAATCTATTGAGTAAGAACCCCATCATACAGTGGGCCGGTACAGGCGAGGTCATTGTTGAAGGAACAAGGGTACAAGGATTCAACATCGTTGACATTGTTGATGATCTGGTGAGAAAGTGGGACAGGCCCTCACCAACAGGATGGAAGCATATTAAGGCAAGACTATAACAAATAAATGTCCCAAAACATTGATAGGCAATCTGAATAGGTTAAAAGACTTGGATCAAGTCTCGCATGTGTCACAACTGAGTACGCCATCGGCCCAGCAGCAGCGTCTCTGAAGAAGAGAAAGAAGAGAACAAACGGCGAACCTTATTCACGTGTCTCTAAAATACATAAATGGCTAACATATTAAGTAAACGCTATTATGACATTTCTAACCCAGCCTCCTATGGTGGCGTTGATAGAGTGTGCAGAGATGTTTACGGTGTAAGGAAAAAAAATGTTGAGCGGTTTTTGCGGGAACAGGATGCTTATACACTTCATAAACCGGTGCAAAAAGGCTTAAAACTGGCAAGACAACCGCTGATTCGATTGACTCTATTTGGCAAGCGGATTTAACAGACATGCAAAGATATTCAGTGTATAATGACGGCTACCGTTACATCCTATTCATAATAAATGTATTCTCTAGATATCTGTGGCTAATTCCCCTGAAAAATAAATCGCCTGAAACAGTTGCTAAAGCGACCAAAACGTTGATGTTAAAAGAAGAAAGGGTTCCTGGCTATTTTTGTACGGATATGGGGAAAGAATTTATAGGTCGCGCTTTTCAGAACATACTGACAGAGTTTACTATCAGTTACTACACTAGCAGTTCTATACATAAGGCATCTTTAGCTGAAAGAGTTCAACGTAGCATAAAGGAGCGCATGCATCGCTATTTTACACATAAAAACACATACAGATATATAAACGTTCTCGGGTCATTGGCTTCATCATACAACCGTTCACACCACCGTACGATTGGCACAACGCCTAACGAAGTTTTAGAAAGAGGTACGCTGCCAGAGGAGAAGAGATGGAGCACCGCCACCATACTCTACACATTTCAAAATCAATGATTATGTAAGGCTATCACATTCGGGAAATAAATTCGCGATGGGATTTGAGCAAAGATGGACACGTGAGATTTTTAAAGTTCGTGCTATGAGACCTAAAGTTGAGATAATGATGTATTACGTTGAAGATTTGAATGGGGAAAAGATCGCTGGAGGCTTTTACAGCGAAGAGTTGCAGAAAGTGACATTTAAGTTAGGAAAAATTGTGTTTAAAACTGAAAAAATTTAAGCAGCAAAGGTTCAGGAAAGAGAAAAATGTACCTGGTGAAATGGCTGGGTTACCCAGAAAGCTTCAACACCTATATAAAAGCTGCTGCAATAATGAAGCTTAATTAGTATGCAACATGGCGCCTAGCCACTTCTATGTCACACTCCTGTCCTCTTCTTCGGTGAGGAACGGTACTATAGCACAAATGTATCGCTAGGAATCGGGCCTTATGATACAGCCATGGACATTGTGACGGGGTTAAACAAGAGTCTTGAAAAGTCGTACCTGACAAACGATTTACTTTTTGAAGTCGTAAACATAGACACGCCTGCTTGCACATTGAAGTTAAAGTCAACGCTTAGTAGAAATATTAAAGATAAAGAGCTGCTCACAATTGTGGCTGAGGGCCGATATTGCGCAGGTCTCCAAAGAGATACCTTTCACGAGGCACAGCATGACTTGTCCAGCTTAATGTATTAATTGAAGATGGAGAAATTGGGTGAAAGCTCTCCACCCCCAGACGTGCTATATTTACAGCAATATCGCAGAGCACAAATTTGTTGGGGACACCCAGGCGCGCCTACTGCGCATTGCACACATCCCCAACCTTACAGGGAAAAGTTTGAGCATTACATATGATAAGCCCCATTATGTGAATGTTGCGACTAATCTATTAACCAATATCTCGATATATATAAGAACGATTGAGGGAAAAAATTTCCCAGTCGGTGATGGGAGCTTAACAGTGAAACTACACTTTCGCCGTTTATAATAACTCGAAGACCATTCACAGTCTACCGAGGAGTGAGATACCAGTGTGGGAGTGGACTTGGATCCATTTTTTCATCCATACAACGCACCGCTGTCCCCAATGTTGAGGAGGGGTGCCAGGTACCAAGGGCGGAAGGCATTACAAACAGGTTTTAACGCGGCAGAAGACATAATGGGCGGAACTAAGTCTAAAGAAGCTCTAAAAAAACATTTAAAACGTACACGGGACGAAATCATCAAAGATGGAAAGAGAAAAATGCGTGGTGGCGGAAAGAAGAAATCTGCCAGGAAGAAGGGGTTACCATCACGTGGCGCTAAACGTAAAAGGAAATAAAAAACGAAGTGCTGTAAGCGTATGAAACCTATGGCTGATCATTTTTTTAACTGATATAAGCTGAGGACACTACTCTCACGAATCATAGGCTGACTAATACTTGTCGAGGGAGGTGGCACTATTTCTGACTCGTCATGGCGCGTTTCAGCCATCCGTGTAGTTCACAATGCTGTAAATCGGAACTGTCCCTCTTTAATATGCCCCCCACTCAGGACTCTATTGAGCATAGCGACTTTATTACAATTAAACCATTAAACACAATTAGTTCCGCGAGTGCCCCTATAGAATTCGTGATACCCAGCCCAAGCCCTTACTTTTTTGACCCGAGCTGCATGCACATGTACGCTAAACTGCGTATAGCCCATTCAGATGGAACGGACTGCGATGATAGTTATTCTGCCTACCCTGAAACCAACTTTTTACACTCTATATTCAGCCAGTGTGAGGTGTATTTAAACCAGGTTAACATCTCGGCAGGAACGGGGTACTACCACCTACGAGCCTATCCTGAAAATGTCCTCAACTTTTCAAAAGAAGCGAAGGACACCTGTTTAACCGCCGAGGGATATTACCATACTAAAGATGAAAATGGTATAAAGGATAAATTTAAAAATGCTAAAAAAAAAGATATACGAATGTTTTGGACGGCTTCATACAGATTTCACATTCCAGGAGAAACTGCTTATGAACGGGGTGGATATGAAGTTGAAGCTTACCGGCACGATTCCTGAGATCTGCATAAATCTGGGGTCTGATCAAGAAGAGGGCGCGAAACCCGTTGTGATTCACATCATGGAGACATATTTGCGTATACGCCGAGTGAAATTAAGTTCGGCAAAACAAAGAGAAATTGAGAAAGACTTAATACACGCCACAGTAAAATACCCAATTAACAGGGTACTGATCAAACTATACACGGTGCGCGCCGGGTTGGCCTCGAAGCAACTAGAAAACGTGGCCCTTGGAGTCCTAAAAGGATATAAGTTGGAATGCAGGACCACGCCTCGACGAATGGAAAATATAAAAAAGGTGCCTTTAAATTCGAGAATTTCGGGCTTAAAAATATTACTCTATACATAAATGGCATCGGTTTTGGAGGGACCATGATTACGGACTACTCATCAGACGCTGTGTTCCCGCTCTGCGCGAGAGTATATAGTAGTCTGGCTCATAATACAGGCGCCTGTGACGAATTTGGGTTTGGTGTAACGCAGAAAGAATTTGTCGAAGAATTTAACATTTATTCATTTGATATTACCCCTGACTTGTCTGCTGGCGCAAATACGCATTCAAGTCCACAGCAGAGTGGGAATATCTCAGGCAGGTTGGAATTTGCCAAGCTTATAGACGTGCCTATTAGTGTACTCGTGTACCTCGAATCACAGGCACTAATAGAAGTTGATCGTTTCAGGAACGTGGTCACAGACTTTTAAAATGGACGCGAATACATTCCAGAGAGTAATGAAAAGTGACCGTTTCACACGCTCCAAATTTATCGGTGTGTTTGCGAAGAATGAAATATTGAAGCTGCCAAGTACGAGAAACTGGTACGGGATTATCGTTAACACCGACATTGTGGGGGGTGAGGGGATTCATTGGTTTGCAATCTATTTTAAAAATAGGGAAAGAATGTACTATTTTGATTCACTCGGCTCTCAGCCATGGAATGATCCTGTTATAGTAAAATTAATCGAGCAGATACATGTATTTGAGATTGTATGGAACCCATGCCGTTTTCAAGGATATTATAGCGAAACGTGCGGCTTGTATTGCATTTTGTTTCTCCTGCAAATGTCACGTGGGAAGAGATTTATAAATTTTTTAAAATTATTCGATTTGTGCGACACAGAGATGAATGATAAAAATGTATGCAGACAGATAAAAAAAAGGTTCCCATATGGTAGCACCTGCTGTATTGTGTAAAGGTGTATATCTATATTGTGTAAAGTTGTATATACATTTGTAACTGTAAAATGTAGTCATTAAGACTTATTTAACAGACACTGGTTCCACTTTGTACATGTTTTCTACTATTTAATAAATGAAAATACAATGTGTTTTGTTCTTAACCTCAAAAATACTTACATTAGTTCCTCGATGACCTGGCACTCGCTGGACCGGATGTGAGCCAATACCTCGACTTCTGTATTCAGGTCACTGCGTTGGCTGTACGGAGAAGCATCCATATCATTTATTCCCCTTACATCAAAAGTAGCTATAACACGATGAAGCTCCGCATCGGTCCTATAAGGTTAAGTAAAAATAAAGAGCTACAATAAGAGAAAATGCCACGAATTTAAAAAATTATAATAAGAAGACAGATAATTCTTAAAAGTTTTGGTAATTTAAAAATCCTCCTGCGGTGTTGAATTATCAAGAAAAATATTATTAAAGCTCCACTATATATATATATATATATATATATATATATATATATATATATATATAAAATTATTTCACGAAGGTAACACGTGAAAAATATTTATGATGAATAAAACCACGAAGGAAAGGAAACACAAAATGGTGCTCAAGCGCTTTCGTCTAATGACATCCTCAGGAACACTGAAGTACATAAAAAGGGTTAAGCCTATATATAGGTTACAGAAAGAAAAAAAGAAAAAAAAGTAACATACATACACACACACACACATATATATATATATACATACATATCTATATATACAAATACATACATACATACATACATACATACATATATATACAATAAACAGAGAAGTAAAAATAATAAAAAAAATTAAAAATTAAAACCTTAAAGGATTACCAGTGAGGCGTACAAATTTGTAAGGAAAAATATCGATTTTTAGCACAAGATCAAATGGATTATAAAGATACAAATTTATACTGGAACTCTGCCGGGTTTTAACACAATGCTGCCTATGGTCAGGTTTCGATATATATAAAAAAAATAAAATGCAAATTAAAAGTTAATCGATTTTTAGCACAAGATCAAATGGATTATAAAAATACAAATTTACACTGGAACTCTGTCCGGGTTTTAACACAATGCTGCCTATGGTCAGGTTTCGATATATATAAAAAAATAAAATGCAAATTAAAAGTTAATAAAGTAGAAGACAAGTTTACCAAAGATTTAATATTTTACCCTTCTTATCTAAATCTTTTTTAAAGGAATTCAACATAACAGGATCGAGTTGAAAAAGACCTTTGCTTATGTTGAAGTTATTTGAAAGTTGGATAATGGCAGACTCAAGAATATTTCTATTAACAATGTTGCTTGAATGGAATAAAACTGAAGCATTATTCCAATCAATACAGTGGGCTAACTCTGACAAATGGACAAAAAGGGCACTGGACAACTGTCCTGTTCTAACGGAATATTGATGCTGTTTTATACGTGTGTGCAAATCCTTTCCCGTCTGACCTATGTAAAAGGAATCACATTGTTTACAACCAATTTTATAGATAATGCCTGAATTATTGGTAGGGCTATTTTTTACTATGATATTTTTCACAATATTGTTATATGAAAATACTACATTAATATCCAAAAGTTTAAGTACATTAGCAATGCCTAAAAAGCCCGGGAAAAATGGAAGTACTAAAATATTTTTTGACAAAGTACGAGTGTTAATATTGACACGATAGAAAGTTCGTTTTGCCTTGTTGAGACAAGATTCCATAAACGCAGATGGATAACACAAATCACTTCCAATACCGTTGATTTTTTCCAATTCGGCATCGATGTATTCCGGACTGGCGATCCTAAGGGCGCGGAGAAACATTGATGAAAATATGGCCTTCTTAGTGGGGGTATCATGTCCCGAGTAAAAGTGTACGTAGGACAAATTGTTTGTCGTTTTCCGATAGATACTAAACTTAAAACCTGGGCTTTCCCTATGTACACGCACATCCAAAAATGGGATTGAATTGTCTTGCTCAACTTCTAAAGTAAACTTAATGGAGGGGACTTGATCATTTAACTGAAGGAGGAAGCTATCCAGGTCACGATTCATGGGCCAGATACACAAAATATCGTCGACGTACCGCAACCAAGGGATGCCAACCCCCAGGATTCTCGGAATATAGGTAATTTCGAAAAACTCCATATAAATATTGGAGAGGAGGGGCGATAAGGGGTTGCCCATAGCCATCCCAAAAACTTGTTGATAATACTCGTTATTGAAAGTGAATTTACAGTCTTTGATGCAAAGCTTAATGAGTTCCAAAACAATGTGTGAAGGTAGTGGCAGGTCATACTTATGTAATTCTTGGGAGAGAAAGTCAAGCATATCGTCAATCGGCACTTTTGTAAACAATGAGCAAACATCAAAACTAATCAATTTATCGTTAGTTTCAGTACGTGCATTATTCAATTTTTCCGTAAGATCCATGGAATTTTTTACATGTGAATCAGAGATAGTTCCGAGAATGGGGGACAAGACTTTGACAAGCCATTTGGAGAGTTTATAAGTAATAGAGCCCACCGAGCTAATAATAGGGCGCATAGGGTTACCAGGTTTGTGGGTTTTAATAGTGGCTTGAAACGCCTTCTCAAAGATCATAAGAACTTAATTCCGCTTTTCATGTCCACTTCACCTGCTCTGCCCTACCTTTACGGTCTTATTAAAACCCACAAACCTGGTAACCCTATGCGCCCTATTATTAGCTCGGTGGGCTCTATTACTTATAAACTCTCCAAATGGCTTGTCAAAGTCTTGTCCCCCATTCTCGGAACTATCTCTGATTCACATGTAAAAAATTCCATGGATCTTACGGAAAAATTGAATAATGCACGTACTGAAACTAACGATAAATTGATTAGTTTTGATGTTTGTCATTGTTTACAAAAGTGCCGATTGACGATATGCTTGACTTTCTCTCCCAAGAATTACATAAGTATGACCTGCCACTACCTTCACACATTGTTTTGGAACTCATTAAGCTTTGCATCAAAGACTGTAAATTCACTTTCAATAACGAGTATTATCAACAAGTTTTTGGGATGGCTATGGGCAACCCCTTATCGCCCCTCCTCTCCAATATTTATATGGAGTTTTTCGAAATTACCTATATTCCGAGAATCCTGGGGGTTGGCATCCCTTGGTTGCGGTACGTCGACGATATTTTGTGTATCTGGCCCATGAATCGTGACCTGGATAGCTTCCTCCTTCAGTTAAATGATCAAGTCCCCTCCATTAAGTTTACTTTAGAAGTTGAGCAAGACAATTCAATCCCATTTTTGGATGTGCGTGTACATAGGGAAAGCCCAGGTTTTAAGTTTAGTATCTATCGGAAAACGACAAACAATTTGTCCTACGTACACTTTTACTCGGGACATGATACCCCCACTAAGAAGGCCATATTTTCATCAATGTTTCTCCGCGCCCTTAGGATCGCCAGTCCGGAATACATCGATGCCGAATTGGAAAAAATCAACGGTATTGGAAGTGATTTGTGTTATCCATCTGCGTTTATGGAATCTTGTCTCAACAAGGCAAAACGAACTTTCTATCGTGTCAATATTAACACTCGTACTTTGTCAAAAAATATTTTAGTACTTCCATTTTTCCCGGGCTTTTTAGGCATTGCTAATGTACTTAAACTTTTGGATATTAATGTAGTATTTTCATATAACAATATTGTGAAAAATATCATAGTAAAAAATAGCCCTACCAATAATTCAGGCATTATCTATAAAATTGGTTGTAAACAATGTGATTCCTTTTACATAGGTCAGACGGGAAAGGATTTGCACACACGTATAAAACAGCATCAATATTCCGTTAGAACAGGACAGTTGTCCAGTGCCCTTTTTGTCCATTTGTCAGAGTTAGCCCACTGTATTGATTGGAATAATGCTTCAGTTTTATTCCATTCAAGCAACATTGTTAATAGAAATATTCTTGAGTCTGCCATTATCCAACTTTCAAATAACTTCAACATAAGCAAAGGTCTTTTTCAACTCGATCCTGTTATGTTGAATTCCTTTAAAAAGATTTAGATAAGAAGGGTAAAACATTAAATCTTTGGTAAACTTGTCTTCTACTTTATTAACTTTTAATTTGCATTTTATTTTTTTATATATATCGAAACCTGACCATAGGCAGCATTGTGTTAAAACCCGGACAGAGTTCCAGTATAAATTTGTATTTTTATAATCCATTTGATCTTGTGCTAAAAATCGATTAACTTTTAATTTGCATTTTATTTTTTTATATATATCGAAACCTGACCATAGGCAGCATTGTGTTAAAACCCGGCAGAGTTCCAGTATAAATTTGTATTTTATAATCCATTTGATCTTGTGCTAAAAATCGATATTTTTCCTTACAAATCTGTACGCCTCACTGGTAATCCTTTAAGGTTTTAATTTTTAATTTTTTTTATTATTTTTACTTCTCTGTTTATTGTATATATATGTATGTATGTATGTATGTATGTATTTGTATATATAGATATGTATGTATATATATATATATATATAGTGTGTGTGTGTGTATGTATGTTATTTATTTTTTCTTTTTTTCTTTCTGTAACCTATATATAGGCTTAACCTTTTTATGTACTTCAGTGTTCCTGAGGATGTCATTAGACGAAAGCGCTTGAGCACCATTTTGTGTTTCCTTTCCTTCGTGGTTTTATTCATCATATATATATATATATATATATATATATACAGTGTGTCCGTAAAGTCATGGTGGGATTTTAAATAGCTATATTATTGCAACGAAACATGATAATGAGATGAAAAAAAGGCAAATTGAAGAACAACTCTAAAAGAATAACTTTATTTAACGTAGTTCGATATGGGCTCCTCTGGTAGCCCTGCAGATATCTAGGCGGTGATGTGTGTCCGTAAAGTCATGGTGGGATTTTAAATAGCTATATTATTGCAACGAAACATGATAATGAGATGAAACAATGCCAAATTTAAGAACAACTCTCAAAGTTGTATCTTGTAGTTAGTCTAGGCTAAGCTTAACCTTTATCTCGTAGTTAGTCTAGGCTGTCCACATGCCTATGTTGAACATGAGCGTAATAGCCCGAAAGTTAATGTGTGGTGTGCTCTAGCACGAGATCGAGTGATTGGCCCATTTTTCTTCGCGGAACCCACTGTGACGTCACACAACTACCTCGCTATGTTGGAAGATTTTGCAGTACCCCAATTTATTGAAAATAATGTCATCTTTCAGCAAGATGGTGCTCCTCCGCACTATGCCAACGTTGTTCGAGAATTCCTTAATGAAAAATTTCCACAGAGATGGATAGGAAGAGGAGGATGGAAGCCATGGCCTCCACGTCTCCGGACCTGACACCTTTGGACTTTTATTTGTGGGGTTACGTCAAGCAAAGCGTGTACAGTGTACCCATTAGGGATATTCATCACTTGCACGAGCGAATCACGGAAGCTATCGCATCCGTCACTCCTGATGTTCTTGGGCGTGTGTGGCTGGAATTGAATCACCGCCTAGATGTCTGCAGGGCTACCAGAGGAGCCCATATCGAACTACGTTAAATAAAGTTATTCTTTTAGAATTGTTATTCAATTTGCCTTTTTTTCATCTCATTATCATGTTTCGTTGCAATAATATAGCTATTTAAAATCCCACCATGACTTTACGGACACACTGTGTGTATATATATATATATATATATGTATATATACATATATATTATATATATATATGCCGAAATAATCACAATGGAAACAAACAATAATTAAAAACATAATGGGATTAATTTTTTACGTTGTAGAAAAATTCAGAATAAAGCTAGGTTAGACTAACAGCAAATTGTAACCATAAGCAGATATCTCGACAGTTTTCGAGTGCTAAGACATCGTTTGCCTGCAACGGGACTCGAGCCCGCATGCAATTCTTAACCATTTACTGCCCAAAAGTACAAATTTCTAACCTTTAAAATACATGCATTCATAACTTAACCCAACAAAATATTTGGCCAGTAAAGGGTTAATAGCTTTTAATATTTCTAATGAGAGTGGACAATAAATAAAAACCTATTGTTTTTCACCCAAAATATACACAGAGGAACATATATATATATATACATTTCAACTGCAAAGAACACGCAGTATAAATAACGTAAAGAACGACGCTTGTATAGGAGAACATTCCGCGCGGAATTCTTGCGCGGAATGTTCTCCTATACAAGCGTCGTTCTTTACGTTATTTATACTGCGTGTTCTTTGCAGTTGAAATGTATATATAGGTACGGCATGCGGGAGGTGCCCCCCTCGGGGCATTGGTTTCTGCGCATATGTAGAGGAATTACGACTTCTGATCGATTGAGGACCATGGTGTAGTGGTTATCATATCTGACCGGCAATCGGAAGATCCCGGGTTCGATTCCCGGGTGGTTACCTCATTTTTTCATTTGTTCGTTCTCTCTTCTCATCTTGCGCGGAATGTTCTCCTATACAAGCGTCGTTCTTTACGATATATATATATATATATATATGTGTGTGTGTGTGTGTGTGTGAAAATGAACCATAAATAATTCCCGTATTCCTATACTATCATATTTTTCATGTAATTCGTGTATTCATTTATATAGTTCTTGTATCCATTTTAAAATTCATGTGTTTATATGATTCATGTATTTATATAATCCTGTATATTCTTATATATTTAACTTTATATAATGCCTATATTCATATGTATGTACGTGTGTGTATTCATTTTTACATAAGGACCAAAATCGCGCAACGCGAATTTTGCTAAAAAAATTTATTTGCTTTCTACATTGCTAAATAATTAGTGACCTGTTCTTTTTTTAAAATCTCAATCATTTTTTTAGATTTCGCTTAATAAGGAATCCTGCTTAAGCTTTGCAATGTTCATATTTTGTATACATTCTCTTTCGTTATAAAAGATGAGATCATGTCTTGCCTAAGCATTTAAATTGTACATCTTAAACCTTAAAATTTTACTCATATGCATATTTTAGTGTAAAGATGCATAGTCCGATTTCCACTTTCAGTTAACTTGGCAGATCATGATAACATCAGATCTGAAAAGTCGCGGTTTAAGATAAAAATATGGTTTCATCTTCAAATATTTTGTTTACTCGTTCAAGCCTTACCACAGCTAAAAAATGTACTTTATTTTCGAATATTGTGCAAAAATAATGCAGCCTTTTTAGCATTTAATAATAATGATGCTAGCAGTTTTGGGGTATATAAACCCCAGTAAAAATCTTCCATTGTCATTCAGAAGCTACAGTAATTCAGAGGCTGAGCACTACCTGTACATTTTAGCAGTAAATTACAGTAAAAGATAGTCTTTATCTTATCCTTCGAGCCTTGCTCTCTTCAGAAAATCTTAGTCATTAAACTTTCCGCATACGCTATAAGAAGAGTCCGGAATCTTCAGAAAAATTTTAGTAAGTCTACCAGATTCCTCCGAGCCACTATAGAAGAACTCAGAGAGTAATATAGAAGAAAACTACTACAAGTCACATCCGTTGCTGCCACCTAACTAGAAACCCCGTCGACTTCGAACCAACCCAGGCCATAGACGGAGGGGTTAACAACTGGCGACCCTTTAACCAGGATTTTCACGACTGACAACTTCTGCATCCAGGATTCTTCCTGTCTTCCAGACCATGGAACGAGAACCAACATCCAGTTGACCGGCGTGTCACGACTTCTAGTTCGTCACATCCACCCTTGAACCGGTGCATCACGTCTCCAAGTTCTCCACGCCTAGTTTTCATCCAAGAACAAGTGGTCAGCAAGACACGTCTTCAGGACACGTCTCAAAGGATTTCGCCGTAGGAATCTTGTTAAGTACAAAACTTTTTTAAATAATCTCTAAACATTTGAAAAGTCAGTATTATTAACAGTTAATATTTAGTATTGAGCCAGAATTAACAAAAAACACAGTGAACACTTCAGACACCAGTGATACATTTTTTTTTATTGAAAACAGTATTTTCACAGAATTATTGTCACAATTAAAATTCACAGAGTTAATATCACAGAGTTAGTTTCAGAGAGTTATTTCTCGTTATTTTCACTATTGTAGTTAGTATACTATAATTTTTTTAATGTACCAAACATAGTGTTACCATACCTTCACGTACATTCGAGTGAAATATTGTTTACATTTTTTTATTTTGTTTGCAATCTTTTCAATTTCTCCCCTAGTTAGGCAAATTATTGTGCATTTATTTAATGTGTATTTTTTTTAGATAGTGTAGTTAGGAGAACCCCTTAAGTGATCATTCCATAAATTAAGATCGGTCAAGCAGACCTAATTAAAACACATTAATAGTACCTTCACGTATGAGCGATTCATACGGTGCGCTTTCTGACATCGAAAATTTCCCTACACCCATTTTTCCACCTAACCCGCTCCCTTCAAACATATTCCCAAACACACAAACTTCAGATCCAGAACAAGCCAATATGTCTCAGTCTCAAACCCCCGCCCCAGCGTACATTAACTTAGGCAGACTAGTAAACCTTCCTCATACTGTTTTAATTTTTAAAGGGACCATAGATAATCGCTTTGTTGAACCACGCGTAAGACCTTGGATTGAATCTTTAGAGCAACATTTCTTACGCGAAAACATCACCGATGATGATATAAAAATTAGGGAAGCAAAAAGATTTATCGACCCTAAAGAAGGGAATACTCATGACACAGTCACCTACGTCCCATCAATTAGCGAAGCTACAACATGGGACGATTTTAAACAAAACTTATTAAAATTTTTTAAAGAAATAACACTTGCACAACCCATAGCCACATTAGAAGCAGTCTTCCAAGCTAAATGGAAGAAAGAGGAACGAAGATTTAAACAATTTTATTACACGAACACATAAACTTGTAGGAGAAGCCCTCCGTGCCGCTGAAAATGCGTGTGGCATTACTTTCACTTCGAAACAAAGAAATCTAATAGTAGCAACAACCATTTACCAAAACCTACACGGAGCACCTAAAAAAAAGTTTCAGGAGTTTTTAAATGTTGACAAACCTGTAAGTGTAGCCATAAACAAAACACGGGAACATTACCCCGATTTAGCAAACCAGAACTACCGAAAGGGTAGAGAAACCCCTGTACATTACATTCAGCAGCAGCAGCCACAACACCAACAGCAACAATAACAACCCTATAAATCAAGACCAATGCAGGGAACACCACTCCAGAAACAAGCTCCCCCAAACCCAGAATACACGCCTTCCTCCACAGTGTTTTAACTGCGATAGCTTTGGGCACATGATAAGTCAGTGCAATTATCCATCTTATTGCTCCCACTGTCACGAACATGGTCATCGCCGTGGCGATCGCCAAGTGTGCTGATAAAGTCCCTGCAAGGTATAGACCCCACTTCCAGAAACCAAACCACCCACGTTCCCAAAACGTATCCCAAAAGTCATCCAATCCCCAGAAACCAGTCCATTCCCAGCCTCAGTCGAACCACCAACCCAATAGATTACGACCACAGGGTCAACCACAATCTTACCCCATGTACAAACCCCAGTATCAGCTAGTTCGGTACGTAGAAGTACCCGTGGAGGAATCATTTTCCCCAGAGTACAGTTTTCAAGAACACCCTCCAGCGTATGATAATCTCGTAGAATATGACCCAGGTCCTCCCATAGAAGACCATTCGAGCCCCTTTTTAGACCCTACTTTGGAGGCAGCAGTTCAACCCCCTCCCTCCTAAATTACAGTAATGAACCCAGATACGCACACAAACTCCCCATCAGGATAATAGATGCGGACCTCCTAGATTTAATAATAAATTGTAGCACTGATAACCAAGATTTAACTGCTCTCCTAGATACAGGAGCACACGCGACGTTAATTAAGAAACAATGCGTAGATGAATTATTAGAGAGTACAAATTACAAATATGAACTTAAGGCACCATCCTGCCAACTCAGAGGAGTTACGGGCACACCCATACCTACATACGGAGAAATTGAGTTACATTTAGAAGTTGGAAACGCGGTATCCCGCGAAATGTTGTATAGTGGACACAGTCGCCACCTTTCAGACAGATATCCTACTAGGTATGGATTTTTTTAACCGGAATCAATGGGAGATTTACCCAGCCGGAAAGTTAGTAAACTGTCGAAATATTACACACCATCTCCGTGAGAATCACAGACAGCTTAATGCTAATAGAATTAGTTCAGTTCAGTTTTCCGAAAGAAATAGGAACCCCCTCCACTTGATAGCAGTTCAAGTCAGCCGGTTGCATCCAGAGGGACAACCGCTCCAGAAATTAGACCCCAGGGAATCAGTTCTAGTTGTTGAATCCAGTTGGATCAACACATTCAGTTTCCAGTCAGCCAGTTTCAGTTCAGCCAGCTTCAGTTCAGCCAATAAGGCAAATTTTATTCGCCGAACCAGTCAGATTCACAATTTTTCATATGCCGTACCGAGCATATAACAGTAGCATCTTATGAGAAGATTTGTTTCCTAGCAAAAGTAGTCGACACTCAATGAAAATTATTAGAGTCAGAGCGTACTCTGATTACAGAGAAAAGTAATTTCAAAAGAGATGTTCTTATTGCCCAAGTCCTTAGTCAGAGTCAGAATTCAGCTATCCCTGTTGTTTGTTTAAACAAAGGAAAAAGCCCGATAGAATTAACTTCAAATCAGAAAATAGGAACTGTTTCCACAGTAGAAGTAGATTCAGATTTCCCCATCAGTATGATAAATCGTGTTTCCAGTTCCTTGAAGTTAAATCCTTCAGTAGTAAAAGAAGAATATATGAAATGTCTGGAGCACTCCCTTCAGGAGTCACCAGCTTTACAGGCTCCCAAACTAATGGAATCACTTCCCGATTTCCTGATAAAAAATAGAGATGTGATTGCCCTAAAGGGAGATCCTCTGGGCCGAACTAACTTGGTCCCTTTTGAAATCAAGCTGGAACCCAACTCCAAACCCATTTTCATTCCTCCCTATCGGGTTCCACATTCCCAATTAGTCACTATTGAGGAACACATCACGGACACGTTGGAGCAGGATGTCATTCAGCCTTCAGCTAGTCCCTAGTCCGTTCCTATGATTCTCGTCTCCAAAAAGGACGGAACATCTCGCCCTTGTATAGATTTTAGACGGAACTAATTTGGTCCCTTTTGAAATCAAGCTGAAACCCAATTCCAAACCCATTTTCATTCCTCCCTATCGGGATCCACATTCCCAATTTGTCACTATTGAGGAACACATCACGGACATGTTGGAGCAGGATGTCATTCAGCCTTCAGCTAGTCCCTGGTCCGCTCCTATGATTCTCGTCTCCAAAAAGGACGGAACATCTCGCCCTTGTATAGATTTTAGACGCCTGAAAAACATTACCATCCCAGACCGTTTCCCGATTCCAAACATGCAGGAAACAATTCTGAACGTAGGGAAAGCGAACTGTTTTTCATCCCTCGATTTAGCATCGGGTTATTGGCAAATGGAGGTCAGTCCCGAATCTCGGGCATTGACTGCTTTCTCCACTAACCGAAGCCATTACGAATTCCAGGTTTTACCTTTCGGAGTCCGAAATGGGTCTGCTAATTTCTCTAGGTTGATGAATATAGTCCTTTCCGACCTATTAGGTGTCGAAGCTCTCGTTTATCTTGACGATATTATCGTTTACAGTTCGGACATAAAAACACACTTTCAACGCCTTCAGAATGTGCTATCACGCTTGAGAAAAGCACACCTTAAACTGAAGCTTGCAAAGTGCAATTTTTTACAAGAATCCCTGGTATACCTAGGATTCCTACTCTCGTCCACAGGAATTAAACCTGATCCAGCCAAACTCGAAGCCCTGGAAAGGTACCCTGTACCCAAAACCATCGACGACGCCCGTGCATTTATTGGTTTTGTCGAATTCTATCGGAACTTTATCCCCAATTTTCAAATATTGCTAAACCCATTACTAATTTGTTCCAGAAAAATTCGAAATTTAACTGGGAATCCGATCACCAACATGCCTTTGAAACTTTAATTAATAAACTAACCTGTCATCCCATCTTACAATATCCTGATTACACAAGACCCTTCATCATAGCCACAGATGCTTCCTCCTATGGACTAGGAGCCGTCCTGTTACAGGACGTAGATGGTGTGGAATTACCCATTGCTTATGCCAGTCAACTTCTCTCTGCACCTCAATGGAATTATTCCACTACAGACCGAGAGGCCCTAGCGGTATATTGGGCTTTGAACAAATTCCGAAATATCGTCTATGGCTACGATGTAACCATCAAGACTGATCATAAGCCACTCACGTACCTCTTCAAGGACAAGCTACTTGAAGGACGATTGAGTAGATGGGCTCTGTTGATTCAAGACTTTGCGGCAAAAATCGTATACAAACCGGGAAAACCTCAAGTTATTCCAGACGGATTGTCGAGGCTCAAGCACGACGCCCAAGTGAATAAAATAGGAATTCTTCCTGTGTTCGACCACGAGTGTCTGCAATACTCCCAACAACAGGACCAACACACCCAAAACCTTCGGGCGCGCCTGGAACAAAAGGAACCATCGAAGGTAAAAGAACAGTACAACCTCAAAGATGGGCTCGTACATTTCAGGAACGAAGATGGAAACGACCTCGTGGAGATACCAAAGGATCTCGTCGATATAGCCATTGGACTTTGTCACGACTCACCTTCATATGGACACATGGGGCCGGATCGCACATCCGTTGCTGCCACCTAACTAGAACCCCCGTCGACTTCGAACCAACCCAGTCCACAAACGGAGGGGGTTAACATATATATATATATATATATATATATATATATATATATATATATATGAAATAGGATCCCTCCTAAGGAGACGTAGTTTTACATTTAGGATAAAAACGAAGACGTAGAGCAAAAAAGTCATATTTGGCTGCAGCCGACGTTTCGGACAACTCTACCCATTTTCAAGGCCTAATAAATAAAAGCTAAAATTAATGCATGACAAAAATGTACGAATGTCAAAAACAAACGGGTCTTTTCCGTTTGACACACATGGTTCGATTTTATTTTAAATTTCTACACAGACGTAGTTTTGCATGCCGATTACGAAAATCAGAACCATTGTTTGGAGAAATTAATAATACAAAAGTTACAACCCTTTAAAGATTGAATTTTTAGGTTAGGTTAGGTTAGGTTAGGTTAAGTAAAGATTGGTTTTTCCCTATTTAAATGTTCACTAATTTGTTATGTTGTTATGTATTGTGTTGTTATTGTAAATGTTAGTAATGTTATTTCTCTTTTCCATAGGAACTAATTCAAACAATCATGAGCGATAGAGTGGACAATTTGAAAAGTTTGTGGAACAAACTTAAAAACGAGGAGGACGCAGTGAGCTATTTTCAGGAGAAGAATATCATACCAAAGAAGAAACTATGTCGGCGAAAACACGAAATGAATATCGCTGTTTCCAGTGGAACCGCCCAGTGGCGCTGCGGCAAGAAAGGTTGCAACGAATCTGTGTCAGTGAGGAAAGGAACATGGCTTGAAGGTGGTACTCTTCCGCTTTCAACCGTAGCTGTATTCATTTATTCGTGGGTCAAGGAACTAACAACTATCCGGTTTTGTGAGGAGGAGTTGGAAATTAACCACAACACCGCTGTTGATTATAACAGCTACATGAGAGAAGTATGTGCAGAGGATATACTTCGTAACCCAGCGCAGATAGGTGGTCCTGGAACAATTGTAGAAATTGACGAAACAGTATACTCCAGACGAAAGTACAATCGAGGAAGTGCTACCGGAGCAGTGGGTTTTCAGCGGTGTGTGTCGCGAGACTCGGCAGGTGTTCCTATATGCTGTCCCTTGTCGCAACCGTGAGACACTTGAAGAGTGTATCCGGGCATCGATTCTGCCAGAAACGACAATCTACAGTGACCTGTGGCGAGCCTATTCCCACATCCCACAGATACGAGGCTATAAGTTTCACCATCAAACAGTGAACCACAGTGTTGAGTTCGTCAACTCAGAAGACGGGACCCACACGCAACAAGTTGAAAGCACATGGAACTGCCTTAAACGCTCTAATAAACGACGTTGCGGCACTCATCGTTCGATGATCGATTCCTACCTCTGCGAGTTTATTTGGCGACGCAGACACGAAAACTGCGACCAGTTCCAAAAAATGCTACAGTGCATCGCAACATTTAATCGAAAATATTAATTTGTGTTGATTTTTGTCACTAATATTAATAAAATACTTTAAAGGGTTGTAACTTTTTATTATTAATTTCTCTAAAAAATGGTTCTGATTTTCGTAATCGGCATGCAAAACTACGTCTGTGTAGAAATTTAAAATAAAATCGAACCATGTATATTCCCCCAACCTTATCCCAACGTATGATGTTCCTAAGAATTGTAAATATCTTGTTTTAACTGATCTCTACCATTTTAACACTTTTGTGAAAAAGCAATTGTTGAGTGTGGTGAGGAAATTTTATTTTCACACTGATTTTAAGGTTGCTTTTGTAAATAATAATACCCTTGGATGTTTTTTCCGATGTAAGGACAAAATCCCCCCTGCGATGAGCTGTTCTGTTGTTTATTCGTTTACCTGCCCTGGGTGTTCCCAGGGGAACTACGTTGGCAGCACAGTTCGTTCTTTGCAGGCGAGATTTTGCTCCCATATGGGTATTAGCCATAGGACAGGGAAAGTTCTATCGAAAAAGGAACAGTCTGTCATTAGAAATCATTCTGTCAAGTGTAAGGTTGACATTTCCGTTAATAACTTTAAAATTCTTAAATCATTAAAATGCCCGTCCTTACCGTCCTTACCGTCCTTACCTTACCGACCTTAATAACTTCAATAATTTCAAGAACCGCTAATAAAAGAAAAAAAGAAAAAATACTCTATTCTAAATAGCACATCCGATGTTTTAAGCAATACAATTAAGCATATTGCAGTAAGAGTTTTATAAAAAATTGTAACAATAACATTTCTTTTCATTGTGATGGACATCACTTAATTTCACGCAGAATAAATAAAATAAAATAAATAAAATATATGTTAACCCCCTTCTTCTCTGGCCTTGGTTGGTTCGAAGTCAACGGGGGTTCTGGTTAGAAGGCAGCAACGGATTTGTTACTCGCGGTAGTTTCGTCTATACTACTCTCCGAGTTCTTCTCTAGTGGCTCGGAGGATTCTGGGAAAACTTACTAAATTATCTGACGGTTCCCCGATTCTTCTTATAACGTATCGGGAAATTAGTTTTCTCTATTTAAGACTAAGTTCTCTGAAGAGAGCACGGCTCAAAGGAAAAGATAAAAACTTTCTTTTACTGTAATTTACTACTAAAATCTACAGGTAATACTCAGCTTCTAAGTTAGATTAGACTTTTACAAGGGGAGAGGTTCGACCTCTTTCGATCATGGCTCAGGCCGAAATTTAAAAGTGAGAAGGCACTCGGCCTCCTCGAGGAGCCTCTGACTCCTCGCTGAAGGGCTGCTAAGACAGGAGTGACTGAATTTACAATACAAGAATTAAATAAGTCTAAATTTCGGGGGAGTGCAGTTGAAGGTTAAGTTTCCCCCTTTAACTGCAGATCTGAACAGTTCTTGAACGTTAGGTATAATTTAAACTCGTATCAGAATTTTGAAAGATTCCAAAATAAAACGAAAAAATAAATAAAAAGAAATAATAATAATATCGCCGAGTATACATTCCTAAATGGCGACATAATGTCGGAGTAGTACATCGAGTACAACCCAAGCACATTATTAAGTACATTGTAATTTTGGTTTATTACAAATATGATTATAATTACCAATTAATTCACATTGGCTTATTATCGTTAATTACAGTTTTCATTAAAGTTCATTAATTACATTATATTAAATTATTAGATTTAATTACAATTTTAGCAAATTATTGATTGACATATCCAATACTGAAGTAATCTAAATAGGTGATACAATTTATATAATGAAGGAGAGTTAACCGTTGCTCTATAGTTTAAAGGGGATTAACAACAATGTTATATATTTATAGCTAACAATAATTACGCCAAATTATGTCAAATATTATTAGAACATGGTTGGTTATCAGAGTTTCAAAGTCTAATTAGCCAGCGATGAAGAAAGCGGAGGAAAATACGGTGTATTTTTCATTGGAAGTACACGGACATTTATGATAACGTAATACATAAGTAATACAGAATTTGAATGACAATTAGGTAGAAATAGTAAGTACAAGTAATGAGAACGGGGATAACTATGTGATGTAAGCAGATAACCAGTGGCCCGGCAGGGAAACAATATAGTATATTATAATAATATAACATAACATCTTAACGTTATAAATTGGTAGCAGAAGCAAGAGAGAAGATTTCGAATTCAGATGCTTGCTTTTGGCGACGTCATCGGAATTCGAACATTCGTATCAGCATTAACAAATAACTTGCGAGAGGTAAAATAATTAAAAGAAAAAGTAAAAAGAATACATGTGGACGTATTTACATGTATTTAACTATGTACGTAATCATGATCATCAGGGGACATGTACGAATGCACAAAGTATTGTACACATATCGGTACGTAACACAATAGGTTATGTGCGTAATATAGACACGAGTAAACATGGACTGACAGGTTGATAGGGCATAAGTAGACAATAGGTACATGAATGAATAAGTAATAAAATTAATAAAGGATAACGGTCAAGATATGGACGTATGGATGAATATGGTCGAATAATATTTATACTGCATAACACCAGACAGGACACAACATATAAATAATGACTTATAGAGAATGAAGTTTTTATTATTATTAAAGAATTTACCATACATTGAATACGAAATATATCCACATACTAAACACGTGATTCAGTATTCAAATTATGGAAAACGTGAAGAGAATTAAGTTACTTTATGTCGTCATAGTTATTCAAATTATGCCATACGATACGTCAATTCATAATTAATACGCCATAGTTGTTTAATTCGTACGTACAGTACAAGTCATTATTGGGAGAAATTAGAAGAAACGAATTAGAGAAATACAGTAATGAAAGGTTTATAGCCATTGTACAAAGAGTGAGTGAAACTATTAATTAAATATATATACTTATACGAGTATACAGCAAATATTAAGGAATATTAAAAAAATGAAACAATTCACCAATTATTTGGCAAAAATAGAAAGCAAATCAAATTTTTATCCAAACTCGCGTTAGGCGATTTTGGTTCTTATGTAAAAATAAATATTTGAATATAAAGATTATATAGGACTCATTCATTGTTCATTTTTACATAAATACACAAGAGAACATTTACGCAAACTGCCAACTGAACAAGTATTCTAAGCGTGCCCTCTGGGTTAAATTAGGTTGTTAACTTAAGAGGCAGAGGTTAATAATGGGGTTTGGTTATTGGAGCTACTTCAAATCGTATAATAAGGGAGATTAAATGTCTCCGTTCTGTTCAATACAAAGGTAAGGTCATCATAATGAGATAGTCAGTCAATCGAATTTGAGTCCATATTTTTTTTATTTATTCTGCGTGAAATTAAGTGATGTCCATTACAATGAAAAGAAGTGTTATTGTTACAATTTTTTATAAAACTCTATTGGAGTCGAGACCAGAAGTCTTCACCTTCCGTTTCCTCTATCTTAGACGTAAAAGTCCTTTGTATAGCTTCAATGTTCGCATTGTCTCGTTTTCTGGATGGGCTTGTGAGTACTGAGCAATACTCTATTATTGGTAGGGCTATACTCTTCCATAATTTGTGCATGATGTTTGCTTTTCTGCTGCGGAAGCTCCTCCAGATGATTCCCATTATTTTTCTAGCCGCTGTAATTTTGATGTTATAGCGCTCTCTGAATTCTGCATCTGGCGATATATATATATATATATAATGAAGGTGTGTCTTTATCAGTTCATTCTTTCCGTAGATTTAATTGCAATGATCACATCTCAAGGTGTATGAATGAATTGCTCACTTGCACGCTCTGTCACGACAATATTTTACATTAATATTTGCAAGCATACTACTCGATTCTCAACTTTCCCCATTTTGGATAGGGAAATGGACATATAATTTGAGCGGCTGCAAGTCGTTACAGGAATATCTTCATCAGAGCCCCTCAGCTCAGTACCACAGGAAACAGTATTAGCGCAGCTACTCTTCATAATCCTGACATAGATCATTACCAGAGACAGCACAGAAACATTCGATAACACAAAGATCAGTAGAAAATAAGAAACCTAGAAGTTCTCTACAAGCAGAATGTTTTTGTCGAGATACAACAGGATTTAGTCATATTTGTCCAAAATGAGGTATAATAAAAAGAATAGTTTCAGAGTTCATCCGCGCTCGAGATCCGGTGACGGCCGCGGCGCACGGTAAACGATCATCCTTACGCACAATTGGTTGGTAGATAAATGGGTACCCTGGGTGAACTAGTGATTAAGACGCTGTGTTGCTGGTGTTCCGGATTCCACGTTAAACTGAAGGTCTAAGGCGGAGTAAAAAGCTTGACCTTCGTCAGAATAAACAATTTGTGGGATGCTAATAGAAGGTTACCAATAAAGTAAAACCTTTTTAATGCATGAAGGATGGGACAGGGGGTAATAATGTAGTAAGTTTTAGGAGAAGTCGCTTGGTTTTTATATGAGGTTTAAAACTTAAAAATTATGGAAAAAAGGTAGGAATTAAAATTCATGGAGTGCAAAAGAATGTTAGACGCTTGGTACATACAAGCCCCGATGAGCCGGGTGTGCCTGTGAGGTGGAGAGTAAAAGAAGCCAACTCACTACTTCATCAGGCCAAATCGCGAGGAGGGGTGATAAGCTTGACCTTCGTGAAATGACAGGACGTAATGATATGGCAATCGCTGGGTTGACTGCTCGGTAAAAACTTCTACCTCCGTATTCAGGTCCACGACATGCGTTTCTTCAAAACGAAAAAATTGTATAACACGAGTCAAATCCTTTAAGTTGATTTCTGATCGAAATAAAATCAATAATGTGTGTGTGTGTGTGTGTGTGTGGTGTGTGTTAACCCCTCCGTCTATGGCCTTGGTTGGTTCGAAGTCGACGGGGGTTCTGGTTAGGAGGCAGCAACGGATTTGTTACTCGCAGTAGTTTCTTCTATACTACTCTCCAAGTTCTTCTATAGTAGTTCGGAGGATTCTGTGAGGCTTACTAAATTCTCTGAAGGTTCCCCGATTCTTCTTATAACGTATCGGGAAATTATTTTTCTCTACTTTATTGAGAGCAAGAGCGCAAGACTCGAAGGAGAAGATAAAGACTTTCTTTTACTGTAATTTACTGCTAAAATGAATAGGTAATTCTCAGCCTCTAAGTTAGATCAGACTTTTACAGGGAGAGAGGTTCGACCTCTTTCCACTATGGCGCAGGCCGGAATTTAAAAGTGAGGAGGGCTCCGGCCTCCTCGCTGAAGAGCTGCTAAGACAGGAGTGATTGAATTTACAATGCAAGAATTCAATGTCTAAATTTTGGGGGAGTGCAGTTGATGGTTAATTTCCCCCCTTTAACTGGAGATCTAAACAATTTTTGGACGTTAAGCATAATTTAAACTCATATCAGAATTTTGAAAGATTCCAAAATAAAACGAAAAATATAAATAACAAAAAAATAATATCGCCGAGTATACATTCCTAAATGGCGACATAATGTCGGAGTTAGTATATTCAGTACAACCCAAGCACATTATTAAGTACATTGTAATTTTGGTTTATTACAACTATGTTTATAAATACCAATTAATTCACATTCGCTTATTATCGTTAATTACAGTTTCATTAAAGTACATTAATTACATCATATTAAATTATTACAGTTAATTACAATTAAACAGTTAACTATAGTTTTTTACAGTTTCATATTTATAGACAATTAGGATGTTACGAGTATAACATAAAGTACATGGGCACATACGTATATATATATAAAACATAACACACATAATAATGTTTTATACATTAGAAGCAAGCAAGAGAGGAGATTTCGTATTCCGATGCCCGCTTTTGGCGTTTCATCGGAATTCGAGTACTTGCGTCAGCATGAACGAATATCTTGCAAGAAATCAAATAATTAAGAAAAAATAAAAAGTATACATGTGAACGTACATGTAAGGTAACTACGTACGTAATCATGATCATTAGCGGACATGTTCGAATGCATAAAGTTTTGTACACATATCGGTAGTCACACAATAGGTTGATATGTCAATAGGGCATAAGTAGACAATAGGTAGACAATAGGTAGGTCCGATGCATGAATAATTAATACAATTAATAAAAGATAACGGTCAAGATAAGATATGGACGTATGGATGAATAGAGTCGAATATATTATGTTAAAGAATTTATTATACATTGAATACCAAAGATATAATCAGTATTCAAGGTATGGAAAATGTGAAGGGAATTAAGTTACTTTATGATATCATAGTTATTCAAATTATGCCATACGTTAATTCATAATTAATACGCCATAGTTATTTAATTCGTACGTACAATACAAGTCATTATTGGGAGAAATGAGAGGAAACGAATTAGAGAAATACAGTAATGAAAGGTTTATAGCCATTGTACAAAGAGTGAGTGAAACTATTAATTAAATATGTATACTTATACGAGTATACAGTAAATATTAAGGAATTGGGTACATTTGAGGAATAATTAAGTAAATTAATAAAGAAGTACAACTAAGGATTCCAATCATGCCACATGCAATGTGCATGCATAATCTGCATAAGATGCGAGACAACAATAATTAATTATCATAAATTCTATAACAAATGGAAAATGGAGATATGGGTAATATTGTGATGGAAATGTTAAACCTCCAATGACACAAACATGGATACGGCTCAACCATAGAAATGGTAGGTCGCATGGTCGTGACACTGCAAAAATAGAAAGCAAATAAAAATATATATCCAAATTTCGTCATCGTTATACGAATTTGGTTATGTAAAAATAAATATTTGAATATAAAGATTATATAAATATACAGATTAGGTAAACATAAGGATTATATGAATATAAATATATAAGAATATACAGGATTATACAAATGTACGAAGTATATAAATGGATATAAGAATTACGTAAATGAATATAAGAATCATACGAATGGATCTAAGAATTACACGAATGAATATAAAAATATATGAACATAGGAATTATTCATTGTTCATTTTTACATGTGTGTGTGTGTGCCGTCTTCAGTTTTTCGACTCTCTCTCTCTCTCTCTCTCTCTCTCTGTATAAATAGATTTTAAAATCATCTTACATTCAAAAGCACTAGTAAAGATAATGATAAAAACAATATATGGAGCGAACGGAGACGGAAACAGGTTTTTGGGACGAAATGTGGGTCAAACAACATTCCATTCTAGCCTTTTGGAGTAACCTCGAGTTTTTAAGCGTATCGAATTTACCTCGTTACACTCTTCTGTCTTGTTTGGGAGGCGAAATCATTTTAATGTAAATGTATTTTACTTTGTTTTTTATCAAAATTAACAGTTAATTAACTTTGAATTCGCGGAATTTTCTTTATAAAAAATTAGAAAATAAAAGTATATATACACATTTATTTAAAAATGTACATAAATAAAAAAAATATATATATATATACCGTATATATACATATAGTGTGTAATTATTATATTGCATGCATTTTTTCTTTTATTGTTAATTAAATATACTAGCATGAAAGTACGAAGGAAATAAATGAACTGCGATTCCTCAATTTCTTTGATTTCGCGGATTTTTCTTTATAAAAAAATAATGTAAAAGTATATATAGACTTCTCTTTTAATTCTTTTGTTAATTACTTTGATTTCGCTGAAATTTCTTTACAAAACTAGTATAAAAGTGTATATATAGACTTCTCATTCAATTCTTTTTATTGTGTATATATAAAGTGTACTGTTATTTTCTGTGGTCAATTTGATGTTTTATTTATTTCAAGTGTATTTATTTTATTGTTAATATTGGTAATCGTTTAAATGTATTGAATTAATCGGAGCAAATTAAGGAGAACGTCTCTCTCTTGCCTTTATTAAATAAATAACTAAAATAAATGGTACTGTTTGGTAACCCTGCATATAAAAATAACTAAATAGTGGCCTCTGGAAACTCATCTATAAATAAATAAATAGTGCTTTCTGGCAACTCATCTATATATATAACTAAATAATTAAAATAAAAACAAGAATTGGCAACTCATCTAAATAGAAATTAAAATAAATGGTGTAATCTGGCAACTCATCTATATATAAACAAATAGATAAATAGTGCTCTCTGGTAACCTTCCTCATATAAATAGATAAATAAGTGGTAACCCCTCCATATAATTAAAAGTGGTATCTGGCAACTCCCGACCTATATAACAGCTGCAGATCCCCTGGACGCTCATTATGCGACGGATTCCGGTGGAATAAACAACTCTCTCTCTTCCTTCTTAGGTAAAGCTTAGGTTAGGGTTTCCCTTTGGGGGGTGAGGACATCCCACCTTCTCCCCCAAAGACCCTCCTCCTTCTTTCTCTCCCTCTCTTAGGTTAAGGTTACCCCTTTAGGGAAGGTCATCCTCCCTTCTCCCCCCAAAAGCTCCTTCCCCCCTTCATTGCAGCTTGGGGATAACCTCCCCTTGATGTACAACCCCCTCCCCCTTTGCAGCATCTCCTTGTTGCAAGACCCTCCCCTTTGTTGCATAATATCTCGCGATATTCCCCGTACCCCTTTGTAAGATTGATCATCATTTGCAACATTGCATTGCACTCGTCCATTTTGCGCCCATACTACTCATAATATGTGTCGGCTTGACCTCCGTGTGAAAAGAGACCAACGCACGAAACAACATAAGGTTCATAAGGTAAGGTAAGCTTGATCTCCGTGTGAAAAGAGACCAACGCACGAAACAACATAAGGTTCATAAGGTAAGGTAAGGTGTGTGTGTATATATATATATATATATAATTATGCGGGTTGCTTCTACAGAGCTTCAATTTAATATTTAGTAGAAATCCAATGACAAGGAGAAATGTAAATGCCATGAAAAATCTTCTTTATTGCGCAACGTTTCGAGCAATACGCTCATCTTCAGGCTGTTTAATAACAATGTGAAATTAAAATCAATATTGAATGAAAAACAAACAGAAATTTCTATAACCTATTCGTAAAGACAAATTTTAAAAGACTGAGAAAAGAGGGTTAAGTTCTAAGTTATACAGATTTACATATCAAAATTAAGAAGTTATTTTTAAATACATGTAGTAAATGTGAAATTAATACACTGGAAAAATTACCAATAGTACACTGGAACAATGGAGCTATCTACCTTACACAGCAGTATCCGAGGCCGACTAATTTGAGCAGAGGAGACGGGAATGAAAGATGGCGAGGGAGATAGGGGAAGGAGGGATTATAAGGAATTGGGGAAGGAGGAGGGATCATAGCAGATTGAGAGGGACGGACGATGAGTCAACATTCAGACTAGGGGACAATGCTTTAATGAAAAGGGATTCTAAAATTCTTAGTGAGTTGGGACAAGTATTACAACCAAGAATTTTAAAATTGTCTAAAGTGACATCAATTTTGCATTTGATGCTATGTTCACGTATGCTGGAGGCTTCCTTAGTTTTTAAAATTTTACCTGTTCGGCCACTTATTCCCATATGCGAATAAAATCTAGCCCTGAGAGAGCGAACAGTGCTGCCGATGTAATTCCCAAGGAGACACCTAGGGCAGGTAAATAAATATACAACACCGCTACGCAACGAGTCAGGGGTTCGATCCTTCGCTGAGAAAAAGCTACCTAAAGACGTTTTATTAATAAATATGATGCGGAAATCAGTATGATAAAAAAATTTCCTTAACAATTTTGTAAATTTAAGCTTAAATTCCTTATTCAAGGGACCCATTTCAGGTACCAAGAAATATTTTATATCCTTCGGCACTGTAATACATGGAAGTTGAGGGCTATAAACATTATTTAAGAAGGATCTAATTAGTTTGTCTACATATTGAACAGGAAAACTATTATTAGTAAAGTATGATCTTAGATTATTAAATTCATCATTAAGTAAGGTAAAATTAGAGGTCAAATTATATCCTCTGAACAGGAGAGTTTTAATACAAGACATCTTATAGTTGAAATCAGTAAAACTAAAAAAATTCATGCCCAAACCAGTGAAAGTGGGTTTCCTATAAACTGATGTAGTAATAGAATCACCGTTTTTCGAAATTAAAAGATCTAAGAAGGGGAGGGAGCCATTTTGCTCAGTTTCCATTGTATACGTTATATTGGGGTGCAAAGAATTTAGGAAGTTAAAGAATTGTTGCGCAGTGTATTAAGAATTTGGCAAAGAACCAGGAGATTGTTGTGACTAGACCAGACAAGGGTAACGGAGTGGTTATTTTGAATAAATCGGACTACATAAACAAAACTAATGAAATCCTAAGTGATCTTACTAAATTCAAACAAATTCTAGAACCTGTAAATAAAGTCATTGTAAGGTTAGAAGACCAGGTTAATAGATTTCTGTCACGACTAAAGTCCTTAAAGATAATAAAAAATGATACTTACTCTCAGTTGTTCGCATCTGGTGCTAATCTTGCTCAATTATACTGTCTGCCTAAAATCCATAAAGCTGGAACACCTCTCCGTCCTATTTTAGCTTCGTATAACTTACCCACCTTTCAATTGGCAAAATTTGTTGTTCGTCTCCTGTCCCCCTTTGCGAAAAATGTTTACACTATAAATAACTCGTTTGAATTCCAAAAAGAACTCCTGGGTAAAAACTTCGATTCAAAAAGTTTTTTGTCAGTTTTGATGTAAAGTCACTTTTCACAAATGTACCTGTATCTGAAACTATTGCCATTATTTTAGATAGGGTTTTTAGCTCAGTTGATAATTTTCATGGTTTTTCATTGTCTCATTTGAAGGAACTTTTAGAATTGGTCTTCAAACAATGCTATTTCACTTTCAACAATAAGGTTTACCAACAAATTGATGGGGTAGGGATGGGATCACCAGTCGGACCGCTAGCAGCTGACTTTTTTATGACTCATTTAGAAAGTGTAATTTTTAGACAATCTCCCACTCATCTCAAGCCAATTTTCTATCGACGCTTCGTTGATGATTCGATAGCAGTCTTTGATAATGCGGTACAAGCGCAACAATTCTTTAACTTCCTAAATTCTTTGCACCCCAATATAACGTATACAATGGAAACTGAGCAAAATGGCTCCCTCCCCTTCTTAGATCTTTTAATTTCGAAAAACGGTGATTCTATTACTACATCAGTTTATAGGAAACCCACTTTCACTGGTTTGGGCATGAATTTTTTTAGTTTTACTGATTTCAACTATAAGATGTCTTGTATTAAAACTCTCCTGTTCAGAGGATATAATTTGACCTCTAATTTTACCTTACTTAATGATGAATTTAATAATCTAAGATCATACTTTACTAATAATAGTTTTCCTGTTCAATATGTAGACAAACTAATTAGATCCTTCTTAAATAATGTTTATAGCCCTCAACTTCCATGTATTACAGTGCCGAAGGATATAAAATATTTCTTGGTACCTGAAATGGGTCCCTTGAATAAGGAATTTAAGCTTAAATTTACAAAATTGTTAAGGAAATTTTTTTATCATACTGATTTCCGCATCATATTTATTAATAAAACGTCTTTAGGTAGCTTTTTCTCAGCGAAGGATCGAACCCCTGACTCGTTGCGTAGCGGTGTTGTATATTTATTTACCTGCCCTAGGTGTCTCCTTGGGAATTACATCGGCAGCACTGTTCGCTCTCTCAGGGCTAGATTTTATTCGCATATGGGAATAAGTGGCCGAACAGGTAAAATTTTAAAAACTAAGGAAGCCTCCAGCATACGTGAACATAGCATCAAATGCAAAATTGATGTCACTTTAGACAATTTTAAAATTCTTGGTTGTAATACTTGTCCCAACTCACTAAGAATTTTAGAATCCTTTTCATTAAAGCATTGTCCCCTAGTCTGAATGTTGACTCATCGTCCGTCCCTCTCAATCTGCTATGATCCCTCCTCCTTCCCCAATTCCTTATAATCCCTCCTTCCCCTATCTCCCTCGCCATCTTTCATTCCCGTCTCCTCTGCTCAAATTAGTCGGCCTCGGATACTGCTGTGTAAGGTAGATAGCTCCATTGTTCCAGTGTACTATTGGTAATTTTTCCAGTGTATTAATTTCACATTTACTACATGTATTTAAAAATAACTTCTTAATTTTGATATGTAAATCTGTATAACTTAGAACTTAACCCTCTTTTCTCAGTCTTTTAAAATTTGTCTTTACGAATAGGTTATAGAAATTTCTGTTTGTTTTTCATTCAATATTGATTTTAATTTCACATTGTTATTAAACAGCCTGAAGATGAGCGTATTGCTCGAAACGTTGCGCAATAAAGAAGACTTTTCATGGCATTTACATTTCTCCTTGTCATTGGATTTCTACTAAATATATATATATATATATATATATAATATATATATATATATATATATATATACAGGGTGGTGTATGTATCTCGTTACGATACGTATATATATATATATATATATATATATATATATATATATATATCGTATCGTAACGAGATACATACACCACCCTGTATATATATATATATACATATACCTTACCTTACCTTATGAACCTTATGTTGTTTCGTGCGTTGGTCTCTTTTCACACGGAGGTCAAGCTGGTGGCCCCGCCTCTAGGTCTGGCCTGGTGGAGGAGCGAGTTGCTTTCTTGCGCTCTCCACCGTACATAGCCAAGCACGCCCGGCTCATCTGGTACTGTCCTGAGCCAGGCATCCAGTCTTTTCTTGAAGACTTCAACTTTGATCCCCGTTACGTTTCTGAGGTCCTTAGGAAGCTGGTTGAAAAGTCTTGGCCCCCTGACAACCAAACCAAGCTATTTTCCTTCAGGGTTGAGGAGCTCCCTTGTCGGGCCTTTAATTTGGGAACACTACACATTCTGCCTTTCCTATTTTCCAGTGTTGTTTGAATGGTAATTGGGTTTAGTTTTAGGTTTGGTACCAGTTTTTCGATCATTTTCCATATGTAGATTATGATGTACCTCTCTTCTTTCCAGGGAGTACAGATTTAGTTTATGTAGTCTTTCCCAGTAGTTGAGTGCTTTGCAGCCATCAATCTTGGCTGTGAAATGCCTTTGCGTTTCTTCTAGTTTATTAGTTTCTTCCTTTTTATATGGGGACGTCAAAACTGAGCAGTATTCAAGTTTTGGTATAATCACTGTTTTTAGCAGGGGAATCATTACTGTCCTGTCCCTTCTCTTGAAAGTTCTTAGTACCTGTCCGGCGACTTTTTTGCTTTATTTATCGCTATCTGATTTTGTGTTTCGAATTTCGCATCATCTGTTATTATTATCCCGAGATCAATCGTTTTCGTGCTTCTCTGAATTTCATGTCTATCTGCAGCATAATATGCAGTCTGTTTAAGTTCTTCTTTTCTACCATATCTCAAGAGCTGAACTTTCTCGGCGTTCAATGACATGTTGTTGTCTTCTGACCATTTGTACAGTTTGTTCGTGTCCCTCTGCAAGGCCTCCACGTCATGTACATCGCTGATTTTTCTGCTGATCTTTGTATCGTCTGCAAAGGATGTTACTATACTGTTGCTGTTGACTCCGCTGTCTATGTCTGTTAACATGATTATGAACAGGAGTGGGGCCAGTATTGTCCCTTGTGGTACTGAGCTGCGTACTTCCACTTCTGATGATGATATACCTTGAATTTTGACGACCTGTAGACGATCTCTAAGGAGCACCATCATGTTGATAGACGACGGTACTAACAATCCTATCCCCGTCGTCTATCAACATGATGGTGCTCCTTGTCACTATGCCGAAATTGTTCAGGATTATTTAAATGGACGTTTTCCAAATCGCTGGATCGGACGCGGAAGCAACTGACCTTGGCCAGCGAGATCACGAGATTTAACCCCTTTAGATTTCTTTATATGGGGCTTTATCAAATCGCACGTCTATCAGACGAAGATTACGAGTCTTGAAAACTTACGTACACGTATGCGAACTGCTGCAGATAACATAACCCCGCAAATGCTCCAGAATGTGTTTAGAAATGCTGCGGAACGATTTGAGCTGTGCAGGGATACTGATGGGCGTCACGTCGAATCCTACTCTTAATTATTTAATAAATGTTACCACTTTATCATTTTATGATTGAATTCCATATAATTTCCAAGTGCTTCACAAAAATAGATCCTGACTTTATGTACATCCTGTATATAGGGACAATGTTTGCTCTTTTCAAGATGCTCGGTATTTCCCCAGTGTCTAGGGATCTTCTCCATATCCGGACCTGCAGCTGAATGTGGTTTCATTTGTCCTATAGCTCTCGCTACATCTTCTGATGTAAAATCAAAGTCTGTTATGTACTCTCCTTGCAATTCCTCTTCAAAGAATGCATTTATGTCAGGTATCGCTTTGTCACTTTTTAGGGTACTAAAAACTGATTCATATTGAGCTCTCAATGTATCAGATATTTCTTTTGGATCGTTGGTTAGTTCATTATTTCCCGTCCTTAAGGGCCCAATAGCGGCGCGCGCTTTTGTCTTCCTTTTTGCATAGCTATAGAAGTATTTTGGATTTTCCTTTATTGCTTCTACCGCCTTTTCCTCTTCCCTCTCTGTATGGTCCTTAATCAGGGCTTGTATTTCCCTATCGATACCCTCCAGTCTTTCTTTTATTGCTTTCCTGTCATTATCTCAGCAGTTACCTAATTTCGCCTCCACTCTCTTTCTTTTGCGGAATAGTCTTCTCTTTTGCTTCTCTAGCCAGCTCCTCTTTCCTTTTGGCTGTGATTTCGGAGCATATTTTTCTAAAATTCTCAGCGTTTTTTCCTCCAAGGTTGTTAGCATTTATTCAGTTGTTTTATTCTCGAAAATTGTTCTCCATTCTATTTGGGCCATGTGCGATCTGATTGCTTCCCAATTTATAGTCTTCGAGTTTAAGTTAAAGGCCCCGAATTTACTTCTTTCCACAATATGTGTATTGTCTTTTAATGCTGTCGTCATATTTGTTGATATCTCGATTAAGTTGTGGTCTGAGATAATGGTTGGGGTTATTTTTATATCAGCAATCAAGTTCATGTTATTCGTGAATACCAGATCCAGGCAGTTATTTTTTCTGGTATTTTCTGTTATCTCCTGTGTCAGCATAAACTCATTTGTGAGAGCCATCAACATTTTTGCTTGCTCCTGGTCTTCTCTTGTGCCCCCCTTGTCCTGGTGAATATATATATAATATTCCTATCCACCTTTTTGTATTTTATAAATGGGAAGTTAAAGTCTCCGCAGATCATTATATTGGGGGATGGAGGTTTATGGCCTTTATTAGCTTTCTGATGTCATCAATGGCCTCCGAGAATTTTTCGGTTGGTGTGCTTGGAGGTCTTTCGATGACTATTACTATCAAGTTTAGTTTTTCTATTTTCACTGCTAGGAGTTCCACATAGCTGTTTGATTTACTTATTATTGTCTCTGTCATATGACCTTCCTCTACATATATAGCACAGCCACCTTTCCGTCTCGTCGTTCTATCCGCTCTTAGTACAGTAAGTTGAAGCCCTCTATATTTATCTCTTTCTTATGAATACAATGTTCGCAGTTTTCACAATTTCCTTGGCAATCTTTAAGATGAGTTTCTGTGAGGCATGCGATGTCCGCCCTTGTTTCGTCCATAAATCCTTTCAGGTACGAAACCTTATTGAGTGATTGGTTTGGTCTTATTCCTTGAATATTAGCCAGGACAATTTTTATATTCTCCGTTTTTCGTTGCCCCTTGTGCATTTCAAGTTCGTTTTCCTTCGATATCGCTTGATTCGTTTCCCTATGATCCTCTGAAAGAGATCCGTTTCCGCCTACTTGTATTGGTAGCTTCTTGCCCGGTAACGATTTGGCTCAAAAGTTTCCAGCTATGTCAACTGCATGTGGATGACGTTTAGCATCCGTAAGGTGTCTGCGATGTTGAAAAAATTTTCTTGTTCGCTTATTGTGTTCCCATTGTTGTTCCTATTGTTATTTTTATTCCTATATATTTTCCTATATATTTTCCTATATATTCCTATATATTTTCCTATATATTTTATTCACATATATATATATATATATAAATATATATATATATATATATTATATATATATATATATGTGGTTAAGTGTGCGGTCTACCTAGCTTTTAGTTAGCCTTATAAGGCTAACTAATGAAACTATCACGACTTAACCTAACCAATCGTCAAGGGCGCTACAGTGACCTAACGATTGGTTAGGTTAAGTCGTGATATTTTCGTTAGTTAGCCTTATAAGGCTAACTAAAAGCTAGGTAGACCGCACACTTAACAGCACCTATATATATATATATATTATATATATATAATATATATATATGTTGTGTGTGTGTGTGTGTGTGTGGTGTGTGTGTGTGTGTGTGTGTTATAAGGAATCTGTGTAAGTATGGATTTCATGAAATCCCTAAAATGTTCAAGGATTTCATGTAAGGTTAAGTCGTGATACTTTCATTAAACCTACGGGAACATTATTAAATCCCCGGTTTAGTGAATGCCCGATCAAATTAATTGAATGCTCGGTTAGGTTAACTGTATGTCCTTGATGATTGGTTAGGTTAAGTCGTGATATTTTGGTTAAAACTAACTACAATATCACGACTCTACCTTACATGAAATCCCTGAACATAACTTATTAGGGATTTCATAAAATCCCTAGTTGCATAGATTTTTTGTAACATATATATATATTAATAATACAGCAAAAAAACAAACAAAAAATACCTAAATAAATTCCTTCCACATTTGGTATGAAATTATTTGAGTGTAATCACAATGCAAATCGGGTACATAACATGCTGCTCGCAGCGTAGAACACGTGGAAATTAAGTGCCTGCTACAATAATGCCAGCCTGTAGATTACGCTCCATATTCACGTGTAATTAATGAGTGAAAATGTTATAGATACGATACAGCATGGCCAAATATTTAATTACTCAATTAAGTATTAGTGAGTGAAAGGGTTAAGAAATGTGTTTTCATACTGAAATAATGTTACAAATTAAATTTCTATAAAACAAGACTATGTAACCGATATTCTGTATATCCCCGACTCGTTTTAACAGTTGCAGAACATTTGTCCGACACCGAAGACACAAGTTTTTGTAAATAATCCTCAGGAATTTCGCTGCAACTATCCTTTGTATTAACATTTCATAATTATAGTTTTATTGGTATTTCCTCACCGACCTTTGTTTTCGGATACTTTCAGAAGTTTTCGGTGAGATTAGTGTCAGGGGTTTTGAAGTCAATCCAAAAGTTTAGTTCTCGAGTAGCCTCTTCATTATTATCAGATTTAGGTATTTTTTTAATGGTTTGGTGTTTTGAGTTATTATCATGCACAAATTCAACATTTTGTCCAATTAGGCGATGTCTTATACGAGGCATGCGAGACATACCTGACAAACATGTTATGAAACTGTTCGTTTTTTATTATTTTTTTAATTTTTGCAATATCGTTCATTCCATGAGTGAAGAAATATCTCCAGATCATTGTAGATCCACCTTCTTGTTTGACGGTGTTATCTACACACTCTTTCTTGAATTTCTCGTGGCTACATTTATTTACTCTTCGAAATAGGTAAAAAGCTCAATTTTACAGTAGTTTCGTCGGTCCAAAGAACACATTTTATTCGTCTTTGCGTCTTTTTTGCAAAAGGAAGCCTTTTTTTCATGTTACTGTTGATTAGTTTAGGCTTTGTAGCGGCTGCTTTCCCTTTTAAGATCTGTATCTGCTTTAATGAGCTTTTCGAAATTCCAAAAGAATGTTTGTAAAGAGATGTGGCCGCGAGAAGTCCAAGTAGGAGAGTTGTTGCTAGTGGCGTTAAATATGCACCGTAAAAATTAAAGAGGTTTCCCTGCTACCAAATTACGGCGTAGTTATTTCTTTGACATCATACAAAAATATTATACATCTAGTGGAGTAAACTAAATTTTTAAGGAAGAAGGAAAATGACTAATGTATAAATTTTCTTTTTTTCTTAAAAATGAAAATTAATTTATACCATTCGAAGTGTGAAAGTTTCCTATGATATCACTGAAATAAACAAACCTAACACACTTAGTGGCAGACGAGATGACATCTGAATATTAGGCAAGTTTTCCTTTATTTTTTATAATGTGGAGGTGAATCTACAATAATGTAGGGATATATCGCTGCCAATGAATTGAACGATATTATGAAAATTGAATAATGGAATAATGAGAATGATGGAATAATGGAATAGTGGAATGATGAACTAATGGAAAAGGACAAGTATTATAAAAGGTTGATTAGACGTGCCTTGCCCAGTAGACATCGCCTAAATGGAAAAAACTGAGTTCCGCTGTAATCAAAGATGCTTTTGTTTATACTTAGTTAATTAATAACTCGACTGTTTAAGGGATTGGCCTGTGATTGTGGTCCTTATGACTTGAAATATCATTTAAGTTTGAGATCATGACGTGTGAATGTTATTTTATTAAGTGAACACTGTAACAGCTAGGAAACTAATTTCTCCACGAAGTGGGGGTGAGTATACCCCAAGAGCTACCTTTAGCCTGAGCAATGATAAGGTAAGTTGCCAATTCAAACGAACCAAATAGCAAGGAGGCGGGAGAGAACCAGAACTTCACCACTCAGAGACTGCCATTGCCACACTAAACATTGAACTTACTGGGTGCCCAAGTTAAATGCTAAATATGTTATAGAATGAATAAAGCAATAGAACTTTCTGTTCCCATCATTCCCTTACCCCCCCCCCCATATCACCACTCTTAACCGTAGACTGTACACTGTACAGTATATGCAGTATGGACGTGTTCGAGCGTGCGTACTGTGTGTATGGACGTGTTGTACCTTGATTGGGGGTGTACGCATTCTTACTTACCCTACATAACCGGTACATCATTAATCAAATGTGGAAATACAGGGTCAAGATTAACCGTAAACAATTACAAATATTTATATACCATCGTAATAATAACCTGATATATATATATATATATATATATATATATATATATATATATATATATATATATATATATATATATATGATGCAAGCCACAGGGAAAAAGAAATATTATTCCAAGGCCTTTCGTGTATTCAGAAGTACAACTCGTCAGGGAATGAAGAAAGAAGGCGAGATGACGAAAATATATACATATGTACACTGTACATTTGCCCGCATATGTAATGTTAAAAGCCTCACAGGCGACTCCGTACATGTGGCAACGCCACAGTGATAGTCAAGGTACCCAAACTGGGGGAAGGTGGGGTGGAGGTGGGACAACCGAGTCCAACAACATATAACACAGACATATATATTTAAAGGCCAATTGAATGTGCAGTCATTGATATACAAGTAATTATAATGTAATGTCTCTGTTCATAAAGATAAACAATTAATATGATCGTGAACAGCGTTGAACTCCATGTAGTTTACCAGTTTTCTACAGTAATAACGGTCCATTATGATTGCTGCAAGTCTATATGTAGGGCCGTATTTAGACTACTTGAGACCCGAGGCACAAAGTTAGACTGAGGCCCCTTAGGCCTTAGCCATGAAAGAAAATTGTAACTAAGAAATAGAAGCAACCGATTTATAATTTATTTCACACCATACAAGTATTATAAAAATAGGTAAATTACCAAAATTGAAAAATTACTCAAAACGAGTATTACATTATATATATATATATATATATATATATATATATATATATATAGAGGCGGGGCCACCAGCTTGACCGTGTGAAGAGAAACCAACGCACGAAACAACATAAAGTTAAGGTAAGGTGTGTGTATATATATATATATATATATATATATATATATATGTAGCGGACCGACAAGAAATAGACCAACAAGTAGCCAGACAAATTCTTCCTTCCACGCCATCATCAAACATTCTTGGAAGACACACGTGGGCAAGGAATCAGAAACAATGAAAGAGCCTTTTTGTCCCAAAAAGGCCCGCCAAAACAAGCTCTTCAACAAAAGGACGCGCGGGCAAGGCGTCTCAAGATTTGGCGCGAAAGTCCGCGTCACAGGAACTACGTATAAAAGCGAATTTCCACTCACACTCCTACACACACACACTCGCTCTCCACCTCCACGAGCAGATCTCATCACGTCAACCGCCCTCCGGCTTCCCGCCGGAGGAGCGGCCTGCTGCTTCCCTCAAGGCCTTCGATCTATCATCAAGTAAGACCTTCTACAGACCGTCTGCAGAAGCAATCCTTCGAAGCCCAGCGCCGTTTCGACTTCAGCCGGTTTGCCTCCCAAGCATCACCTCAATTCTACAACAAGCGAATCAACACTTGAGGCGACCGGCGCCCGTACACATGTCCAATGGGACGGTCAGCACCTCCTCAGGCCTACAGTTTACAAGGGTCAGCATCTCCTCAGGCCTACAGTCTACAAGGGTCAGCATCTCCTCAGGCCTACAGTCTACAAGATCATTTATAGGCCATCCTGCACCTCGAGAAACAACATCACCTCGGGCCTACGTTCAATAAAGCCTACAGCAAGCATCTCCATCATTTAAAGAGGCCGAACCGACACGACCAACGCGTAAGCGACCAGCTTCAATAGGACGAGCAACGACACTTCGAGCCTACAGCAATAGGTTCACTCAACACTCTTCAACAGAGGTTTCATCGTCCCGGTAAGATAAGTACATCTTTTCTAAGTAACTCGTGAAGCCTACATCAGCCTACCGCCGAACGGTAGGCTATACCTCCAATGGTGTGATTAAGCGTTCCAACTGACTCTCGTTAAAGAACGCAGTAGGCCTATTATCCAATTCAAGTGTTATTTCGAAACCGTAATTCCGCGTATCATTCGTCATTGTGTTTAATTCATATATTTATGTGATAACTAAATATTCTCTTGGTGTAATCACTTAGCATCACATAATGGCCTTATATATAAATGATATTTGTGTAACCATTGTCAAGCATTTAAATCCATTATTAATGGGCCGCATCATTTATTCTATGTTCATCCATTCAATCATCTAGCCTACTTAATCAGAGTGTCACGTATTCCATTCACTGTACTAAACGCACGTGCATTCTTTATATCCTTTACTAGGCACATTCAATGTTCCATTTTGCATGCCACTTACATACCATCAATGAATGTATTACGTGTCGGTTAAGTTATTAATCATTCATCTTAGCTAAGCTCCCTGTCATCAGCATAACGTAAAGGCTATCAATCAATTACTGTCAATCCTTTGTTAATCACTGTGAATAAATAACATTTATTATTTTCATAATAAAATACAAAACAATAAGGTGTTTTTATAACCTTAACATAAATTTGCCCGGGTGTATTTCGAGCTGGTGACCTCGTCAATTCATGTCACTCCCGATAGTATGGTGGGCCTACGCCATTAGCCACTTCCAACTGGTGATACTTTACGACATCATAAATTATTAACTCAGCCTATCATTAATAAACAATCAATTTGCATCAATTAAGCACAAGCATACAATTAAATCACTATCACCTTAAACGGCTAAAAACTAGGTCCACTATATATATATATATATATATATATATATATATATATATATATATGTGTGTGTGTGTGTGTGTGTGTGTGTGTTGTGTGTGTATATATATATATATATATATATATATATATATATATATAGGTACCGGGTGTACATAAAGTCAGGATCTATTTTTGTGAAGCACTTGGAAATTATATGGAATTCAATCATAAAATGATAAAGTGGTAACATTTATTAAATAATTAAGAGTAGGATTCGACGTGACGCCCATCAGTTTCCCTGCACAGCTCAAATCGTTCCGCAGCATTTCTAAACACATTCTGGAGCATTTGCGGGGTTATGTTATCTGCAGCAGTTCGTATACGTGTACGTAAGTTTTCAAGACTCGTAATCTTCGTCTGATAGACGTGCGATTTGATAAAGCCCCATGCAAAGAAATCTAAAGGGGTTAAATCTGGTGATCTCGCTGGCCAACGTCTGTTGCTTCCGCGTCCGATCCAGCGATTTGGAAAACGTCCATTTAGATAATCCTGAACAATTTTGGCATAGTGACAAGGAGCACCATCATGTTGATAGACGACGAGGATAGGATTGTTAGTACCGTCGTCTATCAACATGATGGTGCTCCTTGTCACTATGCCAAAATTGTTCAGGATTATCTAAATGGACGTTTTCCAAATCGCTGGATCGGACGCGGAAGCAACAGACGTTGGCCAGCGAGATCACCAGATTTAACCCCTTTAGATTTCTTTGCATGGGGCTTTATCAAATCGCACGTCTATCAGACGAAGATTACGAGTCTTGAAAACTTACGTACACGTATACGAACTGCTGCAGATAACATAACCCCGAAATGCTCCAGAATGTGTTTAGAAATGCTGCGGAACGATTTGAGCTGTGCAGGGAAACTGATGGGCGTCACGTCGAATCCTACTCTTAATTATTTAATAAATGTTACCACTTTATCATTTTATGATTGAATTCCATATAATTTCCAAGTGCTTCACAAAAATAGATCCTGACTTTATGTACACCCGGTATATATATATTTGATACACACAGACAGTGCATGGAACAAGGAACTCTTCTGGGATAATTAAATCCACTATAGTCCAAATAAGTAATGGTAAATGACAAATACCATAGTTTTTCTTTTTCATGATGCTAGCCCGACGTGGGCAACGGGTCACTCGCAAAGAGGTCCCATAAATATAGCTTCCCTCACCAGCTATCTGCAAAGCAGACAGGATCCAGCTTTGGGACATGGATCTAGGGTTTAAAGCAGCCTAGCCCTGCTACATTTAGAACCTCAATATAAGCAAAAGACTCGCTGCCTTCACGTCAGATTGAATACATCAAAGAAAAAGGGGTAACTATTATATTTTTAGCCAAAAACCAAAACTTAAACCTCAAGTGGCAGAATTAAGCGTCCACTTTTCAAGGCACATAACATGTCCGTTTCAAGATGGGAATGAACTCAGAATGGTCCCCTGAGTTTTTTATGATACACACAGACAGTGCATGGAACAAGGAACTCTTCTGGGATAATTAAATCCACTATAGTCCGAATAAGTAATGGTAAATGACAAATACCATAGTTTTTCTTTTTCATGATGCTAGCCCGACGTGGGCAACGGGTCACTCGCAAAGAGGTCCCATAAATATAGCTTCCCTCACCAGCTATATTCCCTATATATATATATATATATATATATATATATATATATATATATATATATAGACCCTGGCCAAATTATTAGGCTCAGTGGCTGAACATTTTCTTTAATAAAACAATCTATAATTTTTCCATTTTATATTTATTTTTACGTATATTAGGAACTTCTAAATTATTTGGTACTTTCTCCTTAACATAATGTGAGTGTAGATGTGAGTGTCAGTCTTGAGGGGGGCGGGGTGACAAAGGGGGAATGTGGTGATAAGGGAATCTAGCCTCGCACGTCATCTGTAACGCCTTGTGTTGTTTACCATTTATTTCAGTTTCAAAGCACTCTTTACACTGCTTCGATGTTGTTTCACAGAGACGCTTAAATTTGCTTAAATTAATATACTTTTTTAGGTACTTTCCTGTTATCCCGGACCCTAGACTTTATGCCAGACTCGTACGCCATTTGCTAGATTGGCAAATTTCATTGCCAATTTTTTTTTAAATGTTAAGTAACTAACCAAACCTAACCCAACCTAACTTAACCAGCGGTTAGGTTAGGTTAGTTAACATTTAAAAAAAATTTGGCAATAAAATTTGGCAATCTGGCAAGTGGCGTCCGAATCTGGCAAAAAGTTTGGGGTCCGGGATAACAGGAAAGTACCCTTTTTTATGCTCTACTATAGTTTAGTGTGTGAAATTTTAACTGTACCTTGCTACTTTTCAGATTTGTAAAGTTAGTTTCTTTGTTCTTGTTCTAATTGATAATATTGGCCGATGGTGTGATATTACGCCAGGTAAAAAGGTGCGGATTAGTGGTTTATTGATTGCCGATACTTTTTCACAAAGAGAGATAGCGCGTAAACTGAATGTGTCTCAATCAATTGTCCGAAGAATCCTGTCAGCCTCGCCAGTCTCGTCATTGAGTCTAATAATTTGGACAGTGTCTGTATATATATATATATATATATATATATATATATAGTTACGATAGAAGTGTTCTTCGGGAACCTTATCCTCAATAGGAATATGAAAACAAGAGATACGACTCTCAACATTTATTGGCCAAACGTTTCGGTCCACTCAGGGGCCATCTTCAGTGACTAAATGGAAGCATCTAAAAAAATAATCATAAAACTAAAGTAAATACAAATGTCAAACTGTACAATAATAAAATCTAATACAAAAAAAGTTAAAAAGTTGTTAAAAAAAAAACTATCTGGATTATAAAACAAAAAAGTAAAAATAAAACAAAAAATAAAATTTCAAAAATTAAAAAGTTTAAAAATTTTAACAATGCTAAATTCAAAATTTAAAAAATTAAAAAAAAATTTAAAAAATTAAAAAAAAATTAAAAATTTTTTTTTTTTTTTGAAAAGGACTGACCTGAATGGTAAAAGTTACAAATGACAAGTGGAGAGAAAGGAAAGAAAAACTTAAGTTAGTGCGTTAGTTGCGTTAAAAAGGTGTTGGTTGGTTAGGAAGTATGTAATTTTATCGAGGAAAGGCTATCGTTTAGTTCTGGATTTAATTTCTTGATAAAAAGGGATTCTAAAATTTTAAGATCAAGTGAATTAGAAGCAGACGACAAAATCGCAAAGGAGTCCTGAGGGCACGGATTGTCATGGGTCTCTGAATGATGCCGAATAGCAGAGGATTCAGGAGTGGAAAGAGGGCGAGAAGTTCGATGAGAAAAACCCAAATGCTTCGAAATCATAAGTTTTAACTGTAGGGCGGTCTGCCCCACATAACGACTTTGGCAGGTCGCACATGTATATAAATAAATAACAAAGGATCTCAGAAGCACGGGGAGGTGATCTTTATGGCGAAAAAAGGATTGCAGAGAATTAGAATTAGAATTAATGATTATAAAGTCGCATTGGGGGAAGTGTCTGTCCAAAATAGAGTGGACATCTTTATTAAGTTGAAAAGTTAGTTGGTCTAAAAATGGAAGCTTAAGATAAACCTTCTGTTTCGGAACCGTGGACTGAATTATTTTAGGTGAATATAGGTTATTTAAAAATTTAGAAATTAAAGTCTCAAAAGTCAAAGTACAATAAAAATTATAGTTGAAAAATCTCTTAAGATACTGAATTTCTAAGTCAAATAAAGACCAACTTGAACAAAGGTGATAAGCTCTAAAAATACGACTTTTAATACTAGCCAGAGGGATAGATTCTTTGTTTGGAATAAACTATTTCTTAAGTAATACTTAATTCTTTTTAGAACTGAAAAGGACTGTTCACCACTCGCGTTTGTTACAGATATCGTTACAAAAATTTAAGAATGGTTTTTACATTTGGAAGCGTCGATTTTAGGCCATCAAGAATAATATTATACATATCAATTGGACTTATCGCTTTATCTTCTTTCATATATTTTAGAAAGTGCAGTACTTCGTCTGTAAATTGACTAACATGAATGTCCTCTAAATATCCGAAAGTTTATCAATACATATGTTTACTTCATTTGAACTCATATTGTTTTTTAAAAAAACACGTTAAACATATGTAATATGTCATTGTACACTATTGTTCCTTGGTTTATCTCCGCATTAAACGTATCGTAAATTATGATACATTAAATGTATTAACTACAAATAAATCCCTGCCATGCAAAATGACATCATTTTCGCATATTTCGTCAGACATAATGTTTCGTTTTTCAATTCGACATTGCTCATCTATGTACTGCTTTTCATTAGTTAGGAGTTTAGCCTCCTCTTCGATGCCGTTAAATTTGTTTCTGATTTCTACAATAAATTCTGTCAGTGATTTTAGGAGATTAACAGTTTTTAGCATATTTATCGTTGGATCCTGCAACGATTTACTAGTTGAATTAAGTCTTTGTAAAAATCTGCCCCAGATTACGGTTAATAAAGCTGTCTCATATTTATAAAAAATTTTTGAGAAATTTATGGCATTTAAACGACAGACAAGCTTTTCGTGTCCACACAGAGATAGGTTAATTAAAGCACTTTTGATGTTTCTGTATCCTTTTCTTAACGCTGATACGGCGCCATATTTTGCGCATGCGCAAAACAAAGCACAATGTATAATTTGGATATCCACTTGCTAAGTTGCTAGGGCTACCAAGTTTGACGTTTTAAGAATGGATTATTTTGTTTTTTTTCAGGTTTAGAATCTAGCCATAAATTCTGCCCATGAGGCCCCCTTTTGGTCGAGGTCCCCAGCTACCACCTCATGCGCCTGTGCATAAATCCGGTTCTGTCTCTATGTATTGTTACATAATGATTTAATATACGTGACACTGGTGGGTGGGGAAGGGGAATGAGGAAGTGTGGAGGTTGGTTGTGTAATGTCTATTTCTGGTTCAAATTCACTAGTATATTAAAAGTTGTATTGTGGTAGCTGTTCATATAGACTTGTAATAATCATAATGGAACCTTATTACTGCATAAGACTAATAAACATTGAGTTCAACACTGTTCACGATCATATTAATTGTTTATCTTTATGAACACAGATATTACATTATAATTACCTGTACGTCAATGTTATATGTTGTTGGAGTCGGTTGTCCCCCCCCTCCCCCCCACTTTCCCCCAGTTGGGGTACCTTCACTATCACTGCAGCGTTCATTCCATATTACTGAAGCGGACAAATTTAATTCCATCGTCATCATGGACAAAAACAGTTACACTGAAAAGATGAATACTTTATTGAGTGACCGCGATACGTACAAACCTCTAAACAGGGACCCATTGGAGGCTGTTAATAAAACGTTTAATAGAAAATTAAGAGAAATATTAAAAAATAACAACAATGAGCTTTCTAAACAGTTTCTTAGTATCAATCTGTATGGTTTAGTAAAAACACACAAAGTTAACAATCCCATGAGGCCTATTGTTAGCTCACTAGGCTCCGTAACTTATAAGCTATTCAAATGGTTAGTTAGTTTATTAACGCCATTAGTTGGCTCTAGTTCCAAATCACTTATTATAAATAGCATCGATCTTATAGACAAACTGAAGTTCCCTAATGACCCTAATTTCAAACTGGTAAGTTCTGATGTATGCTCGTTATTCACAAAAGTCCCTGTTGATGACCAACTTGATTTTTTAAAAGATAAGATCTCTGAATATTCTTTCCCTGTTCAACACAACACTTTTATTGAGTTAATTAAGCTTTGCGTCAAAGAGTGTAAATTTCAGTTTAAAAATAAGTTTTATGCTATGTCGTTTGGATTGGCAATGGGAAATCCCCCACTCACTTGTATTACTTAATTTATACAGGGTGTTTCAGGAGGAAAGGTCAATACTTCGGGACGTGATAGTACCGGTCATTGTGAGAAAAAAAATTCATATGAACATGTGTCTAATTCTGAATGGTTACGGAGATAGAGCTGTTTGAATCTGATGCGCGCGCAGCTCTTCCTCCCCCTTCCCACCCCTATAACCTTGAACCATGTAAGCTGTAATGTAAGCATGTAACATAAGCCAATCGACACCTGACTGTTGTGAGTGATATTGTTTGGTGTTTGAAGCAGTGTTAAGAATGCCACACACCTTCACACATGCCGAATATGCAGATATGGTGTATGTCTACAGTTTTTGCGATGGAAGTGCAACAGCTGCTGTTGCAGAATACCGTCGACGGTTTTCGAACCGCAGAATTCCGGATCGAAGAGTGTTTACCAGGGTTTTCAACACATTGCGTGAGATTGGTACACTTCCCAGCGCTCATGTTTCATCTCAACGTGAAGGGCAACAAGATGCGGATGAAGTGGAAAACATTCTTCAGTTTGTAGAGCGTAGTCCTACTACTAGCTCACGAAGAATTTCTACACGTCTCGGTGTACCACACACAAGAGTATGGCGAACATTACGTGACGAAGGCTTGCATCCATATCATGTACAGCGTGTACACCTTCAACCAGGAGACGCTGCCATGCGACTGGAATTTTGTCATTGGGTAAATGCTAATCGCCGATTGCTTCGATTAATACTGTTCACCGATGAAGCTACTTTCACCCGTGACGGTATCAACAACACTCGTAACTCTCATCGGTGGTCAGACGAAAATCCAAATGCCACTGTGGAAACAAATTTTCAACATCGCTTCTCTGCCAATGTGTGATGCGGTATCATCGATGATCAGCTGATTGGCCCTGTTACTTTAGAGAATCGTCTTACAGGACAAAGTTACCTAGCATTTCTGCAAAATGAATTGCCAGGACTATTGGAGGATGTTCCTTTGGCTGCACGCGCTGGTATGTACTTTCAGCATGACGGAGCTCCTCCACATTCTACCCGTCTGGTGATGCAATACCTAAATCAAACTTTACCTGGTCGATGGATCGGCCGCGGTGGGCCCATTCAATGGCCACAAAGGTCTCCAGACCTCTCTCCGTTAGATTATTGTTTGTGAGGGTGGATGAAAAGTCAAGTTTACAAAAGAAAGGTGGATACACGAGACGAATTGCTCGCGCGCATTTTGGATGCTGCTGCCCGCATAAAGGAACGTCAAGATCAACTCAGACGAACAACACGCGATCTTCGCACACGAGATGCAAAGTGCATTGAGGTTGACGGAGGGATTTTCGAAAACGTATTGTAAATTGTAACAAATTTGTCATTTCTGTATCTGATACCATTCAAAATGTCAATGTTTAAACATTAAATGTTAGAAACAGTAATTGGTTTCTCTTTCTTGATTACCACTAACAATGCTTTTGTATGTGTAGATTCAAACAGCTCTATCTCCGTAACCATTCAGAATTAGACACATGTTCATATGAACTTCTTTTTCTCACAATGACCGATACTATCACCTCCCGAAGTATTGACCTTTCCTCCTGAAACACCCTGTAAATGGATTTTTTTGAAAGCAGGATTTTGCCTACTATTGTTAATTTTAACCTTGTCTGGTACAGGTATATAGGTGATGTTTTATGCCTTTGGGCTAATAATTTGGACGTTGACTTATTTCTTGGTAGGTTCAACAATTTAGTCCCATCTATTCAGTTCACTGTTGAGAAAGAAAATGATGAATGCTTATCTTTTCTGGATCTAAAAATTCGGAGATGCTTGAATCAGTTCAAATTTGAAGTTTTTCGTAAGCCTACTAATAATAACTCGTATGTGCATTTTTATTCTGACCATCATCCTGCGATTAAATCTTCTATTTTCTCTGCTATGTTTCTTAGAGCATTAAGAATTGTCAGTCCTGAATTTTTAGATTCCGAGTTATGCAATATCATGAATATTGGTACTAAATTATTTTATCCCATTTCATTTCTAGATAACTGCCTCAGGAAAGCTAAGATTAGCTATTATAATAGTGTAACTGTAAAGGAATTTGAGCGTTAAAATATCTTTAGCCTACCTTACCATGTTAATTTTCAATATCTTCCGACTTTACTTAAAGCAATTGGTATCAACGTAGTCTTTAAGTATAATAATATTGTTAAATCACGCCAAATAAAGAATTGCCCGGATAATGCGGTTGGCTATGTGTATTCGATCGGATGTGCACAATGCAACTCAGTATATTTAGGTCAAACGGGTAAAACGTTAGCTCTCAGGGTAAAACAGCATAAATATGCGTGTAGAACAGCAAATAATTCTAGTGCATTGTTTAGCCATATGTACACATGTAACCATAGTATCAAGTGGGATAGTTCTAAAGCGCTTGTTAAAAACACAGATATAATTGAAAGGAATATTCTAGAATATGTATTTATCCATTTTAAAAATAATTTCAATAACAGTGCGAGAATGTATAAAATTGACAATATCCTGTTAAAATACCTTTTGCCTTTAATCAACTCTTGTTAATCATGTGCTAATCTTTTTATTTTTCTGTCCCGTTATACATATGTATATATTTTCGTCACCTCGCTTTCTCCCTTCATTCCCTGACGAGGAGTACTTCTGAATACACGAAAGGCCTTAGAATCATTTTTCTTTTTCCCTCTGGGTTTGCATCATTCATTCATTTCACGTGTTTAATTGTGAAATTCATCACATATACTGTATACAGGTAGTCCTCTACTTACGAACATTCGAGTTACGAACTTTCGGAGATACTAACATTCTGGCGTAAGTCCATTTATTGTTCAGTCGCAGTTTCAAACTTCTCCTAAGCGCAAGAGTGGTGACTGTGGAGTTAGTGGTGATAGCAGTAGTAAGAAGAAATGCACATTTACATTTGAACAGAAGGTGGATGTTATTAAGCGTGCCCGTTCTCTTGGTGTTAATCGGTCAACTGTTGGGACAATATTAAAGGACAAAGAGCGAATTTATTTATTACTACAATACATGTACTGTATATTCTTTAATAATTCATAGTTGACAATACATATTGTACATAACAAATTTTCTGGGATTCCCAAGAGTATATTTGGACTTACGAACAGTAGTATGCTCGCAAAATGGTAGAGTGCAAATCCAATTGTAATGTTGCTCAAATGAGTACCAGTGCCAACCCCTTCCCCCCTTGTTACAAGGTGTCAACCCCCTTACCCAAGTGCCAACCCCCAGGGTGACAAAAAAAGGGGGAACCCCCAGCAAGATGGGGGTGTCCACCTAACCTCTTTGGGGGAGAACATGGGACGGACTCACCCCCCCAAAGGGGTATACCTAACCTAGAGAGAGAGAGAGAGAGAGAGAGAGAGCGGAACACCTGGAAGATCCAGATACATAATGGGAGCTCAGGGTAGTATCACTTGGCTTAGAACCCGAAAGTTGGCTTCGAAGATTTAGAAGGCATAAATGGCTTGTATATATTAATAACCTTCGAACGAATTAAAAACGCACACAAACGCGCATACACTCCCCGTCTATATATACGCCCATAGATTCCCTATTATTACACACACACACACACACACACACACACACATGCATGTAAACAGATGCATGTAAAGCCCCAATAACAAAATATATACGAGCATAACCACGACACAAAAAAAAACAGCACCACAACCACCAATCATCTAAGTACAGCTTACCATCACCTAACCAAACCCACCTTACTCACGGCTTTTACTTAACAGCTCCTGATACACCGACATGGTCTCTAAATACGACCCAATAGAGAGAGCTATTAAGCATAAACAAATACGCTTATGAAGCCAGGGAATAGACCGATAAGATCTCCAAAAAAGGAAGACGCTAATAGTTTTTCTATTAAGCTTCTCATGGTGGAACACCACGAGGCCAGTTTAACGTTGGGTCGGCAACCTTTTAAACAAGAAATCGAATATAATAAACTAAGTTTAATACAAAAACAAGATTTCACCTTAATATACCAATTTATCCTTAAACTACAACACGAAAAGCATTAATATGATTTTTAAAACAAAATAGAAATTAAAATAGGGCTAACTATTTCATTTTTCGCATTTATCTCCATCATGTTTAAAGATTAGATCGCGCTATTTAATTAATTTGTATATATTTATTGGAGACGAGATGTTCCCAAGCAGTAATTTGTTGAAGCAGGCCATTAAAATATTTTTCACCGTGATTTTGCGAGGGGGGATTTGCATTGAATTAGTTCTGTTATTTGAACATTTTTGAGATTAATTTGAATTATTGCAGTACCAGGCATATTTCATTAAATTCTCCCCAAATTCTAAAATTCAGTATTTTTAAACTAAAACAATTATAATACTTAGCGTTGTCAGTGAGGTCATTATACCAATATTACTTCTCTATGCGTATTTCATTTCAACATTAAAGAAGAATTATCTGAGGCACGCCCATATATATATATAACGGGTGTGCCATAAAAAATTATCTGAGGTCCGGTGCTAGTGTCTCCGAGCAACTGATACAATGAGCAAGCCAACCAGCCAACCAAAAGAGTACATTTTAAAAAGGCTATAAAATCAACAGTTGTCATTTAATTGTAAGAAAAAAGAACCATTAATTAAATAAATTTCAATAACATTTTTATTCTTGGCCGGAATATGGGATAACTTAGCAGAGCGAGTCTACAGGACTAGGGCAAAAGATGTCGCTCATTTACGCGAGATCATCATTCAAAAATGGAAAGAGTTTCCACAGGAACAAGTAAATCGAGCCATAGATGAATTCCGGCCAAGAATAAAAACGTTATTGAAATGGAAGGAAAGCATTTCGAACAATTTTTTTGATAATTTCTGGTAAATTTTACATTAAAAATTATTTTTCTAAAAAAATATTAAAAAGGTTTAATAATTTTTGCATGTTAAGTAGAAAAATCATACTCTTTCGTTAAATGTTGATAGAATTTGAATTATTTGATATTTTAGTCTGAAAACTTGTTTGCATATAGGAAAAATACATGTTTTATTGTGTACAAGTTTTATTAAAATTAAATGACAAATGTTGATTTTATAGCCTTTTTAAAATGTACCTTTTTTTTATGGCACACCAGTTATAAACGCACATTTCGTATATAAACAGATGCATGTATAAAGTTTCTTTAGATGGAAGTGTGTATATTATATATATATATATATATATATATGTATATATATATATATATACATTTCAACTGCAAAGAACACGCAGTATAAATAACGTAAAGAACGACGCTTGTATAGGAGAACATTCCGCGCAAGATGAGAAGAGAGAACGAACAAATGAAAAAATGAGGTAACCACCCTGGAATCGAACCCGGGATCTTCCGATTGCCGGTCAGATATGATAACCATTACACCACGGGCCTCACTCGAACAAATGCCGTAATTCCACTACATACGCGCAGAAACCAATGCCCCAAGGGGGCACCTCCCGCATGCCGTATCTATATATACATTTCAACTGCAAAGAACACGCAGTATAAATAACGTAAAGAACGACGCTTGTATAGGAGAACATTCCGCGCAAGATTTATACTGCGTGTTCTTTGCAGTTGAAATGTATATATAGATACGGCATGCGGGAGGTGCCCCCTTGGGGCATTGGTTTCTGCGCGTATGTAGTGGAATTACGGCATTTGTGTGTGTATATATACATATATCGGATTACAAGATTAGGTGCCAGACTGCGCTATTTCTTTAATTTATTTGTATATACAGGGCTATTCAAAGTGATTCATCCGATTTCAACTGAGAATACTTCCGTACCTATCAACCGTGCATCAACTGGGCATACACCACATGAAAGAGGAAATCTCTGAGTTTTACAAGATCACCGCGAGAGGGCTCCAAAGTCACGCCGTGGCCTAGCCTAGCAACAAACAATCAGTGTGAAAATGGCGTCCGCACAGCAGAAGACGTTTTGTGTGTTGCAGTTTTCGAGCTGTAAATCGGTAGTCACAGTGCAGCGCGAGTTTCGTCGACGTTACACCGTGCGACTTCTTCCTTTGGGGGTACGTTAAGGATACTGTGTACGTGCCACCGTTGCCCACATCTTTGGATGAGCTCCGAACTCGCATTGTTACTGCCGTAGAGTCAGTGACAACGGACATGCTGGCGCGAGTATGGGAGGAATTCGACTATCGTGTCGAAGTTGCTCGTGTAACTAGGGGAAGTCACATAGAGCATTTATGAGGTGAGAGACAAAATTTGGACAGTTTTATTTTGGTTGATGTATCACAAATCACTCTGTATTTGTAACATTAAAAAATATTCTCATTTGAAATCAGGTGAATCATTTTGAATAGCCCTGTATTTAATGGAGAAGCGGTGCTCCCCGTATAATTAATTTCTTTATTATGTACGTATTATTAAGGGGAAACTATAGTTTGTAGACATTTTCCTCGTTCATGTGAGACGAATTTATTCAGCTTCCGTCTTAATACACAAATTTACCTAAAAATACTAGCTAGCTAACGCTTACAGTTAAAATTGTTTCCACAGTAATGTTATGAAATAGTATTTATAGATGCATTTAGTAGGGTCTATCCAAGTAATGAAATTTTCTATGCATATTTATAAAGAAAACGGAGTTTTGTTTAAGGGGGTTCTTAATTGCTGATCGAATTACTGTATACAACACATTTTTACGTTACTGGGTTTCAACATTTCTAACACATATAGGTTCATAGACAGGGGACAGGGGGAAATATGGACTGAGGAAGATTCAGAACTCCAGAATGAATTGTCGACTAGATGTATCCTGTTAATTTTATCTAGTCTAGGAGTGATTCTGGCAAGGAGAGTGTATAACAGACTTTGATTTTACCCCAGAAGATGGAGGACAAATGGAACCACATTCAACATTTGTGGGTTAACTGTTGCAATTGCATCCGTAATGCGTTCTCGCAATGTCCTGAATCTGGAACAACTGTTGCATAAGCCAAATCTTTAACATCTTTAACAAGCCGTTTGAATGTTTTCCACCATCCCATCGGAAACTAATGGTCTACCACTGCTCTTTCCCTTTTCCACGTTTTCAGTTTCCAAGAATTTTTTCATCCACGACTTAATTAACTTCACATCAAGTGGATTCTTTCCATACTTTGTTCTGAACCTTCGCTGAACACTGACAGGAGATTTTGTTTCTGCAAGCCACACAACACATTGTGCCTTCTCTGTCACAGACGCCATCTTAACTGAACAGCTACCACAGCGCTCCTAGCGGCGAATGCGGTAGACGAAACACACCAGCACAGAAACTCTATGTGTGTACGAGATCACCTGTAAAAAGAAAACGGATGTAAAATTCGTCATTAAAACATGAGAGCATACTGTTTTCAGGGTAAACATTTATGGACACCCTGTATACAAGCCATTTATGCCTTCTAATTCTTCTAAGCCAATTGACGGATTAAGCCAACTGCCTGATTAAGCCAACTGGCGGATTTCGGGTTCTAAGCTAGGTGATGCTACCCTGAGCTCCCATTATGCTTCTGGATCTTCCGGGCGTAGGATGCGCTGTTTTCCGTTCTCTCTCTCTCTCTCTCTCTCAGGTTAGGTATACCCCTTTGGGGTGAGGCCGTCCCACGTTCTCCCCTAAAGATTTTTTTTGGTACCCTTGGGGTTGGTACTGGGGGAAGGGGGTTGGCACTTTGCAACAAGGGGGAGGGTTGGCACTGGCACTCATTTGATCAACATTGTAATTGCATATGCACGCTACCACTTTGCGGGCATACTACTCGAACAAATCAACTGACGAACAAGGTCCAGGAACGTAACTTATTCGTAAGTAAAGGACTGCCTGCATATACATGTCGCAACTATGAAAATTATCTTTTTGAACCATTCCCAATGTCCCTTTCATTTTCCATTTCCATCAAAGTACAACCAATATTAATCCCATTTTAAACGGTACCGTAATCGTTCCCAATTATCACATTTTCCATATTAATCTCCATTCTTTACGTGATAATACCACATTCCCCGAGGAAACTCATTACATTCACATGCGTGTAAGTTTAGCAGTAGAATGACTAAATTGCTGGTGAGGGAAGTTATATTTTTGGGGCCTCTTTGCGAGTGACCCGTTGTCCACGTCGAGCTAACATCATGAAAAAGAAAAACTATAGTGTTTGTCATTTACCATTGCTTATTCGGAGTATAGTGGATTTAATTTTCCCAGAAGAGTTCCTTGTTCCATGCACGGTCTATGTGTATCATGAAAGAGTCTCAGGGGACCATTCTGAGTTTAATCCCATATATATATGTTAATTCTGACTTTACTCGCTTATTTTCATTTATGTCTGATCGATTGCTTGTCTACTCGTTATTTTCAGTCGTTCATTCGTCCATTCATTAATCATTTGGATTTAGTGGATATTACAATAAAATTCTTAGAATGGAAATCATGCAACAGAAATTTATAAATGGTTGAAACATCATTAAAATTCTTGTTACCTTTTGAACTTAAATTAACAATTATCTTTTCGAATTATTTCCTTCATTGAATCATTAACGTAAACTAAAATGAATCAATTAATCCCAATTAATCTCAAATTAATTTCGACCTAATATCTAATATGTTTATATTTTATCCGTTTTACATTGTACACTATATGAAATATTAAATACGGAGTATTTAGTACTTCATTTATTTACTCATTTATCCCAATTTCATCATCATATTTCACTAAGTTTCTTACAAAATATTTCATAAATAGATTATTCAATTATGGTTGATTTCCCTATAAACTATATAGTAATCACCTACAAATCGTATTTGTCGCACATCCTTATCTTATACGTTAATCCTATATCTATCTACCTCTGTATATCCGTTCATATTACGTGCATGCCCTCGCGTACGTGTAACTGTATACACGATTTCAACTTTTTCTATATTATTTTTGTTAATAATTTCTAACTACGTGTGTCCGTTGTGTGATCCTTACGCGAGCTTCCAAATTTCTCCGATGGAGCAATTTTGTTCTTTCTCTCTCAAAGCTTTCTTCGCTTCATTCACTGTATCCATGATTACGATGTGACTGATGGGAGGCTCATTGTGACGTCACATTGCCGTCACGTATTACATTATGAAATACTGTTCTTGTCACTTGTTTATTTCTTATAGTTCCCCAGTTACCATCATGTCAATCATGTTACTCGTTACCACACATGTTCATATATTCTAATAATAATTAGAGGTAACATTCATGTATCTATTTCTGTACATTTATTTACGTTCATGTGCCATTATCTGTATTCTATCATAATAAAAACCAACTCTAATAGACAGTTTCTTTCCACAACAGTTTCGATGCCCACTGGCATCCTCTTCGGGTGGATACAGAAAAACGATTCATATTTTGACCTTTACGTTCAATTAAATTCATTCTAACGTCGAATAAATATCTTAAATTATGTAAACCTTATGAATTATATAATTGTAAAGACATGTTGCTAGATATTGTAATTAATTGTATCCTTAGTATTGTAATGTTTTAAACTAATAAGTGTACAATATGTTTAAATTGTACTAAAGTCCAAAGATTCCCAACATAGAGACGTCATTCAAAAATTATCAAAATCGACTGAGCCTCTGCTAAGAGAGAAAACATCATTATATATATATATTAGGGTGTTTCATAAATGAGAACCACATTATATTTTTAATCCACATAGATGCCCGTGTTCGTTTTACATATTTATCACTCCTGGCCAAATATGAGACTCCTTCGACAACAATAAGGGATCCCGAGAAATCACGCCTTACGTCAGAGAGCACAGACTCATCACTTCTTCATCATTTCCCCCTTCTGCTTCTTCGGAAAATCCTTCCTGTTCTTGAAAACTGCTTTCAGCAGGTACTGTTTGTCTTCTTCCTTCGTTGTTAGGGCAGTATTGAATTTCTCGATGAGAGCGATCCCCCGTTCAGCCGAGTCGTTCACCACAGCCAGGACGCGGACCCTAGCCTAGCTAGGTCTGCTTGGTAGTGTGGGTCGCTTTCCCAAGACGAAGCGGGATTTTCGACGAAGGCGCCGTTGATCCCGAGTGCGGTGAAGAGATCCTTCGTCCTCGAGGTAACGAAATCCGAAATCTTCTTTCCTTTGAAGGAGCCGAGGACGGTCTTCCCCTCCAGACGCTTCAACGCTTTCCTCGATGCCGGCTTGGCGAGGTTCTCTCGCATCCTTTGTTTCTCTTCCTGAGGAACCCCTTGATCGAAGAATGCTAAGCCGACCAGCGTCTCGGAGAAGTACCAGAGGTGTCGTTTCATGGCCGCTTGCGCTTGCTTGGCGACGTCGACGATCACGGCATCTTCCTGCAGTATTTCCAGGTCCAGCAAGAACTCCAGATCCACACGTGGGGCCTGCTCTGCTCTCGTCGCACGACTCCAAGCCTTTGCGTAGACCAGGGCGACGAACAGGCAGATTTCTGTGACTCCTTTCAGCTCCCGCCCGGTCATCCTGAACTGGTCCTGAAGGAGGTACAACTTCAATCCGTAAATGGCTTTCGCCATCCACCGCGCATGGTGGTATGCTCCTGGCGACAGTCTCTTCCCCGAGAAAGAGGATAACCAGTTGAAGAAGTTCTTGGTAGTCATTCCGCGGCTGACCAGAAGCCAGAGCTTCCCTCACGACAAGGACAGTTCGGTCCTTGAGACCCTGAAGAAGTCCAGCGATGCTGCAGCTATCTGAATCAATAGCAGTGGTGATAAGAGATCGGTCGATGAAACCCCACTGCTCTTGGAATCTTTTGAAGATCCCAGTCTCGGGCCCAGAGGTGGGGCCCATCGAAGACCGGTCCACAGATCCGTCACCTGTGATTTCAGGCAGCATTTTCCCGTCCCAGTGCAACACCAAAGGCTCCTTAGGACAGAATTCTCCCTCTTCCCTCTTGATACGCCTCTGCTGCTTGCTTCCGAAGCGACTGGCGAGCACGATACATTGTGGAAGAGGAGATGGATACCTCGTTCAAATCGTGCCCCAAGGATTGCGCAAAGACGAAGTAGGACATCGCTGCATCACGATAAGAAATGTTCATCCGGTCGTACGCGACAGCCACATCCTGAGTGATGAGGTTCCTTGACCGCTTCCTCGGAGAAGGACATGAAGCAGACGTGGAGGCTGCCAAGGAGGGATCATCTTCCGCAGATGGCGACGCCGAGGACGAGGAGCTGTCTTCAAGAGTAGCAGCTTTTGTAACAGTCTTGGCCCACTCGAATTCCCGGTGTCGTCTCTCCTCCTGCTGTTCCTCTCGACGCTTTTTCCTACTCTCCATTTGGGCCAGCTTCATGTCTGCCGATCCCATACTGCTCTCTGTTGGATCCTCCTGCTGACTCTTGTAGAAGAGCTTGTCTTCCTCGTTTGTCATCATAGAAAGGGCATTGGAATGACAAATATCGAGGATTTCGTTCTTGAGTTCCGCCTTGAACATGTCCTCCGCAACACGACAGCTCTCCTCGGATCTGTTCCTGCTTTTCACCAACTTGTCGTTACACTGGAGCAGAGCTTCCATTTTCCGAAGGGCGCTGTCCCGCCTCATAGTATGGATCCTTGCTCTTTTCCAGAACACCATCACAGCATCCAAACAGAGGTTCAGACATTTTCTCCGTCCTAGGTTTTCCTGTTTTTGATGGAAGAAGCACTTTTGCAAGACTTGCAACTTCGTCGGCAGGCGGCTACCCAGGACCTCCTTATTCGGGTGTCCGATGAGCCAAACCTCTTTCTTGCTTCGAGTTGCCATGTTTATCTGCAATGAGGAAATATACGAATTAGAAAAGCGTACAAATTCGCAACGGTAGACACAACGAGGACAAAACTCGACAACTGACACGAACGACAGAGAGCAGTGCACCCTTCCGTCAGGAAGCAAGGCAGTCGACTAACACTAGAACAGCTGAAATTAGAAATACCTAAGCAATCTGAAGCGTCAAATCTCGGGACCCCTAAACGTATTCTGATCTGCTTGAAACCTGTTCAGACGAGTTTCCTCGGCAAAAGGAACAGGGGCATCAATGTGGATTGAACTTCCTTCCACTTCATCCATCAACCACACTGCCGTGAAACACCCTAATATATATATATATATATATATATATATATATATATATATATATATATATATATAACGTAAAGAACGACGCTTGTATAGGAGATATTCCGCGCAAGACGAGAGAGAGAGAACGAAACAAATGAAAAAATTTGTTTCGTTCTCTCTCTCTCGTCTAGCGCGGAATATCTCCTATGCAAGCGTCGTTCTTTACGTTATTTATACTGCATGTTCTTTGCAGTTGAATGTGTGTATATATATATATATATATAGTATGTATGTATAATATATATATATATATATATATATATATATATATTAGTGGGGAACCTACGAGGTTGGACAGTATTTTAGATTAGTAATAACTACGGATGATAGGCTAATTACTGATCTTCAAATAATAGAACCGTTGGGCAATAGCGATCACAATATGGTAGAGTTTGTCCTCTCAGTAAGTCACTCGAAACCAGCTAACTCGACGAAAATTCCTAACTTCCAGCACGCAGACTTTAGTAAATTTCGAAATAAATTGTCACACGTCAATTGGGAAAACGTGATGGGGAACTCCAACGCAAAACTAATGTGGGAATCGTTCGAAACAGTATTTAGGACTATAAATGAGGAATGTGTACCGTACAAAATTAAGCGTGCGAAAGTAAACAACAAGCCCTTGTGGTTTACTTCTAGAGTAGGAGACATTATAAAGAGTAGAGATAGGGCTTATAGGCTACATAAGTGCGATAAAGACAATTTGTGGTTACGAAACAACTACATATCTCTAAGGCGTGAAGCGAAAGTGTAATAAAAAAGTCCAAACGCGAATTTGAAATCTCCATAGCTCGTGACGGTAAAGAAAACACCAAGCGATTCTTTCAATACGTCAATAATAGAAATCCAGTAAAAAGCGTCTTGGGGCCTTTGAAAAATCTAAACGGAGATCTAGTTTCTGAAAAAAAGGAAATGGCTACCTTGCTAAACGAATTTTTTATGTCAGTTTTTACTCTAGAAGATGTAACAAATATCCCTACGGTCACGGACATAATACCGTTTGATAATGGTAATATTTTGGATAATATAGTGGTAGTGAAGGGGAGGTAACGCGCTATATTGATAAAATGAAAACGCGTAAATCACCGGGGCCGGATTCCATATATCCCATACAACTAAAAGAATTAAAAGATAGCATTGTTGTGCCGCTAACAAAGATTTTTAATGCGTCTATTTCTGAGGGGTGCGTACCAGATAATTTCAAGTTAGCAAACGTAACACCTATCTTTAAGAAAGGTGATAAAGGTGCGGTGGGAAATTATAGACCAATCAGTTTAACGTCTGTTGTAGGTAAGCTACTGGAATCAATAATTAGGGATCGTATAGTCGAACACTTAGAATTCCATAAGCTAGTTAGAAATACGCAGCACGGATTTAGGCGAAACAAATCTTGCTTAACTAATCTTTTAGAATTTTTCCAAAGCATGGTTGACGTTTACGAAAGACATCGGGCGGTTGATGTAGTGTATTTAGATTTTCAAAAAGCGTTTGACACCGTGCCGCACAAAAGACTCATTGAAAAAACTAAGGCTCATGGAATCAGGGGTGTAGTAATAAATTGGGTAGAAGAGTGGTTGCGAGGCAGGAAACAGAGGGTGGTCGTTGATGGAGCGGAGTCGTGTTGGGCTAATATAGCGAGTGGCGTTCCTCAGGGTTCTATATTGGGCCCCTTGCTTTTTCTTATATATATTAACGATTTAGATGTCGGCCTAGTCAGTACAGTTTCAAAGTTTGCGGATGACACGAAGCTGGGTGGTAGGGCGATTAATGACGAAGATAGCGGTAAAATTCAGGAAGATCTGAATAAAATCGTTGATTGGTCAGTCACATGGCAAATGAGATTTAACGTTGATAAGTGCAAAATTTTGCATATAGGTTCGCGTAACGGTAATTTTGCGTATAGTATGTCAAGGAAAGATTTAACAAGCGTAGAGCAGGAAAAAGATTTAGGAGTTATAGTCACGGGTGATTCAAAAGTAGCGAAACAAAGTACAGTATAGCAGCGGTCAATAAGGCGAACAAAGTGTTAGGTTTTATAGCTCGAAATTTTGAGTACAAATCGCGCGATATTATAGTTCCACTTTATAAATCATTAGTTAGACCCCATTTGGAGTACGCGGTCCAATTTTGGAATCCGCATATGCGCAAAGATATAGACAAAATCGAAAGAGTTCAAAGACGAGCAACTAAGATGATTCCGTCGCTTAGGTCAAAGTCGTACGAGGATAGGCTTAAGGAGTTAAAATTGACAACACTCGAGACTAGGAGGTTAAGGGGTGATCTAATCCAGGTTTTCAAAATTATGAATGGGTTCGATAACGTAGATAGAGATAGCTTTTTCGAAATATCTCAATATAATAGGACTACAAATAACGGGTGTAAGTTGACGAGTAGAAGGTTCGAGACAGCAGTTGCGAAAAACTTTTTTACGCATAGAACAGTAAATAGCTGGAATAGTTTGCCGGTAGAAGTAATTAGTAGCACATCTATAAACATGTTTAAAGGTCGATTGGACGCATATGTTGATAGATTGGGTATAGTTTAAGGTAGTAAAATTAAGGCTTTGTGGTGATAGATCCCACAGTTCAACACAAGTGTTGTGGGATAGGGGGAGGCAGCATCTTGGGTTAGGGGATACTCTCTGTCCTTACACACCCCATTTAAAGAGATTCCTCTGCCGAGCGGTGCCTCCCATAGTACTGTGAGGTATTGAAAAACCCATGATCTTCACTTGCCCCACAAACACCTTTAACTGGGAGACCCAAAATGGGTGCACACACATTTCTACATTACTGTACAGTCTTTACAGCCACACCTACACTTTTCCTCCAAAGTATGTATATTGTAATGAATATGGTTGTAAATTTTGACTTGGTTCGCAATCGATATGGACCGTGACTTATTTTTCGTTGGGTAAGGTACTAGTATTGATGGATACCGTAAAGAAATTGACTGGATTCTTTGGATCTGATATATTTGCATGTCGGTTATAAATAGATATAGAGTGTAACATATTTGTGGATAGTAGTCTATTATGACTTGATCCTCTAGATCCAGAGATTCTATCTTTAGTTTTAAATCGATAGTTAATTAGTTTTTAATTGATAATTTAGTTTCGCAAAAATTGGTCGTTGCGAATGTACAGGCAGTTGTTACATAAATTTCTTATGTTCTTGTGGTTCGGAACCCACGTAAAATTGTAGGTCCCCTTCGCCACCACGGAGGACATACACAATACACAATTACGAACACAGTTAGGTAGGCCAGCCACGAGTGGATCCTAGGGTCTTTGTTGGTCTGAAACATTAATATATATATATATATATATATATATATATATATATATATATATATAATATATATATATATATTATATATATATATATATATATATATATATATATATTATGTTATTATTATATATATTATATATATGTGTTATATGTATATATATTAGTATATATATATATATATATATATATATATATATATATATTATGTGTGTATATATATATATATATATATATATATTATATATTTATATATATATATTATTATGTGTGTGTATAATATATATTATTATTATATATATTAACCCCCTCCGTCTATGGCCCTGGGGTGGTTCGGATTGACGGGGGTTCTGGTTAGGAGGCAAGCAACGGATGTGTGACTTGAAGTGGTTTTCTTCTATGTTACTCTCCGAGTTCTTCTATAGTGGCTCGGAGGACTCTGGTAGATTTGCAATCTAAATGCTGAAGGTTCCGGATTCTTCTTATAGCGTATCCGGAAAGTTTTCTAAGTTTTTCTGAAGAGAGCAAGGCTCGAAGGGGACAATAAAAAGTTTCAACTGTAATTTACTGCTAAAATACAGGTAGTGCTCAGCCTCTGAATTAGCTTCTGAATGACAATGGAAATTTTAATGGGTTTATATACCCAAAAACTGCTAACATTATTATTATTAAATGCTAAGAAGGCTGTATTATTTTTGCACAATATTTAAAAATAAGTAAATTTTTTAGCTGTGGTAAGGCTTGAACGAGTAAACAAAATATTTGAAGACGAAACCATATTTTTATCTTAAACCGCGACTTTTCAGATCTGATGTTATCATGATCTGCCAAGTTAACTAAAAGTGGAAATCGGACTATGCATCTTTACACTAAAATATGCATATGAGTGAAATTTTAAGGTTTAAGATGTACAATTTTAATGCTTAGGCAAGACATGATCTCATTGTTTATAACGAAAGAGAGTGTATACAAAATGTGAACATTGCAAAGCTTAACAGGATTCCTTATTAAGCGAAATCTAAAAAAATGATTATGAGATTTTAAAAAACAACAGGTCACCAATTATTTAGCAAAGTAGAAAGCAATCAAATTTTATCCAAACTCGCGTTGGGCGATTTTGGTCCTTATGTAAAAATGAATACACACACGTACATACATATGAGTATAGGCATTATATAAAGTTAAATATATAAGATATACAGAATTATACATGAACCATATAACACATGAATTTTTAAAATGGATACTTTTTCTTACAATGGATACAGAGACTATATAAATGAATACAAGAATTACATGAAGGATAAGATAATATAGGAATATGGGAATTATTTATGGTTCATTTTTACAGGGCTCTTCCCTCTAGAATGATATTAATATAATAACGTAACATCCTAACTAAGGCTAACTAGATGATAACTATTGGTTTTATAATACAGATTTATATATACAACATAAGTCGGGTGGTTAAGTCTAGTTCACGTGGTCTGGGTACGCACTCTTGGTCGTGCATAAATAGTTTCATGTTCCGTGTCACTGGTTTTCTTTGTTCCCAGAATGATCTTTTCACCACATAACCGAGGATAATAGCACACACAATAATGATACTAACGGCAGATGTTGAGAAAATGGTTACCGGTTGTAGTATTTGTAAGAGGTTGTTTTGGTTATCATCCGAAATTTTAAACCGGCTCAATTGATCATTCCATTCAGGGGCATGCAGTTCGGGTAGGATGGTTACAGGTTTTATGGAGAGATTTAAGATCTCTATGACGGGTTTAAATTTAATTTGCGACGGAAATGGGTATGAGTTATTAAGGGTAACCTTATACGGGTTGTATATTTGGAGGGCTTTTGAACGCAAGGAGCAACCAATTGGTAGCCGAATAACATAGGGATTGTAATGAGGGAATAATTTGATGGACACTCGAGGGTAGCGGCAGTCCTGTTCGCGAAGGAAACCCAGATGTCTGGTCCAATTCGTAGTTGGATGGTTTTAGGGGAATGAAATTTTTTAAATGAACATACGGGGGCATGCCGGTCACGAATTAAATCGATAAAGCAAGACCTAGTAGTGGGAAGAATAACTGGTTTGAGTGGAGGGCAGATGAGTTGTTTATTTGGTTGCGGGAATCGGCAATGCCGGACGTCGCTATCTGACATCATAGAATAAGCTGATAGATCTTTGGTGAGGAAAAGGTAAGGTGGTACGGTGGGTAAATACAATCGATAGACATTAGAGTTATTTTGGTAGGGTGTTGGGAAAGGGTGAAATTTATATACGTCATAAGTGAGGAAATCGAAAAATGGTATAATTATGAGGTATGTGTAGGGGCGTGGTCCATGTACAGTCCAGGTGTATTCTAGAAATTGAGGGTAATTAGTGTGGTTGAGTGGGAATATGGGTGATAATTTTAATTGTGACTGGGCGGTGTGAATCAAGGACTGGAGTATTTCCCATGGTATTAGGGTGGAAAGAGTGATTTTTCCATGGGCTAGCTGGGTTGCACGCAAAACCTTGGAATGAATCGTAGTTATTCGTTGTAAGTATTTATCGATTAGGGTTACTTGTAGTTCATTACTCTATTAATTCTAGATATCGTTTGTGTTCTTTGTATTGAGCTAACATGGATTCAAGGTATGTGAATCTGTCCGAAAGGGAGTGAGGAAGCGATTGTTTTCGTGTAATGACCTAATAGTTTGTTCTAACATGTGTCCATTATATTGTCGATTCGCGCGAAGAGATTCAATTTAAGTTCAATCTTTTAATATCTTCTTCGGTTGCTAATCCGAATAAACCTTTGAACAGTTTCCCTCCTATATCTATCAGTCCCCTTTTACTTCTTTGGTTAAAGTTTTCGAATTTTTGTTTCAGTTTGTATCCATGGTAAGGCTAATATTTCTGATAGGGCGCGTGCTGTAGTTTGAATATTTTCGAGGGTATTTTCTAACAGAACGCGACTAATCTGATCTTTTCCTTGGAAAGAATTTGGACTTTACTTTCAAACGTTTTAATTGGGTTTGTATCTGAAGGAGATTGATTTTAATTCTAGCAGGGGGTTGCAAATTTATATAAAGGTCTGCATGCCCTTTCAAAAATTTACCTTCTGCAAGTTTTTCTATAACAACTCCGGTAGAAATTTTAATGCTAGGTCTACAAGAGTAAATAATTTGGAAAATTATAAGGGGGACAATTTTATTCATTTCTACGCCTTAAGTTATACGGAGCTGGGGGTAGTTGTGTGGATACTTGTGTGGATACTTGTGTTGGTGGGCGAAGGGGTCGGCCTCGTTTTGGTGGCAATGGGGGTCGACCGTTGAGCTCGGATTCTGAGCGGGTTCGTTTCTTATGTGAAGGTTCTAGTTCACGTGGGTGATGCATTTGCGGGCGGTATGTAGGGTCCGTGCGTCGATCATCAATCGGCGAGGGTGGTGACAGAGGAGATGGTGGAGATGGTGGAGTTCCACTGAGTGATCCTCTCGAAGGGGTTTCTCCAGGGTCTGGGTCCGATGGGACGCTTGGCTCTGGGGCCTCCTCTTGTTCAGAGATTGCCTCGAGTAATGGTGGTATTACGAGGTACCAATCTTCGTCATGGGTAGCGGTTCCCGCGGTGACTACTTCAGTTTTTTTATCCCTGCCCGATTTGTTAATATCTTGACCTTTTGAAGGATAGGCGGCTCGAACGCCTGGCAGCTGTTTTTTGGGAAGGTGTTGCTCGGAAGCTATCTTCAAATTGTCAGCGTGAATGATCTTTAGTTTGGAATGATCCCGGAGGTCGAGGATTTCATAACGATTTTTTCCGAGGTCTTTCATAATCCTATATGGGCCATCCCATTTTGGGTATAATTTGCGATGAGCCCCTGGCGGTTTCACGCTCTTCAGATAACATCGCATACCGATTATAGTCCGTTGACGGGGATGACGCCTATGTTGCTCTTGCTCCATCTGTTGGTTTCGTTGGTCGAGGGCATAGCGGATTATGTCAAAAATCTTGAAAGATCGTTCAGCTAGTTGCTGATTTGCTTCTGCCATTTCGGAAGATGTTAGGACTGCCGGGTCGGTTTGGTCGGGCAAATCAAAAGGTAGACGCTTGTCGTAGTGATAGAGAACGAAATGAGGGGTGTCCCCGATGGACACATTATAGCCATTGTTGATGGCTGTTTGTACCATGGGAAGGGAATCATCCCATGTACGGGAGGATGCATCGACAACGTGGCGCAGGGCTTCCAAGATCTTTCGATTGTGCCTTTCCACTAAGCCGTTTGCCTGCGGATGGTATGCCACAATGTGTGTATTTTTAATTCTACACATGTTACAGAGTGACTCGAACAGTTTGGAAGTGAAACTAAGGGCGTTATCCGAGATTAGGATGGAAGGAGTGGTATGGTTTTGGATGACGCGTTCCACTAGGGCTCTTGCCACAGTTTCCGAGGTCTGGTCTGGAATGGCGGCTACTTCGCTGTAACGCGAGAAGTGGTCCGTAAACACAATGATGTACTGATTTCCCTTTGATGTTTTGGGAAATGGTCCCAGTATATCCATTCCAGTTCTTTGCCAGGGCCTCTGGCATACTGGATATTTATGCATTGGAGCGGTGGATGGTACGTTGCCCTTATGCTTTAAACACGACGGACATTCGGCGATGTATTCATGTACCGTTCTGTTCATCTCGGGAAAATGGTATCGCTCCAAAAGACTTTTGATGGTGCGATCCGGCCCCATGTGTCCATAAAAAGGTGAGTCGTGACAAAGTCCAATGGCTATATCAACGAGATCCTTTGGTATCTCCACGAGGTCGTTTCCATCTTCGTTCCTGAAATGTACGAGCCCATCTTTGAGGTTGTACTGTTCTTTTACCTTCGATGGTTCCTTTTGTTCCAGGCGCGCCCGAAGGTTTTGGGTGTGTTGGTCCTGTTGTTGGGAGTATTGCAGACACTCGTAGTCGAACACAGGAAGAAGTCCTATTTTATTCACTCGGGCGTCGGGCTTGAGTCTCGACAATCCGTCTGGAATAACTTGCAGTTTTCCCGGTTTGTATACGATTTTCGCTGCAAAATCCTGAATCAACAGAGCCCATCTACTCAATCGTCCTTCAAGTAGCTTGTCCTTGAAGAGGTACGTGAGTGGCTTATGATCAGTCTTGATGGTTACATCGTAGCCATAGACGATATTTCGGAATTTTTTCAAAGCCCAATATACCGCTAGGGCCTCTCGGTCCGTAGTGGAATAATTCCGTTGAGGTGCAGAGAGAAGTTGACTGGCATAAGCAATGGGTAATTCCACACCGTCTACGTCCTGTAACAGGACGGCTCCTAGTCCATAGGAGGAAGCATCTGTGGCTATGATGAAGGGTCTTGTGTAATCAGGATATTGTAAAATGGGATGACAGGTTAGTTTATTAATTAAAGTTTCAAAGGCATGTTGGTGATCGGATTCCCAGTTAAATTTCGAATTTTTCTGGAACAAATTAGTAATGGGTTTAGCAATATTCGAAAATTGGGGGATAAAGTTCCGATAGAATCCGACAAAACCAATAAATGCACGGGCGTCGTCGATGGTCTTGGGTACAGGGTACCTTTCCAGGGCTTCGAGTTTGGCTGGATCAGGTTTAATTCCTGTGGACGAGAGTAGGAATCCTAGGTATACCAGGGATTCTTGTAAAAAATTGCACTTTGCAAGCTTCAGTTTAAGGTGTGCTTTTCTCAAGTGTGATAGCACATTATGAAGGCGTTGAAAGTGTGTTTTTATGTCCGAACTATAGACGATAATATCGTCAAGATACACGAGAGCTTCGACACCTAATAGGTCGGAAAGGACTATATTCATCAACCTAGAGAAATTAGCAGGCCCATTTCGGACTCCGAAAGGTAAAACCTGGAATTCGTAATGGCCTCGGTTAGTGGAGAAAGCAGTCAATGCCCGAGATTCGGGACTGACCTCCATTTGCCAATAACCTGATGCTAAATCGAGGGATGAAAAAAAGTTCGCTTTCCCTACGTTCAGAATTGTTTCCTGCATGTTTGGAATCGGGAAACGGTCTGGGATGGTAATGTTATTCAGGCGTCTAAAATCTATACAAGGGCGAGATGTTCCGTCCTTTTTGGAGACGAGAATCATAGGAGCGGACCAGGGACTAGCTGAAGGCTGAATGACATCCTGCTCCAACATGTCCTTGATGTGTTCCTCAATAGTGACTAACTGAGAATGTGGAACCCGATAGGGAGGAATGAAAATGGGTTTGGAATTGGGTTCCAACTTGATTTCAAAAGGGACCAAATTAGTTCGGCCCAGAGGATCTCCGGTTAGGGCAATCACATCTTTATTTCTTATCAGGAAATCGAGAAGTGATTCCATTAGTTTGGGATCCTGTAAAGCTGGTGACTCCTGAAGGGAGTGCTTCAGACATTTCTTATATTCTTCTTTTAATATTGAAGGCTTTAATTCTAAGGAACTGGAAACACGATTTATCGTACTGATGGGGAAATCTGAATCTATTCTACTGTGGAAACAGTTCCTATTTTCTGATTTGAAGTTAATTCTATAGGACTTTCTCCTTTGTTTAAACAAACAACAGGGATAGCTGAATTCTGACTCTGACTAAGGACTTGGGCAATAAGAACATCTCTTTTGAAATTACTTTTCTCTGTAATCAGAGTACGCTCTGACTCTAATAATTTTCCTTGACTGTTAACTACTTTTGCTAGGAAACAAATCTTCTCATAAGGTGCTACTGTTATATGCTCGGTAGGGCATATGAAAAATTGTGAATCTGATTCTGGTTCGGCGACTAAAATTTGCCTTATTGGCTGAACTGAAGCTGGCTGACTGGAAACTGACTGACTGGAAACTGGCTGACTGGAAACTGGCTGACTGGAAACTGACTGACTGGAAACTGGCTGACTGGAACTGGCTGACTGGAAACTGGCTGACTGGAAACTGACTGACTGGAAACTGGCTGACTGGAAACTGACTGACTGGAAACTGACTGACTGGAAACTGACTGACTGGAAACTGACTGTCTGGAAACTGACTGTCTGGAAACTGCCTGGGTTGATCCAACTGGATTCAACAACTGGAACTGATTACCCTGGGGTCTGATTTCTGGAGCGGTTGTCCCTCTGGATGCAACCGGCCGACTTGATCTGCTATCAAGTAGAGGGGGTTTCCTATTTCTTTCGGAAATCTGAACTGAGCTAAGTCTATTAGCATTAAGTTGTCTGTCATCCTCGCGGAGATGGTGTGTCCTATTTCGACACTTTACTAACTTTCCGGCTGGGTAAATCTCCCATTGATTCCGGTTAAAAAAATCCATCCCTAGTAGGATGTCTGTCTGAAAGGTGGCGACTGTGTCCACTATACAACATTTCGCGGGGTATACCGCGTTTCCAATTTCTAAATATAACTCAATTTCTCCGTATGTGGGTATGGGTGTGCCCGTAACTCCTCTAAGTTGGCAGGATGGTGCCTTAAGTTCATATTTATAATTTGTACTCTCTAGTAATTCATCTACGCATTGTTTCTTAATTAACGTTGCGTGTGCTCCTGTATCTAGGAGAGCAGTTAAATCTTGGTTATCCGTACTACAATTTATTATTAAATCTAAGAGGTCCGCACCTATTATCCTGATGGGGAGTTTGTGTGCGTATCTGGGCTTACTACTGTAATTTAGGAGGGAGGAGGTTGAACTGCTGCCTCCAATGTAGGGTCTAAAAAAGGGCTCACATGGTCTTCTATGGGAGGACCTGGATCATATTCTACGGGATATCATACGCTGAGGGTGTTCTTGAAAACTGTTCTCTGGGGAAAATGATTCCTCCCCGGGTACTTCTACGTACCGAACTAGTTGACCTTGCTGGTTGTATTGGGGTTTATACATGGGGTAAGAGTGTGGGTGACCCTGTGGTCGTGATTATTGGGTTGGTAGTTCGACTGAGGCTGGGAATGGACTGGTTTCTGGGGATTGGTTGACTTTTGGGATACGTTTTGGGGACGTGGTTGGTTTGGTTTCTGAAAGTGGGGTCTATACCCTGCAGGGGCTTTATCAGCACACTTTTGGCGATCGCCACGGCGATGACCATGTTCGTGACAGTGGGAGCAATACGAGGGGTAATTACATTGACTTATCATATGCCCGAAACTATCACAGTTAAAACACTGTGGAGGAGGGCGTGTATTCTGGGTTTGGGGGGCTTGTTTCTGGGGTGTTCCCTGTATTTGCCTTGGTTTATATTGTTGTTGTTGTTGCTGTTGGTATTGGTGTTGTGGCTGCTGCTGAATATACTGTACGGGGTTTCTCTACCCTTTCGGTAGTTTGGTTTGCTAAATCGGGGTGATGTTCCCGTGTTTTGTTTATGGCTACACTGACAGGTTTGTCAACATTTAAAAACTCCTGAAACTTTTTTTTAGGCGCTCCGGGTAGTTTTGGTAAATGGTTGTGGCTACTATTAGATTTCTTTGTTTCGAAGTAAAAGTTATGCCACATGCATTTTCTGCGGCCCGGAGGGCTTCTCCTACAAGTTTGTGTGTACGTGTAATAAAATTGTTTAAATCCTCGTGTTCCTCTTTCTTCCATTTAGCTTGGAAGACTGCTTCTAATGTGGCTAAGGGTTGTGCAAGGGTTATTTCTTTAAAAAATTCTAATAGGTTTTGTTTAAAATCGTCCCATGTTATAGCTTCGCTAATTGATGGGACGTAAGTGACTGTGTCATGGGCATTTCCCTCTTTAGGGTCAATAAATCTTTTTGCTTCTCTGATTTTTATATCATCATCGGTAATATTCTCGCGTAAGAAATGTTGCTCTAAAGACTCAACCCAAGGTCTTACGCGCGGTTCAACAAAACGATTATCTATGGTCCCCTTAAAAATTAAAACAGTATGAGGAAGATTTACTAATCTGCCTAAGTTAATATATGCTGGGGCGGGGGTTTGAGACTGAGACATACTGACTTGTGTGTTTGGGAATATGTTTGAAGGGCGCGGGGTAGGTGGAAAAATGGGTGTAGGTAATTCTTCGATGTCAGAAAGCGCACCGTCTGAATCGCTCATATGTGAAGGTACTTATTAATGTTCTAATTAGGTCTGCTTGACCGATCTTAATTCATGGAATGATCACTTAAGGGGTTTTCCTAACTACACTATCTAAAAAAAATAATGCACAACAATTTGCCTAACTCGGGGAAAATTTGAAAAGATTGCAAACAAAAATAAAAATGTAAACAAAATTTCACTCAAATGTACGTGATGGTATGGTAATACTATGTTTGGTACATTAAATAAAATTATACTATACTAAATAGTAAAAATAACTGAAAATAACTGTGACAATACTGTTTTCAATAAAAAGAGTGTATCACTGGTGTCTGAAGTGTTCACTGTGTTTTTTGTTAATTCTGGCTCAATACTAAATATTAATTGTTAATAATAATGACTTTTCAAATGTTTAGAAATTATTTTAAAAAAGTTTTGTACTTAACAAGATTCCTACGGCGAAATCCTTTGAGGTGTGTCCTGAAGACGTGTCTGGCTGGCCACTTGTTCCTAGATGAAAAGTAGGCGTGAAGAACTTGGAGTCGTAACGCACCGGTTCAAGGGTGGATGTGACGAACTAGAAGTCGTGACACGCCGGTCAACTGGGTGTTGGTTCTGGTTCCAGAGTCTGGAAGACTGGAAGAATCCTGGAGTCGTGAAGATCCTGGTTAAAGGGTCGCCAGTTGTTAACCCCTCCGTCTATGGCCCTGGGGTGGTTCGGATCGACGGGGGTTCTGGTTAGGAGGCAAGCAACGGATGTGTGACTTGAAGTGGTTTTCTTCTATGTTACTCTCCGAGTTCTTCTATAGTGGCTCGGAGGACTCTGGTAGATTTGCAATCTAAATGCTGAAGGTTCCGGATTCTTCTTATAGCGTATCCGGAAAGTTTTCTAAGTTTTTCTGAAGAGAGCAAGGCTCGAAGGGGACAATAAAAAGTTTCTCCAACTGTAACTTTACTGCTAAAAGATACAGGTAGTGCTCAGCCTCTGAATTAGCTTCTGAATGCAATGGAATAATTTTAATGGGTTTATATACCCAAAAACTGCTAACATTATTATTATTAAATGCTAAGAAGGCTGTATTATTTTTGCACAATATTTAAAAATAAGTAAATTTTTTAGCTGTGGTAAGGCTTGAACGAGTAAACAAAATATTTGAAGACGAAACCATATTTTTATCTTAAACCGCGACTTTTCAGATCTGATGTTATCATGATCTGCCAAGTTAACTAAAAGTGGAAATCGGACTATGCATCTTTACACTAAAATATGCATATGAGTGAAATTTTAAGGTTTAAGATGTACAATTTTAATGCTTAGGCAAGACATGATCTCATTGTTTATAACGAAAGAGAGTGTATACAAAATGTGAACATTGCAAAGCTTAAACAGGATTCCTTATTAAGCGAAATCTAAAAAAATGATTATGAGATTTTAAAAAACAACAGGTCACCAATTATTTAGCAAAGTAGAAAGCAAATCAAAATTTTATCCAAACTCGCGTTGGGCGATTTTGGTCCTTATGTAAAAATGAATACACACACGTACATACATATGAGTATAGGCATTATATAAAGTTAAATATATAAGAATATACAGAATTATATAAATACATGAACCATATAACACATGAATTTTTAAAATGGATACTTTTTCTTACAATGGATACAGAGACTATATAAATGAATACAAGAATTACATGAAGGATAAGATAATATAGGAATATGGGAATTATTTATGGTTCATTTTTACATATATATATATATATATATATTATATATATTATGTATTATATAATATATATATATATATATATATTATGTATATGTATATATATATATATATATATATTATATATATATATATTAATATATATATATATATATATATATATATATATATATATATATATATAATATATATATATATATATACTATATTATATATATTATATATATATATATATATATATTAGTGTGTATGTTATATATATATATATATATATATATATATATATATATATATTAGTATATATATAATATATATATATATATTTATAGAAACGACGTAAGTATAGAGGAGTGTTCTGCACACGAGGAAGAGAAATAACGAACAATGAAAAATGAGGTGACCGCCCTGGAATCGAACCCAGGACCTTCCGATTGCCGGTCAGACATGCTACCACTACACTACGGGCCTCGATCAGTCAGAAGTCGCAATTCTCCTACATAGGGCAGAAACCAATGCCTTGAGAGGGCACCCTCGCAAATCGTGAATATGTACATTTAACTGCAATGACCACGCAGTATATTAATGTATAGAAACGACGTAAGTATAGAGGAGTGTTCTGCACACGAGGAAGAGAAATAACGAACAAATGAAAAATGAGGTGACCGCCCGGGAATCGAACCCAGGACCTATACATTATACTGCGTGGTCATTGCAGTTAAATGTACATATTCACGATTTGCGAGGGTGCCCTCTCAAGGCATTGGTTTCTGCCCTATGTAGGAGAATTGCGACTTCTGACTGATCGAGGCCCGTAGTGTAGTGGTAGCATGTCTGACCGGCAATCGGAAGGTCCTGCGTTCGATTCCCGGGCGGTCACCTCATTTTTCATTTGTTCGTTATTTCTCTTCCTCGTGTGCAGAACACTCCTCTATACTTACGTCGTTTCTATACATTAATATACTGCGTGGTCATTGCAGTTAAATGTACATATTCACGATTTGCGAGGGTGCCCTCTCAAGGCATTGGTTTCTGCCCTATGTAAGAGAATTGCGACTTCTGTCTGATCGAGGCCCGTAGTGTAGTGGTAGCATGTCTGACCGGCAATCGGAAGGTCCTGGGTTCAATTCCCGGGCGGTCACCTCATTTTTCATTTGTTCGTTATTTCTCTTCCTCGTGTGCAGAACACTCCTCTATACTTACGTCGTTTCTATACATTAACATACTGCGTGGTCATTGCAGTTATATAATATATATATATATATATATATATATATATATTAGTGATGGGACGATTGTCATATTTCATACAATCGCTGTTGCGATTGCGATTGCGATTGTCAGAATTTGAAAAGCGCGCGATTGCGATGTTTTAGCTTTAGCCTCACATAACGCTCATTTATGCTTTAAATATACCTAAATGCGTTACCTACCTCAGTCAGGGAGTTAAGTATTGATGTAGCTCCTGCTTCAGTCTGGGAGGAAAGTCCAGTTTCAACCAATGGCTTCACCAACTCCATCCGTGATTTTTTTGATACTGGTACTGAATCCTTCATTACTTTATCAACTAAGAAATGAGAGACAATATACCTAAACGCGTTTCAGCCACACATGATCATAATGTGCGTTTCCAGGATGCGGGAACGAGGACCCAACGCGTTATGCACCCCACCAACCACTTTCCCCAACCTCCTCCCTTTTAGAAAGTGATTTTACTGTTTTCTTATTATTTTTTTAATATTTGAACTGTATACATGGTAGACAACACTCTCTGAAGCACACTGCCGAGACAGGCTCAAACAATGCCCACTCGCGTTTCAACTCTGACGTCATATTTACCATGGCTGGTTTCTTCCAATAATGCGTATTCTGAAAAAGAATATTGGCCCATAGGGTTAGCTTGATTTTTTAACATTCCAATTTTACATAGAGCAAATAAAGAGGTGTACTTATTGTTATTATTAAACCAATTTTTTATTCTGTTTTCAACTAATTCGCAACCCGTTTTCATTTCTGTTTTTGACTTATTTATTATTTATTTATTATTCCGTATTGTTGTTAGCTAAACTTTCCTTTAAGTACGCATGAAAGCGCAGCTTTCATAGCAACTTTTGTAGAGATTTAAATCTTTTGTTCACAATCGCAACAATCGCACTCATTAAATGCGATTGCAATTGCGATTGCGATTGTAAAAAATGTGCGATTGTATCGCGACTGCGATTGCGATGCATCGTCCCATCACTAATACACATATATATATATATATATATGTTAAACACAGACCGTGCATGCAACAAGGAACTCTTCTGGGAAAATTAAATCCACTATAGTCCGAATAAGTAATGGTAAATGACAAATACCATAGTTTTTCTTTTTCATGATGCTAGCCCGACGTGGGCAACGGGTCTCTCGCAAAGAGGTCCCATAAATATAGCTTCCCTCACCAGCTATCTGCAAAGCAGACAGGATCCAGCTTTGGGACATGGATCTAGGGTTTAAAGCAAGCCTAGTCCCACTACATTTAGAACCCCTATATAAGTAAAAGACTCGTTGCATTCACGTCGGATTGAATAAATCAAAGAAAAAGGGGGGTAACTATTGTATTTTTAGCCAAAAAAAACCAAAACTTAAACCTCAACCGGGACATTGAGCGTCCACTTTTCAAGGCACGTAACACGTCCGTTTAATATACACAAACTCAGAATGGTCCCCTGAGAAACTTATATGTTAAAAACAGACCGTGCATGGAACAAGGAACTCTTCTGGGAAAATTAAACCCACTATAGTCCGAATAAGTAATGGTAAATGACAAATACCATAGTTTTTCTTTTTCATGATGCTAGCCCGACGTGGGCAACGGATCTCTCGCAAAGAGGTCCCATAAATATAGCTTCCCTCACCAGCTATCTGCAAAGCAGACAGGATCCAGCTTTGGGACATGGATCTAGGGTTTAAAGCAAGCCTAGTCCGACTACATTTAGAACCTCTATATAAGTAAAAGACTCGTTGCATTCACGTCGGATTGAATAAATCAAAGAAAAAGGGGGTAACTATTGTATTTTTAGCAAAAAAAACAAAACTTAAACCTCAACCGGGACATTGAGCGTCCACTTTTCAAGGCACTTAACACGTCCGTTTACTATACACAAACTCAGAATGGTCCCCTGAGAAACTTATATGTTAAACACAGACCGTGCATGGAACAAGGAACTCTTCTGGGAAAATTAAATCCACTATAGTCCGAATAAGTAATGGTAAATGACAAATACCATAGTTCCTCGTTCCATGCACGGTCTGTGTTTAACATATAAGTTTCTCAGGGGACCATTCTGAGTTTGTATATATATATATATATATATATATATATATATATATATATATATATATATATATTAGTGTGTATATATATATATATATATATATATATATATATATATATATATATCAGAGGCGGCTTCTTAATATATATATATTAGTATATATATATATATATATATATATTAGTATATATATATATATATATATATATATATATATATATATATATATATATAATAGTATATATACAGGGTGTTTCAAAAGTCCCTCATTATTTTTAAAATTTTATTAAAATAGCAATTACAAGAGGAACCAAATGACAATTTGGTTGCTGAGTCTACGATTCATGAGAATTTTGGTGGCATCAAACTTGGCTTCATAAGTCTACTGGAAAGTCACTGGTACACCTCAACGTGGGCACCGTATTTTTCGAAACAAGCGAGCCACCGTTTTACGCATTCTTGGTCGACATTGGACAACATTTCGGGAGTAACAGAAGCACACGCATTCCTGATCCGTTCTTCTAGTGTGGGGAGGACTCGCGGCTTGGTGGCGTACACTTTGCTCTTAATGTAGCCCCACAAAAAGAAGTCGCATGGGGTAAGATCAGGCGAGCGAGCAGCCCATTCGATGGGACCACGGCGACCAATCCACCGATCCGGGAACTGCTTATCCAGAAATGAGCGAACTTCACGCGAGTAATGAGCAGGGGCACCGTTTTGCTGGAAAATGACTTCTTGCATGTCAGCTACAGCCGACAGTTGGGGGATGCAGAGCTCCTGAAGCATACGAAGGTAATTGTCTCCGTTGACGTTCACGGAATTTCCATCTTGATCCCGGAAGAAGAACGGACCAATCAGCCCAGCTGAGGAGATGGCACACCAGACGACCAATTTCGGCGTGTCCTTTCATGTTCACGGATCTCCGCAGGATTGTGAGTTCCCCAGATGCGGGTGTTGTGCCGATTGACGCAACCAGAAAGGTGGAAGAGAGCTTCGTCGCTGAACCACATGTGCTCCAGGATCGATGGGTCTCTTTCGTAGTGATGTAGCAGTGTCTCACACATCTCCACCCGGCAATCGTAGTCTTGAGGTTCCAGCTTCTGAACCACCTGGATCTTGTACGGATACAGCTTGAGACCACGCCGCAAATCCGTTGGATAGATGTCGCGCTGATGTTCAGTTCCGCAGCAGCTCGCCGAATGGACTTTCCTTGACTCTGAGTAAACGCCTCACGGACAGTTTCGACATTCTCCTCACTCCGCCCACTTCGAGGTCTTCCTGATCGTGGTTTGTCCTTTACGGATCCGGTCTCCATAAACTTCCGGTGGGTGGCGACGATGGTGTTCCTATCCGGTGCATAATGCTGTCCGTAGACTGCCCGGAATCGTCGCTGCACTTCGACCACAGATTGAAAAACCTCCTGCCATGCAGCGATTTTACACCTCTGCTCTAGAGTCAGCATGGTAGCAGAAGAAAACGGAGCAAAACTTCAAATGTAGACTCAAAAAATTCTCAACTACTGAGTAAGAGTTTACCACAAGATGAACGTCGTTGGTCGATTAGCTGCAAAGAAAATTGAAAATCAAATTAGTGAGGGACTTTTGAAACACCCGGTATATACAGGGCGTCCCAAAAAAATGTATACACACTTTAACAGCCGATAGCTCAATTGATGTTTCTTTCTTTCCAAGTTAAACCCATTAGAATTAATAATGGCAGTCAGACTAAGCTTTGAACAAAGGAAATTCATTCTAAAATGCTACTGGAAGTGTGAAAACGAAGTTGAAGTGCAAAGACAGTTTAGGAGGGAGTTTCAAACAGATCCACCAACGCGACTTACCATCACTCGAATTAGAGATAAGTTTGAAGCCGATGGAACTGTTCAGAATGTCCACAAGAAGCGTTCCGGAAGACCACGGACATCGACAAGCCCCACAAAGCAAGAAAGAGTACTGGAAACGTATCACCAAAGTCCAAGAAAATCTGTGCGGCAAGCAAGTCGTGAGGTAGGAATTTCAGAATCGTCTGTCCAACGCATTTTGAAGCGCTGTCAATGGAAAAGTTACATTCCAAGATTAGTCCATGCTATTAATGAAGATGATCCGGACCGAAGAGTGGAGTATTGCGAGTGGTACTTGGCACGATGTGGATGTGGATTGGACGAAGGGGTTTCGTAGAATACCCTCCTCGTTCACCAGACCTCACACCACTAGACTTTTTTTTATGGGGATACTTAAAAGACAAGGTCTACGCTATAAAACCTGCAACAGTCGCTGAATTGAGAGCAGCCATTGAACGAGAATGCACACAAATACCAAACGAAATGTTCGTGATGTTTGCGATTCCATTGCTTCGCGTTATCAGCAGTGCCTGGACCAGATCGGACGTCAGTTTGAAAACAGGCGTTGACAAAACAATTAAATAATGTCTGTAGATTCTATTACATTTTGAAAATGAAATGTATTTTAATAAACACTGCCTTTATAAGTATTTAAAGTGTGTATACATTTTTTGGGACGCCCTGTATATATATATATATATATATATATATATATATATATATACTAATATATATATATATATATATATATATATATACTAATATATATATATATATATATATTCATCATAAATACTTTTCACGTGTCACTTTCGTGAAATAATTTTTCATATATATATATATATACATTCAACTGCAAAGAACACGCAGTATAAATAACGTAAAGAACGACGCTTGTATAGGAGATATTCCGCGCAAGACGAGAAAGAGAAAACGGAACAAATGGTACTTCATTTTTTCATTTGTTCCGTTTTCTCTTTCTCGTCTTGCGCGGAATATCTCCTATACAAGCGTCGTTCTTTACGATATATATATATATATATATATATATATATATATATATATATATATATATACTATATATATATATATATATATATATATATATATATATATATAAAATGTTATAATGTTTCAGACCAACAAAGACCCTAGGATCCACTCATGGCTGGTCTACCTAACTGTGTTCGTGTATTGTGTATGTCCTCCGTGGTGGCGGGGGGAACCTACAATTTTACGTGGGTTCCGAACCACAAGAATATAAGAAATTTATGTAAAAACTGCCGGTAAATTGGCAACGACCAATTTTACGAAACTAAATAATTATCAATTTAAAACTAATTAATTATCGATTTAAAACTAAAGATAGAATCTCTGATCCAGAGATCAAGTCATAATAGACTACTATCACAAATATGTTACACTCTATATCTATTTATAAAGGACATGCAAATATATCGGATCCAAAGAATCCAGTCAATTTCATTACGGTATCCATCAAGTCACGGTCCATATCGATAGCGGACCAAGTCAAAATTTACAATCATATACATTACAATATATACACTTACGAGAAAAAGAGTAGGTGTGGCTGTAAAGACTGTACAGTAATGTAGAAATGTGTGTGCACCCATTTTGGGTCTCCCATTTAAAGGTGTTTGTGGGGCAAGTGAAGATCATGAGTTTTTCAATACCTCAGTACTATGGGGGGCACCGCTCGGCAGAGGAATCTCTTTAAATGGGGTGTGTAAGGACAGAGAGTATCCCCTAACCCAAGACGTTGCCTCCCTATATCCCACAACACTTTCGTTGAGCTGTGGGATCTATCCCCAGAAAGGCTTAATTTTACTACCTTAAACTATACCCTTTCTATCAACATATGCGTCTAATCGATTTTTAAACATGTTTATAGACGTGCTACTAATTACTTCTACCGGCAAACTATTCCAGCTATTTACTATTCTATGCGTAAAAAAGTTTTTCGCAACTGCTGTCTCGAACCTTCTACTTGTCAACTTACACCCGTTATTTCTAGTCCTATTATATTGAGATATTTCGAAAAAGCTATCTCTATCTACGTTATCGAACCCATTCATAATTTTGAAAACCTGGATTAGATCACCCCTTAACCTCCTGGTCTCGAGTGTTGTCAATTTTTAACTCCTTAAGCCTATCCTCGTACGACTTTGACCTAAGCGACGGAATCATCTTAGTTGCTCGTCTTTGAACTCTTTCGATTTTGTCTATATCTTTGCGCATATACGGATTCCAAAATTGGACGCGTACTCCAAATGGGTCTAACTAATGATTTATAAAGTGGAACTATAATATCGCGCGATTTGTACTCAAAATTTCGAGCTATAAAACCTAACACTTTGTTCGCTTTATTGACCGCTGCTGTACTTTGTTTCGCTACTTTTAAATCACCAGTGACTATAACTCCTAATCTTTTTCCTGCTCTACGCTTGTTAAATCTTTCCCTGACATACTATACGCAAATTTACCGTTACGCGAACCTATATGCAAAATTTTGCACTTATCAACGTTAAATCTCATATTAGTATATATATTAATATAATATTAAACCCAATCCATTTGCTGGAGAAAGTGAAGATATTCGAATAAGTATTGTAACAAGCGGGTTAAACCTAATTAATTATTGATAATCACCCTTTTGAATAAAATAAAGGAATAGAGTTCAAACTCGAATGCTCCAAACAGCGAGCGGACTTATAATGTTATAATGTTTCAGACCAACAAAGACTCTAGGATCCACTCATGGACCACAAAGCCTTAATTTTACTACCTTAAACTATACCCAATCTATCAACATATGCGTCTAATCGATTTTTAAACATGTTTATAGACGTGTTACTAATTACTTCTACCGGCAAACTATTCCAGCTATTTACTATTCTATGCGTAAAAAAGTTTTTCGCAACTGCTGTCTCGAACCTTCTACTTGTCAACTTACACCCGTTATTTCTAGTCCTATTATATTGAGATATTCGAAAAAGCTATCTCTATCTACGTTATCGAACCCATTCATAATTTTGAAAACCTGGATTAGATCACCCCTTAACCTCCTGGTCTCGAGTGTTGTCAATTTTAACTCCTTAAGCCTATCCTCGTACGACTTTGACCTAAGCGACGGAATCATCTTAGTTGCTCGTCTTTGAACTCTTTCGAGTTTGTCTATATCTTTTCGCGTATGCGGATTCCAAAATTGGATCGCGTACTCCAAATGGGGTCTAACTAATGATTTATAAAGAGGAACTATAATATCGCGCGATTTGTACTCAAAATTCCGAGCTATAAACCTAACACTTTGTTCGCCTTATTGACCGCTGCTGTACGTTGTTTCGCTACTTTTAAATCACCAGTGACTATAACTCCTAAATCTTTTTCCTGCTCTACGCTTGTTATCTCCTTCCCTGACATACTATACGCAAAGTTACCGTTACGCGTACCTATATGTAAAATTTTGCACGTATCAACGTCAAATCTCACTTGCCATGTGACTGACCAATCAACGATTTTTATCAGATCTTCCTGGATTTTACCTCTATTTTCGTCATTAATCGCCATACCACCCAGCTTCGTGTCATCCGCAAACTTCGAAACTGTACTGACTAGGCCGACATCTAAATCGTTAATATATATAAGAAAAAGCAAAGAGCTCAATACAGAACCCTGAGGAACGCCATTCGCTACATTAGCCAACACGACTCCGCTCCATCAACGACCACCCTCTGTTTCCTACCTCGCAACCACTCTATCCAATTTATTACTACACCCTTGATTCCATGAGCCTTAGTTTTTTCAATGAGTCTTTTGTGCGGTACGGTGTCAACGCTTTTTGAAAATCTAAATACACTACATCAACCGCCCCGATGACTATCGTAAACGTCAACCCACGCTTTGAAAAAATTCTAAAAAGATTAGTTAAGCAAGATTTGTTTCGCATAAAACCGTGCTGCGTATTTCTAACTAAGTTATGCAATTATAAGTGTTCGACTATACGATCCCTAATTATTGATTCCAGTAGCTTACCTACAACAGACGTTAAACTGATTGGCCTATAATTTCCCGCCGCACCTTTATCACCTTTCTTAAAGATAGGTGTTAAGTTTGCTAACTTGAAATTATCTGGTACGCACCCTAGAAATAGACGCATTAAAAATCGTTGTTAGCGGCACAACAATGCTATCTTTTAATTCTTTTAGTTGTATGGGATATATGGAATCCGGTCCCGGTGATTTACGCATTTTCATTTTATCAATGTAGCGCATTACCTCCACCACTAACCACGATATTATCCAAAATATTACCATTATCAAAAGCTATTATGTCTATGACCGTAGGATATTCGTTACATCTTCTATAATAAAAATGACGTAAAAAATTCGTTTAACAAGGTAGCCATTTCCTTGTTTCCAGAAACTAGCTCTCCGTTAACATTTTTCAACGGCCCCAAGACACTTTTACTGATTTCTGTTGTTGACGTATTGAAAGAATCGCTTGGGGTTTTCTTTACCGTCACGAGCTATGTCACGGTATGTGCACCGTTCGACGCATTCGTTCACCGTTTACTGCAGGCGAGAACGGATTGCGGAAGAAAAATGTATAATTGAAATAATTAGAATAAAAATTAATTTATAAAATACATTAAAATATATAGTTAAAAGAAATAAATAAATTCGCCTTTTCATAATTGAAGAAATTAATGAATAAATAAAAACAAATGAAAAATAAATTAAATAAATATTAAAAAAAACTCCAACCCCATCAATCGATGACGTCACGCGTGTGGATGCCAACCAACTACTCCAGCCTCTAGTGGAGTATTTGCCAATTCAATGAATATTTAAACTACAGTTAAACCGCGAAGTCATTCGCAAATGTCAGTTCTCTAACAAATTACTAGTGACATTTCGTAAAACTATAATAGAGACGTTGGCGCACTCCTTTCGAAAATTCACTTTTGGATCTTTATTGATGCGTGGCTGTGACTTGCGAGCCATAGACTTCAAATTATCACCTTAACTCCCTATAAACAGTCCAGTTGGGAACGAGGAGGCCAATGAATAGGACTAACCGTCCTTTCCACCTTCTAGGTATGCAATGTCTTATGATAGACGTCTGCACGGGCACGAGTAGGACCTAAGTCCGTGCCAGGCTAGGCCCATGGGCCGGGTATGGGCGGGCTTGTTGAAAGCATGACGGACACGGGCCAGATATGAAGTGAAAATATAGTGTTTGGCTACGGGCGTGGGCGGGTACGGGCTTCAACTTTTTCAAATGTTTATTGAAGGATTAAAAAGTTAAAAACACTAATTTAAAATGTAATTTTTTTAAAAATGTAATTTTTTAAAAATGGTACGCACATTAATTTTAGCTGCTGCTTGTCATAATACACGATTTCGTTAGTCACATACCTATAATACAATGGATGACAGTGTTATAAGTCGTGACACAGTGTCAAGTGCGGGCCGGGCCGAACCGGGTACATATTCTACAGTATACAATTCTTACGGGCCAGCCCAGACACGGGCTTCAAAATAAAAATAACACTGCCCGGACAGGGCCACCCAAAACTCGTTGATATACGGGTCGGGCGTGAAAAAGTAGGCCCGTGCAGACCTCTATCTTATGCAACCAGTTGCGGCCATATAAGGCGAAGTCACAGTCACGCACCATTGAGGAACTAAAAGGAAACATTCAAAAGATTTGTACCAACATCTCTCCTAAGTGTAACGCAATTAGAGAATTATAGGCGGGCAGCCAAACTCGATTTAAACAATTTTAATTCCCCCCCCCTTGTACAGAAAGTTGTAATATGTTTATTAGTCTTTAGAGCTCAGTGAACACATTTTTAAGTGTTGTCCTCAGTTTTTGATGCGCGGTTGCCATGAAAACGCCAATATAAACAAACCTAGAAAATACCTGAAACTTTATCCAGATGATAATTTGTTTTAGTTTCGAACTGAAATACTGTTAACTAATCAACCTATACTGTTTATTATAAGCGTTTACTATCTAGATACACAATTGAATTATCACCAGGTTCTTAATTTATGATTGGAATTTAAAAATTACACTTAGTGGTTAGGATGAAGAAAATATACAAAAAGAAATTTAAATTATATTTATAATGAAAACTAAGTTACTAAATTAAGTGGGTATGACATATATAATTAAACTATAAGGACATTAACTTAAATGAAGGGTTAAAGTGACTAAATGAAATGGACAAAAAAATAAATGACAAAGATAAATGATATATATAACTATGGGCAGGAAAGCTTATTGCTCAAGTTAGGAATCTGGTGGATGCCGAGATGTATCCGATAGCCTCCAAGTGTCTCTCTTAGTGAATTATTAACAAAACGTTTTTTTCTTCGCCGATGTGGTATCGGAGAGTACCAGCATTCAGGAAGAACCTTTTTAAGAATACGAATTATGAATACAGAATATATAATAAAATTGAAGACATTTACATTACGTAATTAAAAAAAAAGAATCGCAATAATACAAATATAAAACAACTTCTAAACATTATAATAAAAAATAAAGTTACAAGACAAGTCGGGCTGTACTCACCAGAAGGTAATGTATCTCTAACAGAAGTGAGGTTAGAGACGACTTGTCATACAAGTCATACAAAGTAGTAAAATTAAGGCTTTGTGGTGATAGATCCCACAGCTCAACACAAGTGTTGTGGGATATAGGGAGGCAGCATCTTGGGTTAGGGGATACTCTCTGTCCTTACACACCCCATTTAAAGAGATTCCTCTGCCGAGTGGTGCCCCCCAGAGTACTGTGAGGTATTGAAAAACTCATGATCTTCACTTGCCCCACAAACACCTTGAAATGGGAGACCCAAAATGGGTGTACACACATTTCTACATTACTGTACAGTCTTTACAGCCACACCTACACATTTCCTCCTAAGTATATATATTGTAATGTATATGGTGGTAAATTTTGACTTGGTCCGCAATCGATATGGACCGTGACTTATTTTTCGTTGGCAATGTACTAGTATTGATGGATACTGTAATGAAATTGACTGGATTCTTTGGATCTGATATATTTGCATGTCGGTTATAAATAGATATAGAGTGTAACATATATGTGGATAGTAGTCTATTATGACTTGATCCTCTGGATCCTGAGATTCTATCTTTAGTTTTAAATCGATAACACTGGTATGCATATGAAATTTTTTTGTCTGCTGTGAGGGTTTTTTCAACTCATATTATATAATTCGACCATGCTGAATTCGAAAATGACATTGGTTTTCCTCAATCAGGTCAGGTTTTTTCTCTATTGGCCATTTATTATAAGTCCAATTTTATCCCCAAATTTATTGATTTTTTTAGCTTAAACACTGTAGATACGAGTAATATTATAAGAACACTCGTGAAAAATTAAAACATTGTGTGAATAAATACTTTTATTCATACAATGAATATGGAAAAAGTTTATTGAGGAAGGAATGAAGTTTTTTTGGCTTTCCGTCTGTTTTTCTTCGGGCACGTCTCGCTTCAAACACCAGCAATAGTCCGCCAGCATATTGATATCCCAGTTTCCCTGGTACCTCTCTTCCATTATTTGATATCTTGGTGAAATCGTTCACCCTGTTCCTCACTATAATCCCCGCAATTTTCAGGAAAACAGTCCAAGTGGGACCACAAAAAGTGCATTTTTATGGACATGCGCGACCCATGAGCTTTGAAAGCTTCCATCAAGTTTTCGACAACGGACTCGTATTCTGGACTTCTACGCTTGCCAAGAAAATCAGTGACAACTGATTTGAATGCCTGCCAGGCATTCTTCTCAGTGGGGAGTCATTGCGTTTTCGAACTGAGTATCCTTGATCAAAATTCGAATTTGAGGACCATCAAAAACCCCAGCATTTAGTTTAGCATCAGATATATGAGGAAATTTACTCTCGAGATATCGGAATGCTGAACCCTCCTTATTCATTGATTTGATGAAATTTTTCATCAAGCCCAGCTTAATATGAAGTGGTGGGAGCAAAATGTTTGTTGGTGGTGCAAGGGGCACTGAAACGACATTATGCGACCCAGGTTCAAAATTCTCTCTGGATGCCCATTCACGCTGTGCATAGTGCTACTCATCCGCTCGGCTATCCCATTTGCAGAGGAAACATGGGTATTTCGTGTATCCCCCTTGCATTCCCAATACAAATGCCACAATCTGAAAAAAAATGAAAATATTTAAAGAATTTAGAGAATTTGTTCTATCAGATAAAAAAATCTATGCATTGGACTGTATCACTTCTGTGGGGAAGTACTGCTTTCAAACTTCGTTTAGACGAGTCTATAAATAGCCTCCATTCTGATGCGTTATATGGCAAGCCCAAGGATTCGATTAGCCCCTCAACATTGCAGCAGTACACTAAGGAAGAGGTATTTTCGTGCACTGCAAAAAACTTGCGGAATTCTTCCTCTCGTTTCCTATACCAGGAGAATGTTGTTCCCGGAGCCAGCAAGTTGTCCTCTCGAAGTCGTGAGCCCAAGATCTCGGCAGCTAATTTGGAAAGTCCTAAATCCCTGGTAAGATCATTAAGTTTGGCCTGGTTGAGAGGCCTCGGCTCATTTGAAGCGGTATTTTGAGGTATATACGACTGGGACTGGTCATTGACATTGGTCATTGATTCATCATCAGAATCATCGAAGTCCAGGGTTTGAGGTCGGTCGGGTATTGGAATTCCAGGACTATGGGGTACAGGTCTCATAGCAGAAGGAATGTCAGGGTATACAACAATGTGTTTATTCTTCTTGTTAACTCCTGAAAATAGAAACACAGAAACATTTCTGTGTTTCAAACTTGAAACTCCGTCAAGTTTCATACGAGGATTTCAAAATATTTAAGAAAAATAAATTTATAAGCCCACCTTGGAGGTTTGTCATGCAGAAATAGCAATCTGTCACGTGATCCTTTCCTTCTCTCCAAATCATGGGAATTCCAAAAGGCAAAGATTTCGCTCTACCTTTGCTCCATCTTCTCAAATTTTCAATGCACGTCTTGCAGCACATATGAGGGGCGAAATTTTTGTCCTGGTCCCCTAGCTTAATTCCAAAGTATGCTCTATACATTGTCTTCACAAATTTAGTGATTTGGGACTGGTTATTTGGCATGGTAACCGTCCCACATATGTAGCAGAATCTATTGGGATCATTTTTACACGCTCTATTCATTATGAAATATTTTATCTATATGCCTGAAAAGTAAAAAAGATATTATACAAGTGAAACAAGTGATGATAGATGTTACTGTTCCAATTCCGCTTTGACAAAATCACGAAAAATTCTATTTTACTTATGAGGCCATAGTCGGATAATCTGAGCTGTTTGAGAAAAAACGGATTGCAGATTCGAAATCAGCAGGAAAAACTATATACGAAGCACTTACAAAACCCTTGACAGCAAAATTGATGCATACCAGTGTAATTAATTAGTTTTTAATTGATAATTATTTAGTTTTGCAAAAATTGGTCGTTGCGAATGTACAGGCAGTTGTTACATAAATTTCTTATGTTCTTGTGGTTCGGAACCCACGTAAAATTGTAGGTCCCCTCCGCCACCACGGAGGACATACACAATACACAATTACGAACACAGTTAGGTAGACCAGCCATGAGTGGATCCTAGGGTCTTTGTTGGTCTAAAACATTATAACATTATAACAAATCACATCGCTTTTTAGGAAACGAACGTATGAACACATTCTGATCGTTTAGAAAGGGTCAATGTGGGTGTAGAATTGTAATTTTACAAGGAGTAATCCTAATGAAGAAGAGTAGCTTCTTGACAATCATGTATTGTTATAGGTTAGGTCCAGTTTTAAATTTACTTCCTCCTTTTATTATCACAATATTAGAATAAGACTAATGTGTGCTGTGACAAATATTGTGCAAATGTGTGGTATTTTTGAAAACCACAGTTTAATTATTATTTTTATTTCAGACGATCATCTATATCAAGCATGGCAGAACGTGACTCAAGTCCATTAAAATTTGTACAGGCGAAGAAACAGAGGCTGTCAACAAATTGGGAGAAATGCGTTATATGTCAGCAGAGTCGCAAAGAAAAACTAGTTATCATCTGAAGATGTCTCTCAAGCATTCAATAATGGTGAGGTTGCAGTTCGTCTGAGGCCAGATCGTTTCAATGGTATTTGGAGTGACATGGGTACTGAATCAATTGTGATACAAGATGCCAAGAGTAATGGGGGTGTCGTTGGGCTCACCCGAAAGGAACCAGCCCTTCTCCGCTGGGTGCTCACTAGAACGTCACTAGGAGAATATGCCCAGGGTATAAATAAACGTACTGGAATAGCTGCTGAAGAATGTTCTATACATGAGCAAGGAAAGACCCTCTGCTCTCAAGCGAGATGATGATGATGTAAAAAATATGATCAACCATCTTGAAAACAATACGACCAATCCATTTCAGCCAGATGTCCACCCAGATGGGAAACTGTTGAACATTTCCAGTGGAGTCATTGCTGACCAAGATGTACAGAAATCGCTATTATCTGCCATCGATGCTGGTGAGAAGGAAATATACGAATTTATTGGGAGTACCTTGTCCACTGGAGGTAATCGTAGCTTCTACAGTCCTCTGACTAGATCCAAAAATAAGACCTTCACTGACATGACTAAACTACACATGTATTGATCCAAGGCAAGAAAAAGCTGGTTAATATCAGTGCTGAAATGGTGTTTCATAGTGCACTTAAATTCTCACAGGCACGGCCAGACATAATAATGATCCATGTATTGAGGCAGCCAGTCATATCCATTCAACGTGCTTGTTTCATGAAGATGATGCCATAAGAAAAACACATACTGTAAGGCTGAGTTGACACATATATTACAGAACAAGGTAGAGGTTGGTCTGATAGTACAACCTGTGTGTACATCAGAGATGCCATGGCTGAACTACAATCAATGACAGGCAGCAGCAACACATCTACATTTGGCGAGCTTGCAAACAGATACATGACTCGGCTGTTGACTTGTACGCATAAAGCCAACACTATAATATGACCAGTATGACTATAAAGACTCAATCAAAGTTGAAGAACGGAGCAGAAGGCTAGCAACTGCAGTTGGAGCCAAGCAATATCATGTGATGTCAGGACGCCCACTTCCGCCATGGCAGAAGTTCATGGCTCTCTCATCGAATAAAGCAGCATTGACTGACTTCTTGTGCAACTACATAACTGAACATGCACCAAGAACACCGGAACTTGCTGCACACCACGAACATAAGCTCTAGCTTGCAGGTGGGTTCAGTGATGGAGAAAAAGCGGTCTGTATTTCTAGCCAAGGCGTGACACCATTGGAAGCTCTGTTTTGCTCATATTAAGGGGTAGATACAAGGATGCTTTTCCATGCTATGAAGGCAGATGAGGAATTTTCTGCTGCCAATATCTAAGGAAGCATAGTTGTCAAGTCACCTGACACAGATGTCCTCGTGCTAGCTGTGCATTATTTTCCTCAGATGCAAAGTACATCATCTTTCTCGGTAGAAACAGGAAAGGTGACCGCTGCTGCTGATCTCCATCGTCATATTCCTGTTCACAGTATATGCAATGAATTAAGTCCTGTGGTTCCTAGTCTACTTTCCGTCATGCATGCTTTGACAGGATGTGATAGCGTCTCATCATTCTGTGCATAGGAAAAAAGAAAATGTGGAAAACCATGGAGTCAATGGAGAAGAAAGGTTCGATTCCACTCATTGGTAGTTTGGGTACTGACAACACAGTTGAGGCCGAACATGCAGCCCGACAGTTTGTTGCTACTCTATACGATCCAAAGGATGTATATAGAGAACATAATGACTTGAATCTTCTGAGAGTCCGTCTTGCTGACAAGAATGTACCATTACACAAACTACCCCCATCAGAACCTAGCTTTCTTCAACACTTTAAGATAGCATCATTTCAGACCCGCATTTGGATGTTGGCTCACGTTGCTAAATCAGATATGTCTTCACCAGATGGAAATGGGTGGCAAAGAGAGGGTGATGAGTTAAAGTTGAAGTTATTTGATGGACCAACAACTGCAGAAGTATTAGATGAGCTTCTGTGCTCATGCCGTAGACGCAGACAATGTAGTAAGAACTGCAGTTGTGCAACGAATGATATGGCATGCACAGAGGAATGCGTCTGCAAGGCTACTGAGGACTGCATGAATGAACAAACCCATCACAAACCATCGGTGGATGAGCTAGATGAATAACCATATTATAGCACTATGCATTAATAATTTATTAGTGTGTTTCATATATGCTGTTACAACGTGAGGTATTCCCCAGTATGGGGTGGACTGCTAATAACGCATTGAATTGATATTGCGGGAGTCACCGAATACAGTATGCACTGACTTACATGCAGTTTTGTAATTGAAAAACAAGTTGAAACTTTTAGTGGAAAGATTCCAATTTTAAGTATTGATTTCTGCTTTAAAGTTATTTAGTACTTCATAAAGATAAGAATTGTTAAATTTAGTTGGTTTAATTGATCTTAGTTGAGTGGTTGATTTTGTGTTATGAACATCGATATACAGTACGTATAGTAACTTAATTTTTGTTTTACAAAATTGACGTTCTTCAATCTCAATATCGTCCTTTCACACGTTAACAATTCAAATTTTATTTTCAAGTGCAACATTATTATATATGTATTGTCATCATGCCAACATTTGCCTGTTTTTCATAACAACGATAAACCTTTCTGCTGGCATGCGAACAGAGGTCTCCATTATTAAACCATATAGGCACAGTACTTTATATGTGATTCAACATTTTAATATGGCATTCATTTTGTTCAACATAGTGTATTAATGCTTGGAGTATCAAAATACATGAATTATTGTACTCGAAATTAGTTCTGTGTAATTCATATTAATCAGTTTTGTGAAACACCTGTATTTTAGGTGATATTTTTTGGGTCTAACAATAACGTTTTTAAGCAAAATATAAAATATATCATGTAAAAGAATGTTTTTATAGATGAATTGATATAGTGTAGCACTAGAGCTTTCAGAAAATGTATAACTTCATGGGAAATAAACCTTGTCTTCACTGTTCATTGTCTTCAAAGATTTCAGTTGTAATGCGTAAATTGAAAACATGAATACACGAGTACCTGTACATTAGGGTGTATCATGCTCATTGATGCGCGAATTTCAAGATTGGCAGTATGTATTCCTATGTAAAATTAAATTTTAGGAGATTTTTTTTTTTTTTTTACTTTTGCTAAAAATCACGTTTAAGTGTTCAAATTTCCACTTTTTCGTTTTCTGGTTATGTACAGAACAGCTGTGTAGGACATACACTGTCGTGCAACTGTAACAGACCGGTTTCTTACTAAACAAAACCATTGTAACAGCGTTATAGGCTAATAGAGTTTCATTGTGATAATTTTCTACGTTTCAGATACAAAGCTTGGTGAAGATTGTGTAGCCACCATGGCTAAGCAAGGACGAAAGACCAGAAAAAGTTCTGGTTCAAAGTTGAGTGATCTGTGAAGGCTGCAAAGAGAGAGAAGAGAATATCTATCTAAACTTGATACATTGTTTGACATAACAACCTGCAGACATGATGTCACTCTCTGTGGAACTGAAGCATCTGGCTGCTCTGGCTGTGCTGCTAGAGTTCATGTCAACTGTGACTGTCCTCTGCCTCAGAAGATTCAAAAGTTAGAGCTAGAGTGGCTCCATTACCAGAGGATCAAAACCTCAGAAGTTTCTGGCTTCCGGATGGCATTTGTTGATGTGAAGGAAACAGTGAAGCAGGCGAAGGCTGCTAAGAGGAAGGAGGAAGAACAGAAGGCAGCTGAGAAAAGAAACAGAAAAGAGGAAGAAGAAAAGGAGCTACTTCTTAGAGCTGATGATGGTGATGATGATGAAGATGAGGTGACTTCCTTGCAAGAGTCTCCAGGCAGAGCAGCTCCTACTGCTGACACAGATTTTTCCAGTATTGCACCAGGCACAAGCTCCAGTGTCAACACTGGCAAAGTCTCCATCTCTGCCAGGAGGAACTACGTGGATATCTCAAGCACTGCTGCAGCTGCAGTCAGGTTCAAGGTAGCAAACACTCCTGCAGCAGCCATTGCAACTGATTTCTTGCAAGATCTCATCAAAGATGGCAATCTATCTGCTGATAAGGCATAGCTAGCTGTTGACAGGATGAAGATGTGGAGGGGCAAGGAGTCTGTAATAGGTGCCTCGGTGGAGGCCCTGGAGAAAAGGACAGAGGGAGAGGAGATCAAGGGAATTTTCTTTGATGGAAAACACGATAAGAAGACAAAGATCATGAGGTACAATGAAGAAACTGGCCCCTTCCATCCTGATATTACAACTGAAGAGCACTATAGTGTAACCTGGGAACCTGTGGGGAAGTGTCTCTTCCATTGTACACCAGAAGAACTTGACGGAAGTGAGAAACCTGCACTGAAGATACTGTAGCTCAGACTCTGTTTGAGTGGATTAGTGCTCATGGTGCTAAAGATACTATTGTGGTCCTTGGTGGTGACTCCACCAACACAAACACAGGACCTGATGGAGGAGCCATCACTCACTTGGAGAGACTGCTAGGTCACAAGTGTCACTGGCTGATATGCCAGTTGCATATTAATGAACTCAGCCTCAGGCAAATGATCATCAAGCTTGATGGTCCCTACACGCATAAGTCTGGGTTCAGTGGCCCAATAGGAAAACTTTTGGAGAAGATCAATGACATACCTGTCAACTTTAGCTTCAAGGCTCTGCCAGGGGAAGAAGATATAATTGAACTGCCAGAAGACATTGTACAGAACCTATAGGCCAGTGTCGCTGACATCTCATCCTACTAAAATATTTGAAAGAATAGTTACACAGAAAATCTATGACTTTTTTGGAAACTCAGAAAAAATTCAATGATAACCTACACGGGTTTCGGTCAGGTAGATCATGCCTATCACAACTAATGGAACACTACAACAACATTATTGATGCACTTGAAAGTAATGAAAGCTATGATGAACTATACACAGACTTTGCTAAAGCATTCGACAAGTGTGACCACGGAATCATAATACATAAACTGAAATATATGAGACTAACAGGAAAAGTAGGGAAATGGATATATAATTTCCTTAGTGAGTGGCGGCAAGTCGTTACAGTACAAGGAGTAAAGGAGTATCTTCATCAAAATCAGAGGTCCTCAGCTCAGTACCACAAGGAGCAGTATTAGCTCCACTACTCTTCATAATCATGCTAACTGACATAGATGAGGACGTTACCAGAGACAGCACAGTAACATCCTTTGCGGATGACACAAAGATCAGTAGAAAAATTAGAAATCCAGAAGACAGGATCTCTACAAACCGACATAAACAGAATCTACAAGTGGACGGAAGACAACAATATGAAGTTTAACACCGAGAAATTTCAGCTATTACGGTACGGAAAAAGAGAAGACCTAAAATCCATGGAATATTATACCCCAAATGGGCAGGAAATTCAGAGAAATTCCAGAGCAAAAGATTTAGGGGTTGTAATGACAGATGATGCGAAATTTGAAACACAAAATAAGATAGCAGTAAACAGAGCAAAGCGAATAACGGGACAGATATTGAGAACCTTTAAACGAAGGGATAGGAATGTAATGATTCCTCTACTGAAAACCTTGATCATACCCAAATTGGAATACTGCTCGGTCCTAACATCCCCATATAAAAAAGAAGACATTACACAGCTGGAAGGGATCCAGAGAAGCTTCACAGCCAAGATCAATGGGTGCAAAGAACTAAATTACTGGGAAAGGTTACGCGAACTAGACTATATTCACTGGAAAGGAGAAGAGAGAGATACACCATTATTTACACTTGAAAAATAATGGAGAAACTAGTCTCTAATCTTACTCTGAACCCTATAACTCCCAAACAACGGTGGAAAGTAGAAACGGTAGACTGTGTCGTATTCCCAAATTGAAGGCGAGACAGGGAACATCCTTAACCCTGAAAGAAATAGTTTTATAGTGAGAGGACCAAAACTGTTTAATCAGTTGCCCAAAGACCTAAGAAACACGAAGGGAATTGCAGTGGACATCTTCAAAAGAGACTAGACGCCTGGCTCAGAACGATCCCCGATGAGCCGGACGTACCTGGCTATGTGAGGTGAAGAGCACAAGAAACCAACTCACTACTTCACCAGGCCAACTCGAGAGGAGGGGCGACAAGCTTGACCTTCGCGAAATGATAAATCATCGCGCGAAACCTTTGTAAGGTTGTAAGGTTATATTAATTCCTGAACGAAAGACTCAGGTTGTCATGGAAACGGATACAGCCAAATTCTGTCATGAACACTGTCTAATTCGCACTGAAATAATTCATCAAATTACCGCTTCTATCGGTCATTCCAGTAAAGTAGGTTGTAAAACAAGAAAAAAGATATTAATTATGGAAAGTGGTAAGTAGGTTTTAAATATCATTATTTGGCAAACATTATCATTGTTTTTACTTTTTTCTTGCTGTAACGTTAATTTGGCGCATTTTCCATTGCAGGTAATTTTAACTGAGCGTTAATTTGAAATTTGAACTTCACTGATGTTATGTGAAATTTGAATGAGACCCTCCGATGAAATATGAGATGCTGAATTATGTAAATCAGTATTTTACTCTGTTTTTTTAAATCTGAACATTTGAAATTTTATTAATATATCAGTATTCAAATTTCCCTTAGTCTTCTTTATATAATAAAATTCATCCCAAAAGAATAATATACAGTTGTTATAAATTTGAATGGTTTCAAAATGTATTAACTTTTTATCATTGAGATAGGACAAAATAGTAAATGTTATTATAAAGTTTAACTATCAGAGTTTTTTCTCACGCCTTACAAATATTCTTTATATTTATATTCTTTCTATCTTCAATCTTGAGTGAAAAAAAGGTTCGATCCTATTTTACAGGGATTGAAATTCATTTCCTATTTGTTGATATGTGATTTAACTAACCGATGTTTTGGGGCTCGCGTCTTCAATTCCGCTAAATTAATTTTGAGGCTTTGGGGTTCAAAAGATGCTCTTTACATGGTCCTACAGAAAAAAGTCCGCGGGTGGAGGGTTAGTTCTGGTGAACCACTGTGCATTGAATATTTAGAGAATATTTTTTAACTAAATTTTCCTGCAGGAAAATAGATTGGGAAAAGGAAAAATTCACCCGACCTAACCCTTCAGACTTCTTCAGCGTTTGGCAAACCTGAAGACGCCGATCGAAACAACGAATCGAAAATGTGTTTCAGTCCTTGTAAACCACGGTCGAAAATTTTCTTATTCAAGATGGACAATATATTGAAGTGTAAAGTGTTTGTATAAAATGTGTAAAAAGCTTTGATAGTGAAGCTTTATAATTGTGTTTAGATATATATATATATATATATATATATATATATATATATATATATATATATGATGCAATCCACAAGGAAAAAGAAAAATGATTCCAAGGCCTTTCATGTATTCAGAAGTACACCTCGTCAGGGAATGACGAGGTGTCATTCCCTGACGAGGTGTACTTCTGAATACACGAAAGGCCTTGGAAGCATTTTTCTTTTTCCTTGTGGTTTTGCATCATTCATTCATTTCACGTGTTTAATTGTGAAATTCATCGCATATATATATATATATATATATATATATATATATATATATATATGAATAGAAACGACATAAGTATTAAGGAACGTTTCTGCACACGAGGAGGAGAGATAACGAAATAATGAAAAATGAGGCGAACCGCCTGGGAATCGAACCCAGGGCCTTCCAATTGCCGGTCGTTTCTATTCATTTATATACTGCGCGGTCATTGCAGTTATTTGCATATATATATATATATATATATATATATATATGAGATGAATTTCACAACTGAACACTTGACAAAAATAAATGGTGCAAACCCAAATGGAAAAATGAAAAGCTATTCCAAGGCATTTCCTGTATTCAACAGTATTCTCCTTGATGAGATGTACTGTTGAATGCAGGAAAGGCCTTGAAATCGCTTTTCATTTTTCCTTATGGGTGTGCACAATATGAGTGTGTGTGTGTGTGTGTGTGTGTGTGTATTTTTTTATGAAAAAAACCACGAAGGAAAGGAAACACGGAATGGTGCTCAAGCGCTTTCGTCTAATGACATCATCAGTGTTCCTGAGGATGTCATTAGACGAAAGCGCTTGAGCACCATTCTGTGTTTCCTTTCCTTCGTGGTTTTTTCATCATAAATATTTTTCACGTGTTACTTTCGTGAAATAATTTTCATATATAATATATATATATATTATATATAGTCCTTCCGCCCTGTGTAGCGGTAACACGTGTTTCGATCCAAGTCCATATAAAAGCTAATTAACAGTGAAAATCCAGCAGTAAATTATCATTTGATAAGTGCCAGTACTTGTGTGAATATCTAGTGCATGCAAAGAGATATTTTCTTAAGTGGTGAAAGTACGACATACAAGTATACCATCAATTATTCTTACTCGATTAGTTCCATAATAGACTGAGGTTATCTCCGAAAAAGGAAATGAAACAAACAACAAAAACAAAAGCCCCGAGTGATAATGTGAAAAGAATTGTAGGCAAATACTAAGCAAAGAGCTTTTGCAGATATAAAGAAGAACAGTGTGTGTAATTTCTGTTATAATAACGGTCACTGTAAATTTGGCAACAGCTGCAAAATTTATCACTCCATCATTTGCAAGTACTATGCAAGACAGAGGGGTTGCAAATACTGTCAGAAATGCTACTCTCATCATCTCACAACAAACCCAAGGAACAATAGAAAAATCAGCAAGAAATCTATGAGTACAAACCACAAAACAAAATTTCTTGACATCACAGTCCCAATACGACTACTAAGCCCCACACAGCACAGACAGTCGACACAGCTGAGAACCTACGAGCCGATCCGTTACCAAACAAGAAACTACTAGAACAGGTAACCAGGTAACAGGTAAACCAGGTAACAGATAAACTACCAGAACAAAAAGACGAAATTGTGTCTGTGCTATATACAATTGTGAGAGTCGTATGACAAAGACATTTATAAGAAACTCAAAAAGCTACGTGGAGCAAAATTCTCTGAAACCATTGCCGACCTCAGAAACCTAATAAAGACCTTAAACACCTCATCCCCGAATATAATACTCTGCAGTGATTTTAATTTCCCATTTATAAAATACAAAAGAATGGGAACAAATGTGTATATACACACCAAGACAAGGATGGTACAGGAGAAGACCAGGCGCAAGCAAAAATGTAGATAGCACTAACAAATGAATATATGTTAACACAAGAAATAACAGATAACACCAGAAAAAATAACTGCTTCGTTCTGGTATTCACGAATAACACCAACTTAATCAATGGTATAAAAATAACACCAACAAATATCTCAAACTACATTATTGAGGTATCCACTAATATGGCGAGAGCACTAAAAGAAAATACTTATACTGAAGAAAAAGTAAATTTGAGATTTTCAATCTAAATTCCAAGACTAAATTTGAAAAACTCAGATCTCATTTGGCACAAATAGAGTTGGAAACAATCTTAGAGGATAAAACAACCAAAGAAATGCTAATAACCTTGGAAAAAAGACGCTGGAAATCTTAGAAAATATGTTCCGAAAGTACAGCCCAAGGGAAAGAGGAAATATTTTGAGTGGCAAATGCGAACACTCTTCCGCAAGAGAAGGAGAGTAGCTACGAAGTTAATAAATTGCACAGACAACAATACCAGAAAAATAATACAAGTAAAATTAAAGAGTATGGACAGGAAAATACAAGCCCACATTAAGGGCCATTCAGAGAGGGAAGAGGAAGAGGCGGTGAAAACAGTAAAAGAGAAACTAAAATACCTCTATAGTTTCGCAAAAACAAAAACGCACAACACTTTCGAACCCTCACGGAATGAAAATAATGAACCAACCGATGATCTAAAGAAAATATTTGAAATACTGACAGCTCAATATGAATCAGCTTTCAGTACCCCAAAAAGAGACAAAGCAGTACCTCACAAAAATACCTTTTTAAAAGAGGAACTAAATGGAGAATGTGTAACTGATTTACCACAGAAGATATAGCGAAAGCTATAGGATAAATTAAATCAAATTCAGCTGTAGGTCCGGACAGATGAAATGCTTTGTTAATTAAAAACTGTTAGAACGAGAAAGATACACCTCTTTACTGGATATGGATACGGGGGGGGGGGGGGGAATACCAAGCATACCATAGTAAGATGAACGGACATTGTTCTTATATATAAAGGGGGGCGGGATAGGTCTCAAGCAAAGAACTATAGACCGGTGTCACTAACATCACATCTCACCAAAATATTTGAAAGAATAGTCACCGAGAAAATATGACTTTTTGAAGACAGGAAACATTCAATGAGAACCAGCACGGATTCCAATCAGAAAGATCGCGGCTGTCACAACTAATAGAGCACTATAACAATATCATAAACACACTTGAGAGCAATGATAACTACGATGTAAGTAGTATGGCCGCAAAAGGAGAGATTGCAGAGCAATTGCAATGTTCATCAAATGAGTACCAGTGCCATCCCCCCTCCCCAAGTGCCACCCCCAGTATGCCAAAAAAGGGGGGAATCCCCCAGGAAGCTGGGGGGGGGGGGTGTCCACATAACCAAAGGGCTATACCTAACCTAAGCGAGAGAGAGAGAGAGAGAGAGAGAGGAAGAGACCATCCAGCGCCTGCGAGATGCAGAAGCTTAATGAGAGCTCAGGGTAGCATCACTTGGCTTAGCACTCGAAATCCGCCAGTTGGCTTAAGCGACCAGTTGGCTTAATCCGTCAGTTGGCTAAGAAGAATTAGAAGACATAAATGGCCTGTATATATTAATAACCTTCGAACGAATTAAAAGCGCACACAAACGCACATACACTCCCCGACTATACGCTCAGAGATCCCTATTATTATTACACACACACACACACACACACACACACACACACACACACACACACAACGTATATAAACAGATGCATGTAAAGCCCCAATAGCACAATATATACGAGCATAACCACCACACAAAAACCACCACAGCACCACAACCAGCACAACAGCCACCAATCGTCTAAGTATAGCTTACCATCACCTAACCAAACCACCTTACTCACGGCTTTTGCTTACGAGCTCCTGGTAGACCAACAAGGCCTCTAAATACGATCCAATTAATAGACAAAGCTATTAAGCATAAACAAATACGTTTATGGGGCCAAGGGGTAGACCGACAAGGTCTCTAAATACGACCCAAAAGACAGAGCTATTAAGCATAAACAAATACGTTTATGGGGACAGGGGGTAGACCGACAAGGTCTCAAAAATTGGGCGACGCTAATAGTTTTTATATTAAGCTTCTCATAGTGGAACACCACGAGGCCAATTTGACGTTTGGTAGGCGATCTTTTAAACAGAAAATCGAATAAGATAAACTAAGTTTAATGCTAAAACAAATTTTCGCCATAATATACAATTTTAGCCTTAAATTAATTTGATTTCTAAAATAAAATAGAAATTAAATTAGGGGTAACTAATTCATTTTTCCTCTTTTGGCCAATTACTTTATTTCAATACAAATTTGTCTTTAATATACATTTTTATCCTTAAACTATAACATAAAAAATATTAATATAACTTTATATTTAAAATAGATTGTATTTCGGAGTACTATTTCATTTCTCGTCTTTCACCCAAATTGATTCTATTTCGGGGTAAATTATTATTTTTCCTTTTTTATTCAATTATTTTGTTTAATTATAAATTTACCTTTAAGACAAATATATCTTTAAACCTTATTACAAAAAAAATATTAATATAACTTCATAATAAAAATAGATTCTATTTCGGGGTAACTTATTCATTTTTCCTCTTTTACGCAACTATTTTGTTTCAATACAAATTTGTCTTTAAGACATCAATATATCTTTAAACCTTATTACAAAAAAATATTAATATAATTTTATACTAAAAATAGATTGTATAAGGTTGTAACATATATTCTGCTCGATTTTTTTAGTTCATTCAGAACGAAAATTAAAGGACTTATAAGGACAAATTTGCTCGAATTTTTAGTTTATTTACAACAAAAATTAAATGACATAATGACAAATTAAATCATCAATATAATTCCCTTCTTTTTCTATAACCTCCTCCCACCTGTAGAAAAGTTTTTTATGCCACGTTCGAAGAAATCCCTTGGTTTCGAGTTAAAAAAAAAGCGATCACTTCGTTTTCGATTGCTTCCCTGGATTAAAACTTTTGTCTATCTAGGATTCTAGGTGGTGTTGCAGACTTCTGAATAAATGGTAGTCTGAAAGTGCGATGTCCGGAGAATAAGGTGGATGAGGCATTTTTTCCCAACCAAATGCCTCCAATTGGACAGTGGTGATTCGGGCAGTGTGAGGGCGCGCGTTATCCTGGTGGAATAGAACACCCCTGCGATTAATTAATGCAGAACGTTTTTCTTGTAATGCCATCTTCAATCGTTGGAGTTGTTGGCAGTAGACTTCAGCTGTGATTGTTTGGTTATCTGGCAGAAGCTCAAAATGAATAATTCCTTGCATATCTCACCAAACGCATAGCAAAATTTTCTTTGGATAGGGTCCATTCCTTGGCTGAGGTTCAGGCTTTGTTTCACGGATAAGCCAATGATGTCGACGCTTAATATTGTCATAGAGGACCTATTTTCTCATCCCCAGTGACGATCCGATTCAAAAACGGTGCCTGCAGTTCTCGAGAATGCAGTGATGTGCAAATATCGATTCGATGTTGGAGATTCGCTTGTGACAAATCATGCAGAACCCATTTTCCAACCTTCACTACTTTTCCTAGCAGCTTCAAATGACGATGAATGGTCATATGGCTAACGTCGAGTTACAGACCAAGTTCTCTTACAGTTACTGTTGGGTTTTCCTCCACTGCTGCGTTCAGCATCTCTTCATCTAACTCATTTGGTCGTCCTGTTCGTTGATAATTAATCTTTTAGACTGAAGTCTCCACTTCTGAACTTCTCAAACCATTTTCTACACATCCATTCGCTCACATCATTATTTCCATAAACTCGTTGAATGTTTTTTGAGGATTCACTAGCGTTAGATCCTTTATGGAACTCATACAGCATTACATGTGGAATATGCTCTTTCGTGGGCTCCATGTTTTTTCAATTACTGTAATATCGTAGGGGTGGCTTTGTAACTGTCTGAAAAATACCAGAGAAAATATTCATTAGCCTAATCCTACACTAGTCTAAGTCATTCTGTATCATTCTGTATCGTGATAAAACCTGTGCGAACCTGTCGCCGCGTGTATTTTGCAACATTTCTAAAACTATTTCATATTATCTTGAGGTTATTCTATTATCTATCGTCCGTTTTCTAATCGAGCAGAATTTATGTTACAACCTGATATTTCGGGATAACTATTTCATTTCTCGTCTTTCGCCCAAATAGATTCAATTTCGGGGTAACTTATTAATTTTTCCTTTTTTATCCAATTGTTTTGTTTCAATATAAATTTATCTTTAAGACACAAATATATCTTTAAATTTTATTACAAAAAATATTAATATAACTATAATAAAAATAGGTTCTATTTCGGGGTAACTTATTAATTTTTCCTCTTTTACGCAACTATTTTGCTTCAATAAAAATTTTCTTTAATATACAATTTTATCCTTAAACCATAATATAAAAACGTTAATATAATTTTTAAAACAAAATAACCTATGGAATGATTAAGTTATATTTGGTAAAGACAGGCCCCCAGAATTCGAGGCTCGTCCAATTACAACCCAATGGGCTGGGCATGAGAACGAATCCAGGATCTCTGGTTGGCGGAAAGTCTCGCTTTCACACAGGAAACTCGCGAATTGAATATTCGGGGTGGAGCCAATCGGGGTCACGTATATAAGAGGGAACATTTTCAGCTGGATCCACAACAGTGATTCATCAACGAGTAACTACACATTCTCTCATCATGGACACTTCCAGTCAGACACATCAGCTTTACTGCTCCCCGCAATTGTTTGAAGACGGAGACCTCTCTGCAGTGACTACGCTCCATCTTTTCGCAGCGGCCGACCGGAACACTCTACTTTCAACGCAATCCATTGCAGAAATTTGTGACGGTGAGAAAAAACCAGCGGATGAAGAGTTCATTGAATTGTGAGTAATTACGTAATAATTTAGTTTGTGATTCATTCTCGGGCTATATATATACATATATATATATATACATCGTATCATTTAGAGCTGAACCCTTGCAAGTGTTAGTTAATTTATAAAAAGCCATAATAAACGAAGTGAAAGGATATCTGCCCAGGGGTTCGAGACTCTGCGAAGGGGCCTAGTAGCCTAGCTAATCTTCCTTCCTGAGAATGTCATTTAGACTGAATTTTATTATGCAATGAAGGTATCCTTTGAAAGTGAAATTTTATTACGCGCTTGTTTCCCTGTACGTGTTAACTTAAAAATTTGTAGTGAGTTCTACAGGTTGTTTTTTAGAATTACTAAAACTTTAAAGGTAGGGAATTGCTGCCGTCCCGGGTTCGCGACCCGGTGCTGACAGATGATACGTAGCACATCCAGCTAATCTTCTTTTTGAGCCAAGTTAGGCTAGTTGCTTTGTGTATATTATCTGATCCGGTATTCTATTAAGTATTTAGAGAGTGAATTTTTGTATCAAATAATTACGTGTTAACATTTATTTGAAAATAGTTGTCAAATTTTTCATTAAAATAGCATGTATCCTCAATTTTATATATATATATATATACAGGGTGTTTGAAAACTTCCTGTACAAATTGTAATGGGGGATAGGCAACACCAAGACAAACCCTTTTCGTCTATAAGTGTATGTCCGCTGACGTCACCATTCGGCGCGAGAGGGCGCCGCTGCAATTGGCTAAAAGGTGAAGTGGGCTAGACTCGCGCTTGCCGCGGGCATTCGTAAATCGGACGTAGTACGCGTAACATGGAGCGCTTCACGACTGCTGAGATGGCTGACATGCATATGGTGTATGGGGCTGCCAATGGAAACGGAAGAGCTGCTGTGAGGTTGTACCGACAGCGCTTCCCAAACAGACGTGTGCCAAACCACCAAACGTTTGCGCATTTGCATCGGCGACTGCGAGAAACTGGAACGTTCCATGCAAACATGCATGACACTGGTCGGGAGAGAAACGTGCGCACTCCTGACATGGAAGAAGAAATCCTACGGCGATTTGAGGACAATCCAAGCGCAAGCACGCGAGGTGTTGCACGTATCCTCGGTGTGAACCACGACCTGGTCTGGAGAGTGTTGCACGAGCAGCAGTTACATCCGTTTCATCGTCAGAGAGTCCAGGCATTACAACCTCGGGATTACCCTCTTCGTGTGGAATTCCCACGCTGGTTTCTGCAGCAGACAGCGGTGCAGCCTAATTTTCCGGCTTATGTGCTGTTCTCAGATGAGGCCTGTTTCACACGTGAGGGTGTGTTTAACATGCACAATTCTCACGTGTGGGCGCACGCAAATCCACATGCTACATGGATGCATGCTCACCAAGAACGGTTCGCCGTCAATGTTTGGGCGGGTATCGTCCATGGTAAGTTGCTGCTCGTGCAACACTCTCCAGACCAGGTCGTGGTTCACACCGAGGATACGTGCAACACCTCGCGTGCTTGCGCTTGGATTGTCCTCAAATCGCCGTAAGATTTCTTCTTCCATGTCAGGAGTGCGCACGTTTCTCTCCCGACCAGTGTCATGCATGTTTGCATGGAATGTTCCAGTTTCTCGCAGTCGCCGATGCAAATGCGCAAACGTTTGGTGGTTTGGCACACGTCTGTTTGGGAAGCGCTGTCGGTACAACCTCACAGCAGCTCTTCCGTTTCCATTGGCAGCCCCATACACCATATGCATGTCAGCCATCTCAGCAGTCGTGAAGCGCTCCATGTTACGCGTACTACGTCCGATTTAAGAATGCCCGCGGCAAGCGCGAGTCTAGCCCACTTCACCTTTTAGCCAATTGCAGCGGCGCCCTCTCGCGCCGAATGGTGACGTCAGCGGACATACACTTATAGACGAAAAGGGTTTGTCTTGGTGTTGCCTATCCCCCATTACAATTTGTACAGAAAGTTTTCAAACACCCTGTATATATATATATATATATATATATATATATATATATATATATATAACAAATAGATTTTAATTAAAAAACATTTAATGTGGATGAATCGTTTAATATTTGACAGGTGCTCGATACCCTATGACGGTGCTTAGTCATCCAATATAATCATTATTAGAAAAATGTATGAGCTGTCAAAATAATTTTCTGTCTACAACCGTATCCTTTCTCCTTATAGGTCCGATGTAGAACTCGATCGTGTTTAACTACTTTTCGTGAGAGCTATGAAGAAAAGCAAATAGTCGACGGCGATTTGGAGGTTTTCCAGCGCAGTCAACCCAGTGACCTGAATACGGAGGTCGAAGTATTCGCTCATATCCGGTCCAAAGATTGCCAGGTCGTCGGGGAAGTAATGTAAATGTTTTTTTCTTCTGGTTAAGAACAAGACACTGTATTTTCATCAATTTATTAAATGATAGAAATCATGTTTTATAAATTAGTACAATTCAGCTTACAGAATTAGCATCCAATAAATAAGCTACAGAGCACAAGACTAACATTATTGGGGATATCTTATATTTTACACAATATAGTTACAATTATATATATATATATATATATAGATATATATATATTATATATATATATGAAAATTATTTCACGAAAGTAACAAGTGAAAAATATTTATGGTGAATAAAACCACGAAGGAAAGGAAACACAAAATGGTGCTCAAGCGCTTTCGTCTAATGACATCCTCAGGAACACTGAAGTACATACAAGGGATACAGCCTATATATAGGTTACAGAAAGAAAAAAAAAAGAAAAAATAAATAATATACACACATATATATATATATATATATATATATATATATATATATATATATATATATACGGTACATACATATCTATATATATACATATATGCAATAAACGGAGAAGTAAAAATAAAAATTAAAGGATTATCAGAGAGGCATACAGATTTGTAAGGAAAAAATATCGATTTTTAGCACAAGATCAAATGAATTATAAAAATACAAATTTATACTGGAAATCTTCCCGGGTTTTAACACTTTGCCTTTTTTGGTTAAGTTTTGATGTATATAAAAATAAAATGAAAATTAAAAGTTAATAAAGTAGCATACAAGTTTACCAAAGATTTAGCGTTCTACCCTTCTTAACTAAATCTGTTTTAAAAGAATTCCTGTTGTTTTGAATTCCTTCAAAACAGATTTAGATAAGAAGGGTAGAACGCTAAATCTTTGGTAAACTTGTATGCTACTTTATTAACTTTTAATTTTATTTTTATATACATCGAAACTTAACCAAAAAAGGCAAAGTGTTAAAACCCGGGCAGATTTCCAGTATAAATTTGTATTTTTATAATTCATTTGATCTTGTGCTAAAAATCGATATTTTTTCCTTACAAATCTGTATGCCTCTCTGATAATCCTTTAATTTTTATTTTTATTTTTACTTCTACGTTTTTGCATATATGTATATATATATATATATATATATATATATATATATATATATATATATATTATTTATTTTTTTATTTTTTATTTTTTTTTATTTCTGTAACCTATATATAGGCTGTATCCCTTGTATGTACTTCAGTGTTCCTGAGGATGTCATTAGACGAAAGCGCTTGAGCACCATTTTGTGTTTCCTTTCCTTCGTGGTTTTATTCATCATATACATATATATATATATAAACGTAAAACTTTACACAATACAGCGAGTGCGCACAAATCGGAACTTTTTTATCTGCACGCATACCAACTCATTATTCATCTCAGTGTCTCACAAATCGAATAATTTTTAAAAATTTATAAATCCCTTCCCACGTGACATATGCAGGAGAAATGAAAGACAATATATCCCGCAAGTATTACTAAAATATCTTTGTAATCGGTGGGGATTCCATTCAATTTTAGGGATATGCAACTGTTCGAGAAATTTTACAATAACAGGGTCACTCCAGGGATGAGTCCCCAGAGAATTAAAATAATTTTAAAGTATATTGCAAACCAATGAATCCCCTTCCCCACAACAATGTCCATGTTTACAATAATTCTCCCTCATTTTCTTGTAGTTGATAATTTCAATGTTTCATTCTTCGCAAACACACCGATAAATTTGGAGCGTGTGATTCGGTCACTTCATTACTCTATGGAGTGTATTCGCGTCCATTTTAAAAGTCAGTGACTACGTTCCTGAAGCGGTCAATTTCTACTAGAGCTTGTGATTCGAGGTATACTTGTACACTAATAGGCGCGTCTATCGGGCCGGCGAATTCCAATCTGACTGAGATGTTCCCACTTTGTTGTGGACTTAAGTGTGTATTTACACTAGCAGATAAGTCGGGTGTGATATCAAATGGGTAAAGGTTAAATTGATCGATGAATTCTTTCTGCGTTACGCCAATCCCGAGCTCATCACCAGCACCTGCAATATGGGACAGATTACTATAAGCTCTCGCGCAAAGCGGGAACACAGCGTCTGATGAGTAGTCCGTATCCATAGTCCCACCCAACGCAACGCCATTGACCTATAGAGTTATATTTTTAAGGCCGAAATTCTCGAATTTAAAGGCGTTCTTTTTATATTTTCCATTCGTCGAAGCGTGATCCTGCATTCCAATTAATAACCTTTTAGGTAGAGCTCCCAGGACCACGTTTTCTAGCTGCTTCGAGGCCAACCCTGTAGGCACCGTGTATAATTTGATCTGTACTCTGTTAATTGGGTATTTTACTGTTGCGTGTATTAAATTTTTTCAATTTCTACATATTTCGGCGCACCTAATTTCACTCGCCGTACGAGCAGATATGTTTCCATGATGTGAATCACAATGGGTTTTGCGCCCCTTCTTGATCAGGCCCCAGATTTATACAGATCTCAAGATTCGTGCGGGTGACTTTAATTTCATATCCACCCCATTCATAAACAGTTTCTCCTGTAATATGAAGTCTGTATACAGACGTCCAAAACACTCGTACATCTTTTTAGAATTTTTAAATTTATCCTTTATATTACTTTCGTCTGTAGTCTGATAATAGCCCTCGGCAGTTAAAACGGTACCCTTCGCTTCTTTTGAAAAGTTGAGGACATTTTCCAGATAGGCTCGGAGGTGATAATAACCCGTTCCTGCCGAAATGTTGACCTGGTTTAAATACACCTCACACTGACTGAATATGGAGTGCAGAAAGTTGGATTCAGGGTATGCAGAATAATTATCATCGCAGTCCGTTCCATCAGAATGGGCTATATGTAGTTTAGCGTACATGTGCATAAAGCGTGGATCAAAAAAGTATGGGCCTGAGTTGGGTATCACGAATTCTATAGGGGCACTCGGGGAACTAATTGTGTTTAATGGGTTAATTGTAATAAAGTCACTATGCTCAATAGAAACTTGTATTGGGGGCATATCAAAGAGGGGCAGCTCTGATTTACAACATTGTGAGCTACACAGATGGATGAAGCGTGCCTTGACGAGTCAGAAATAGTGTCACCTCTCTCGACAAGTAGTAATCAGCCGTGTACGTTTTAATTTTTTTTAGAGCTTCTTTAGGTTTTGTTCCACCCATTATGTCTTCTACCGTGTTAAAACCTGATTGTAACGCTTTCCTCCCGAGGTATCTGGCCCCCTTCTTCAACAATGGGGCAGCCGTGCGTAGTATGGTTTAAAAAAATGGAGCCAAGCCCACTCCCACGTTGATATCTCACCCCTCGATATACTGTTAAAGGCCTTCGGGTCATTATAACTGAATGCGACGAAAGTGTAGCTTCACTGTTAAGCTCCCATCACCGAATGGGAATTTTTTTCCTCAATCGTTCTTATATATGTACAGGGTGGGCGGGAAGTAGCTCCCTAATTTAAATTACATATAAATTATGTATAAATTGTGATTGTATTGTTATATTGTTATGGTGTGTTCTCTAAAGTGGTACAATTGTAACGTTAATCTTTTTTTCTCTAAAGTGTTCTCTTTGTGTTCTCTAAAGTGGTACAATTGTAACGTTCATTTATTTTTTTTCATTTCAGATTGAAGGGTAACATGGCTGAGCGTTTAACACTGCAGGAGCGTGCCCAGTTGGCGGCACGGTACGAAGTTTGGCAATCTGTCGTTCGAGTTCAAAGATGGTGGCGGGCCATTCACGGACCACGTGCCCAAGTGGACCCGAAAACAATCAAGAACTGCCACTCGAAGCTCATGACCACGGGGTCTGTGGCAGATGTTCGAAGATGTGGTCGCCCTTCGACATCCAGGGCCCAGGAGACGGTGCAGGCAGTTCAGGAAATGTTCGCACGGAGTCCACGAAAGTCAACTCGCCAGGCAGCTCGGGAAAGTGGACTCTCCCGCTACTCAGTGCGAACTGTGCTGAAGAAGGAGCTGAACTGGCGTGCGTGGAAGCCGCATTACTGCCAATCTCTCTCGGACGAGGACTGCAACATTCGCATGGAGTTCGGGGAAATCATGCTGGCTTGGCATGAAGACTGGCCCATCTCTTCCGCAACATCCTCTGGAGCGACGAGGCGGTGTTCCACGTCGGAGGCTTTGTCAACCGCCACAATTGCCACTACTGGGCAGGAGAGGATCCCATGGTTACCGCTGAAAAACGGCAGAATCGGTTCAGTGTAACGGTGTGGTGTGGTATGACCTCAGATCAGGTTGTGGGCCCGTTCCTTCTGCGCAACACCATGAATGCTGAGCGGTACCTTGCTATGTTGCGAAACGAGGTCTGGCCGGTTGTCAGCACATGGGAGAACATCGACGATCTGATATTTATGCAAGATGGCGCCCCTCCGCACTTCGCTCTTGTTGTCCGTGAGTGGCTGGATGCCCACTTCCCTGGGCGTTGGATGGGTCGTCGTGGTCCACATCAATGGCCAGCCAGGAGCCCCGACTTGACACCGTGCGACTTCTTTCTTTGGGGTGGGTAAAGGAAGAAGTCTACCGCACCAAACCGAGGACATTGGAAGAACTGGAGGACCGAATTCGGGAAGTCATGTCCTCCATCCCGCCGGAGTTCCTGCTAAAGTCAGTGGACGCCATTCCTGGGCGGCTCCAGAAGCTGGTGGAAAGAGTTGGAGCCCACATTGAATTTTAGAGAAAACCTACCATGTATGCCTACCTTTTCATATTATTTCTTCTGAAATAAATGGATAATATACGTATTTTTTTACCAATCCAAAATAGGGAGCTACTTTCCGCCCACCCTGTACATATATTGAGATATTGGTTAATAGAGTAGTCGCAACATTCACATAATGGGGCTTGTCATATGTAATGCTCAAGCTCTTCCCTCTATGGTTGGGAATGTGTGCAATGCGTAGCAGACGTGCCTCCATGATATTGCTGTAAATATATCTGGGGATATATTTATACATGTCGGGATGGATAGCCAACGTCCAATTTCTCCAATTTCAACCAATACATTAAGCTGAACAAGTCGTCATGGTGTGCCTCGTGAAAGGTATCTCTATGGAACGCTGCTCCATATCGGCACTCGGTTATAATTTGGAACAATCCTTTGTCTTTAATATTTCTATTATCCTGTGATTTTAGGGTCATGGCATGTGCAGGGGTTTCTTTGTTTACGATTTCGTATACTAAATCAGCCGTAAGATTTGAACTTTTTAAACTTACGCTTAAATCTCTCATAACATCCTCGGCCGCGCCATAACGACGCGGGCCTAGTGTTACTACTGTAGTGTAATACAGAGCCTCCCCAATCCGGGCAGCACGCATGGTTTCATCCCGAATTACCCCTGCCTTTTCACACTCATTACGATCTCTAAGAACTGTAAACACGGGTTCTTTATAATCAATACGTAAGAAGCTGGTGGATAGCTGAATCTCGCATAACCCCACCTCTTATGAATCACGTTCCAATTCAATGAGCCCATTGAGTTCTGTTACAAAGTTGGCCAGGGTTTTGTTAGGATGTACAGACAGAGAAGAGGACGGGAGTGTGACATAGAAGTGATTAGGCGCCACATTGCATACTATTTAAGCTTCATTATTGCATCAGCTTTTATATAGGTGTTGAAGCTTTCTGGGTACCCTAGCCATTTCACCAGGTACATTTTTCTCTTTCCTGAACGTCTGCTGCCTAAAATTTTTCAATTTTAAACACATTTTTCGAAAATTAAATGTTACTTTCTGCAACTCCTTGCGGTAAAAACCTCCTGCGATTTCTTCCCCCATTCAAATCTTCAACGTAATACATCATTATCTCGCCTTTAGGTCTCATAGACCTAACTTAAAAAATCTCACGTGTCCATCATTGCTCAAATCCCTTCGTGAATTTATTTCCCGAACGCGATAGCCTTACATATTCATTGATTTTGAAACGTGTAAGTGGAGTGTGGCGGTACTCTACGAATATCTCTTCTCACCTCACACTCTGTGTGATTACCTCTTCCTGAAACCTCGTTAGGTGTTGTCCCACTCGCGCGATGGTGTGAACGGTTGCATGACGAGGCCAATGATTCCAGAATGTTTACATATTTGTATGTGTTTTTATGTGTAAAATAGCAATGCATTCGTTCCTTTATGGTACGTTGAACTCTTTCAGCTAAAGAGGCCTTATATATAGAATTTCTAGTGTAGTAACTGATATTAAACTCTGCTAACATGTTCTGAAAAGCTCAGCCTATAAATTATTTCCCCATATCCGTACAAAAAATAGCCTGGAACCCTGTTTTCTTTCAACATCAGCGTTTTGGTAGCCTAGGAACTGTTTCAGGCGATTTATTTTTCAGAGGAATTAGCCACAGATATCTAGAGAATACATCTATCATGAATAGGATGTAGTGATAGCCATCATTATATACTGAATATCTTTGCATGTCTGTTAAATCCGCTTGCCAAATAGAATCAATCGAAGCCGCTATTGTTCCTGGCTGTTTTAAACTTTTTTCTCACCGGCTTATGAAGAGTATAAGCATCCTGCTCCCGCACAAACCTCTCAACATCATGTTTCCCTACTCCATCATTGTAAACACCTCTGTACAGTCTATTAACACCGCCATAGGGGGCTGGGTTAGAAATGTCATAATAGCGTTTTCTTAATATGTTAGCCATTTGCGTATTTCAGAGACACGTGGATAGGGTTGCCCGTTGTTTTTTGGTCTCTTCTTTCTCCTCTTCAGAGATGCCACCGTTGGGGGTGATGGCGTACTCAGTTGTGGCACATGCAAGACTTGCTCCAAGTCTTTTAACCTATTCGGATTTCCTACCAATGTTTTGGGGACATTTACTTGTTGTAGTCTTGTTTTAATAGGCTTCCATCCTGATGGTGAGGGCCGCCTGTCCCATTTTCTCACCAGATCATGGACAATGTCGACTATATTCGATCCCTGTACCTTTGGTCCTTCAACAATGACCTCGCCTGTATCGGTACAGTGTATGATGGGGTCCTCACTCAATAGATTATAAAGACTTAAGCCTTTATTCCTCAATGTATGTGGGAGACTGCTTTTTAATACATGCTCGATGTGTTGCGTTCAGTTATTGTTTGGTTGGTCATCTCTTGCGCTGTGTCTAATAACCAAGGAGATCTCTGTCAGATTCTTATAATCTTCGTACTCATGGAGAAATTTCTGCAGAGCCTCTTGGTGCAAGATCCTTTTCTCAACAGGTGACTTTTCACTGTTTAATATAGCGTTTCCCAAACTATGGCTAAATTACCCCATTGGAGTAATTTGGCTCTTTCAATGGGGTAATTTGGTACGCTGCAAGTACTTTTAAAGCACCGAAAGTACATAAAGAAACGACATGGCAACACTGAGACTGGCTTTACGTGGGGTACAGGTAGGGTGGGGGTCATTATGAAGGTATTCATGTTAAAATAGGGTAATAACTCAAAAAGTTTGGGAACCACTGGTTTAGTAGGTCTATCAATTTGCTTTCCATTCTTTTAAGCTTGCTTTTACAGGGTTGTAAAACAGTGTCTGGATTCTTTGAACTTTGCAGTGAACCATACACCTCGTGCGGAATCACTACCACTTTCTTCATTATATTATTCTAGTAAGTAAATGTCCCAAAACTGAAAATAAGATTGAGAGGAATGATCCCCTTCTTTGTACAATAATTCACTTTTTCTTCCCCACAGTTTGACTTTTACGAGCGAGCGGACGTATTATGTTCTTGTAACAACGTAGGCGAGCCTTCTGAGTGGATTTCATTGGTACATTACATTTTATAACATTAAGGCAAATTTCACACTTGCATTTTAAAAAGTCGTTGTCGATATTTTTAACAAACATCTGCTGCAACGCCCAGGGCAATCGACGATAGATTTTTATTAATTCATGGTATTTCTTTAGCCTATTTGTCATTTTGAAATGTACACCGTTTCAGGCTCGTTTGGAAATATATTCTTTCTTAGAAGCACCCTAAACGTGTTTCGCGGGTGAAGGTCTAAAAGCAAATATACGTAACGCTGACTTGTAGCTTCTTTATAAACTTCCAAAAACTCCTTACGCTGATTCGGGAACATTTGATTCGCTAATACCCCAATTTGTGACACATCTCTAAGTTGCGCGAATAAGACTAGATATTGTGTTTTTAATGACACATCGCGCATGTATCTATTTTTGAAAAATAGATTCTGATTGATGAAGAAAACGCTTATATTAAGGTGGTGGGAGAACACTGTAAATGTCTCGGCAAACGTTTTACCCATTTCCAACATGAGATCGACAATTACAACGACAGTATGCTCGTTTCCCTTTAACGAATTAACGTCATATACGCCTTTCTGGAACAAAATATCATCTTGGTACTCGTTCAACACTGACTGGTACGTCGAATAGCACCATATTGCATTATGCACAAATTTTGAAAACATCTCCCCTTATCTTTAATGATTTTAAGGATAAACACAGTTTTACCACATCCTGTATGGCCAGATATAATACACGTGGGCAGGCTTGTGAACCTGAATTTTTCTACAGATTCCATCTCTAACACGTCACACCCCTGAGTGGAAAATTTACAAAATATAACAAAATTTAAGTGTTGCTCCTTATATTCTACAATCTTGTTTTTCTTCTTCCACAGAACCGTGAATTACGAAGAGGTACAGCACCCCATCATCGATATTACAGATGACCCCGATGACAGTGTAGTTGTGGTTACAGACTCCAAACACGCTGGCGAACCCTCACCAGCGACACCTCCACCACGTGGCATTTCAAAATGGAGGCATGATGATGAAGAACCTTCCACGTCAGGTATAAAACGTGCCAGGAGTGCACCGGTTGCTAGACCCCCAGTAACAGGGCCCCAGCCCTCTGCGTCTTACGACACAACCTCCACACTAGCTTCCCCCTCAATTAAATTTGTACTCCCCTTATTTCTATTCAATTCCGGGTACATTGTCCACACCAGCAGCTTCTCGTGCTGTAGAGGAAGGTATAACATTCGAAATGGTGCGCACCGCTAACCTCACCCTGGCCCTGACTAGAAATCGGTAAGTAGTCAGGGTTGACCCTGGAACCCTGTATAGCAACGGTATTGAAGATGGACTGCGGGGCGTAGTTGAACGTATTGTGGAGTTTGCCCTTCAGAACCGCAACGAACGTGAAGTCAGGACGAGGTTGTCCGTCAGGTTCGGGTCAGTTGACGGGGAAGTAGATGATTTTTGGGTAGTAATACCATTCAGACGCTTGGCCGATGTAGATATAGAATATATCTTGGGGCGTATAATGCAGGCTTCTCAAAGTAGTACAGCCTTCAATATGGACAACTTCACGGTAGATATTGACAGAGTATTCTGTGTTGCGGGTCATAGTGCCACACCTTACATATACTCTTAATTTCAATTTTCCGGTTATTTACTGAAAACATATAAATGTCGATCGTGGTTGCGGCTTTATAGCAATAGTCTTAGCTCATATGTTCACTGTGCTAAATATATGAACGCAAAAAAATTGATTGCCTACGGTTGTGAAGCGTGCTCGTAAACTGGCTTCAGATTGCAAGCTTGAGTTCGAGTGTCATATGGGTCCTGAAGAGCTGAGAAGGGTAGAGCAGGAAATGAATGTTCGTATAGTTGTATTTGGAATGGATGATCATCATAGGACTGTGTATGTTTTTAAAAGCTGTATGAGAGATCGTACAAGACCTCTACTTATTTTAGGTTTGTCAGGGTCAACGTATCTCCCCATCAGTAATATAAGGGCTCTTTACGCTAGTTATGATAAAAGTCGAAAATATGGACGGCATCATGATTTGTGTAAGGGATGTCTCGAGTTTGCGGATGATATAGTGAAGGATTGTAAGGAATGGCCCATGGTTTGTGAGCAGGGTAAGAGCCCCAAATGTGAAGGTCGTGTAGTTGAAACCGAGAAGAGGGAATGTAACGTATGTAGACGTACATTTTTCAATAATAAATGCTTTGAGCTCCATAAATTGAATGGCACTTGCAGGAAAATGAGAATCTGTGAATATGGTATGTTTCACACAATGGATAAATGGGGAAATTCAAGCATAAATGCGATGAAATTCATTGTCTTCCATGCCATGAGAAATATAAGGCGGATGGAGTGAAGCATGTATGTTAAATGAAAGACGCTAAGCCTAAATTAGACCTTGTATTATCGTGTACTACGATATAGAAACGTACACAAACCTGAAACCAAAGATGTTATCCCACATCTACTCGTAAGCAGAGACTATCTGCGATGAGTGCATGGAGGTTGAGTGTGATGAGTATCACAAATACGGTAAACGGACAAACGTTTTTAAAACGAATGCACACGACAACTCTGTGAAACTCTTTATGTCCTATATTGTCAAGTTAGCGGACAAGTTCCAAAAAATGACTGCGTAAATTCTTGCTCATAGCGGAACAAAATTTAACACAGTTCCTTTATAAGGAACTGCTTGAACACGAGTCATCGGATATTTACGGGTGATCCCTGAAAAGAGGAAACAAACTTATACAATGCAGATAAGGGTAATGTTCAGTTTAAAGATACTTTATTATTCACACCTTGTAAACTAGCCAAGCTACCCAAGGTGATGGGTGTAGCCGCCGAAGTTTCAAAAGGGTATTTCCCTTACACTTTCCTCACTAGCGACACTTAAATTACGTAGGACTACTCCCCCAAACAATACTTTAACTACACCAACATGAGTGATAGTGAGCGTGAAGATTTTGACCGCTACTACAACAGTTTTAATGAAGCTAATCCTACAATATAGCTGATGAATGTGAGCGTTATTGCGTGAATGATGTGCGCGTGCTTAGAGTATGTTTCCAGGCCTTTAGAAGGATGTACATAACCGTTTCAACTGCGATCCGCTGCAAGTCGCAACCACAATCGCATCATTGTGCTTTACTGTGTTCAAGAACAATTTCATGCCTAAAGACACCTTAGCCATCATTCACAGAAACAACCCTCGCAGTTATGGGCACAAGGCTATTTACTGGCTCATACACATACAGCAGCAGACCGGAGTATACATAAAACACCCGCAACACGGGAGAAGTACCCATTAAGGTCAATGGTCGTGTTTTTTTTGATGGTCTAAGCGAAGACCGTGCCACTGGTGAGAAGACTGTGTACTCCTTTAACGGTTGCTGGTGGCATGGATGCCCACGTCCTGAGTGTGGAATCGTAGGAGATATCCACGGTAGATCTCCTGCCGATAGTCTTGCATGGACCCGCACCCGCGATCAGCTTATAGGCTCCCAGTTCACTCACAAGGTCTTGTGGGAGCATGAGTATGATGCACGGATGGAAACAGATGGACAGTACCGTGAAGAAATAAACACGATCAAGCGTTCAATGGTGTTGGATCCTCTCAAATGCGGTGATAGCTTGTTCGGAGGGCGTACAAACCCATTCAAGCTATACTTTCCCTACGGAGGGCGTGAAACTCCATTACTACGACTTCTGTTCTTTATATCCCTACGTGATGAAGAACAATCCGTACCCCGTAGGTGCACCTGAAAAACTGGTGGGACCTGACCTGCCCACCATCGAGTGTTCTCAACAAATTTGAACAAGTACTATTTCGGTCTTTCTTTCGTAGACGTGCTCCCCCTCGCGATTTATGGATGCCGATCTTACCCGTCGTTATAGATCACAAGCTCATGTTTCCCCTGTGCGTGAAGTGCGCAGAGGAGAATAATGGGTCCTGTAATCACACAACCAACCAGCGGAAGATCAGAGGTGTATATACAAGTCCTGAGCTGTCCCTAGCCGTCCGCCATGGTTACAGAATATTGAAGATATATGAGGTGTGGAGGTTTCAGAAGCTACCCAACCTTTTCACGCCGTATATAAATACTTTTTTGAAGGATAAGTGAAGCATCAGGCTACCCGCGAGGGGTTGAGAGCGAGGGAAAAATCGGCTTATATTCAGCGTACCGTGACCGTGAAGGATACAACTTGACCGGGCCCAAATTGTTAAGAACCCTGGCAAGCGCTTTAGTGCAAAGTTATGCCTAAATAGTCTTTGGGCAAGTTTGCACAGAATACAGGTAAGGGGAACGTTCATTTGGCCCAAAGTTATAACGAGGTGTGGGATTATGCCAATGCCCCGATAAAGAGGTTATGGAGATCGTGAATGTTGGTAACACGTACATAATAAAGTACATCACCGAACTGGCCACAGATGCCTCACGTGTTACAAACATACCTGTAGCCAGCTTCACAACGGCATTCGCACGCATCAAGCTTTGGGAACTACTGCACTCTCTTGGGCGGAGGGTGCTGTACGCTGACACAGATAGCGTAATATTCAGAGAGAGGGAGGCTGAATACATGCCGCCTACTGGGGAATTCCTCGGAGAGTTGACTGACGAGATCAAGGATGAGTATGGTGATGGTGCATACGCTGACTCCTTTGTGTCAACAGGGCCAAAAACTTATGGGGTGCGGGTGAGGGTGGGGAAAGAGCTGAAATATATCGTGAAGGCGAAGGGCATCACGCTTAACCTGGCGAACCGACGGTCGTTAACTTTGACTCGTTGAAGGAGCTAGTGTGCTTAGAAGATGAGGGTGACCAACCACCCCAACTGACTGTAGGAACCCACAATTTTCGGGCACAGAAACTGGGGTGTGAAGGAACTTAGGGGCACAAAGGTGTCGTAACACCTATAGGAAACGTTACCAGGTGTATGGCACCTATGATACCGTACCCGTTGGGTACCATAGTAACTGAATGTTATATTTGTCTATTGTTAACGATATATTTATTCATTACGTATATTTGAATATGTAAATGTTTCAATTAGGGTTTCATTTTCTCCTTTGTGTGTGTGTGTGTGTGTGTGTGCGTGGTGTGTGACAGGAAAAAGTCCTAAGCTCCGCCCACTGTAAGATCAATCAAATGGTCACGTGACTCCTGCTACTACCTGGGCATATCTCTACCCTGCGTGCTCAGTTGGCCGCTGCAAGCCCTGGATCTCAGACGTATATTTGAAGAATTCTCACGTAGACGAAAAATAGTGATGGACTTTTGATATTGCGTGTTCGACGTTTATGAAGTGGTATTCGGTAAAGTCGGAAGATGTGGTGAATACTGAAAGACGGCCTAGCCCCCTCCTTTGAGACTTTTAAGGCTACATTGAACCGCGAAGCTTGAGGAACAAGATGTTCAAATACTCTATGGATATTCTGGCGAGAGCATTGCCGGATTTCGCGGCACAAACGATGTAATGGACTACGTTGTAGGGCTAAACTGTATAAAAGCGTGCATATACCGTGAGATGAAAGAAACAACGCGTGCAGAAGAGAAGCAACGGGTATGGGTAGTGAGTCTTCTTGATGAGTGGTGTGACAGGCGGTATTATGTCATTGCATCATACCGAGTACGCGTACCCTACGGCTCAGAATGTAAACCTTGTCATCATGGACATGCTAAAGTACTTTTACACTTCATTTATATATATCATGACAAGGTTCGCAGTGAGGTTGTGGCTAAAGGCCTGTGTGAGTTTTTAATAGAATTTAGAGACGAGTATCGACTGTTAAACAAAAAGGATAAATACGAGCACGTTTCTCTCAAATAGTGCGCCGGATTGTTAATGTGTTTAGTTTGTTGAAATGAACGTCTAGTGCGCATTCCGATAAAACATTAAAACCGATATTCCCCATGTATCGGAAATTGCCCGGTATAATGGGTACAAGTACTCGCATGATTCTTTCATGCTGGAACAAACCCGTACACGAAACATTAACGCTTGGTATGACTCACTCCACACCTGTCCCCGAGCCAAACAGCGCACGGTCTGGTCATAGTCATCTCAGAGCTTCAACCGAGTGGTTGTGCGCTCTCAAAATAGAAAACGATGGAGCTTCCTTTGAGAAGCATTCTCAATGCAGTATACGACGTGTCCGTGACGAAGTCATTGCGTGTGTTGAGACGTAAAACCGGTGCCATTAACTATGTACTTGAAACGACTTGTAGACAAGAAAACTCTGGTAAACGTAACGTTGTTTATTTAAGTGTTGAGGAGATTAATAAAGTCTTCGTGATAGTTGAGAAGTGGGGGTGAAGATCGTTATAAAATACCTGTAGGTGTAGGTACAAGAAGAGAACAGATTAGTGATACCCCCTCATATGCCATTGTTTGTACGTTGTGTATAAATAACGATCAGCCATGCAATAATATACGACTGATGTGGAAGAATAACGCGAAACCGTTTCATCCTCGACAGAATGTGTGAAATCGTTGGTTTCCGCAAACTAAAACCTCTTTTAGCCGCACGTGTTACGGATATGGTTTACTTTGATATGGTTCTTGAATTCGCATACACTGCTCTGCTCGACGGGTTTATCGAATGTAGGAATGAACATGGCGAGAAAGGTCTAGAGCTGAATGCTTATTTAAATGGTTTAGACTCTTCGAAATATCATGAACTTTGGTAAAAAGGACTTGAGTGGTACAGGGCAGAGCTCGCCTACACTGTTCACCCTGAAGAGTTGTATCTTTATATAACGAGTGCTGTCGTTACGATTTATAAAATTATTTCAACTGCCGCTATGCGTTGTGAAGAATAATTCACGATTGAAAAGCTCGGATCGGTAAGAGAAAACCCTCGGTTGGAAAGGAGTGTTTATAAACTTGAATTTAATAATGATGTTGTGGCTAACGACGCCCTCTTTCTGCGTGCTTTTGATTGTATTCTGTCCGTTTTTAAAGATAACTTCCCAACCAAATGTAAGGTGGGCACAAAAATAGCAATGAACGATATGAAAGCCCTTTACATCGAGTATAGGCACCCGCGCACCTTGAGTGGTGAAATAATGTTAAATCGTATTTATTGTATAGTACAAAGTAACAATTATGAATTGTAGACTCGATCACGTGCGAGTTTAGTATTTTAGTTAAGCGCGGTAGAACATAAAGTGTATGTATTTTGATTTTATATAGTTTTGCTGGTTATATTTATATATATATTATATATATATATTATATATATATATTAATGGGTATATAATTTTATCCTGTACTATTATTATTTTTTATATAAGTTTTGGTGTTTATACATATATAAGGGCGTATTTGCTCGTACATATATTAAATGGTTATATAGTTTTATCCTGTACTAATATTATTATTTAAGTATGTGTATGTATATATCCTTCGTTTAATGTGTGTATTTTTGCTGTATATTATTTTTGAATGTATATTTATTTACTATAGATTTCATGAATTATTTTCCTTAACTCGTCTAAATAAACAGAATGATGTAATGGTGTTTTATGTATTTCTTTTGGTTGTATATATAAACAATATTAAGGAATAACTGGGGAGATGGGAATATATATATATATTCCCATATATATAACCTTACCTTACAACCTTACAAAGGTTCCACGTGATGATTTCTCATTTCGCGAAGGTCAAGCGTGTCGCCCCTCCTCTCGAGTTGGCCTGGTGAAGTAGTGAGTTGGATTCTTGCGCTCTCCACCTCACATAGCCAGGTACGCCCGGCTCATCGGGGATTGTTCTGAGCCAGGCGTCCAGTCTTCTTTTGAAGATTTCCACTGCAACTCCCTTCGTGTTTCTTAGGTCTTTGAGCAGCTGATTAAATAGTTTTGGTCCTCTCACTACAAAACTATTTTCTTTCAGGGTTAAGGATGTTCCCTGTCTCGCCTCAATTGGGAATACGACACAGTCTACCGTTTCTACCTTCCACCGTTGTTTGGGGAGTTATGGGATTCAGAGTAAGATTAGGGACTAGTTTCTCCTTATTTTCCAAGTGTAAATAATGGTGTATCTCTCTCTTCTCCTTTCCAGTGAATATAGGTTTAGTTCTCGTAACCTTTCCCAGTAATTTAGTTCTTTGCACCCATTGATCTTGGCTGTGAAACTTCTTTGAATCCCCTCCAGCTGTCTAATGTTTCTTTTTTATATGGGGATGTTAGGACCGAGCAGTATTCCAGTTTGGGTATTATCAGGGTTTTCAGTAGGGGGATCATTACATTCCTATCCCTTCGTTTAAAAGTTCTCAATATCAGACCCGTTATTCTCTTTGCTCTGTTTACTGCTATCTTATTTTGTGTTTCAAATTTCGCATCATCTGTCATTACAACCCCTAAATCTTTTGCTCTGGAATTTCTCTGGACTTCCTGTCCATTTTGGGTATAATATTCCATGGACTTTAGGTCTTCTCTTTTTCCGTACCGTAATAGCTGAAATTTCTCGGTGTTGAACTTCATATTGTTGTCTTCCGTCCACTTGTAAATTTTGTTTATGTCGGTTTGTAGAGATCCTATGTCTTCTGGTTTTCGTATTTTTCTACTGATCTTTGTGTCATCTGCAAAGGATGTTACTGTGCTGTCTCTGGTAACGTCCTCATCTATGTCAGTTAGCATGATTATGAAGAGTAGTGGAGCTAATACCGTTCCTTGTGGTACTGAGCTGAGGACCTCTGATTCTGATGAAGATACTCCTTGTACTGTAACGACTTGCCTCCGCTCACTAAGGAAATTATATATCCATTTCCCTACTTTTCCTGTTATTCCCATATATTTCAGTTATGTATTATGATTCCATGGTCACACTTGTCGAACGCTTTAGCAAAGTCTGTGTATAGTACATCATAGTTTCATTACTTTCAAGTGAATCAATAATGTTGTTGTAGTATATATATATATATATACCAAATGGCTGGTTACGCCTTCTAAGCCGACTGACGGGTTTCTAAGCCAACTGTCAAGAATATCTGTATAGCGCACTCTGGCAGCTCAAACGATATATATTATATATATATATATATTATATATATATATATATATAAGTTAATATATATGTGTGTGTGTGTGTGTGTGTGTGTGTGTGTGTACACGTGAAAAATATTTATGATGAATAAAACCACGAAGAAAAGAAAACACAGAATGGTGCTCAAGCGCTTTCGTCTAATGACATCCTCAGGAAACACTGAAGTAAATAAAGAGTTCAAGACTATATACAGGATACAAAAAAAAAATATATATATATATATATAATAAATATAGAAATAAAAATTGTGGGAGGAGCATACAAATTTGTAAGGAAAACGACCAATTTTAGCACTTTGCCTGAATTCAACACACGCTCAAATTTTATAGTTAATGCCTGAATGATATATAGGTCAAAAAATATTTAAAAAAAAATATATATATATATATATAAATAAATTGAAAAATAAAAATTGTAAGAGGAGCATACATATTTATAAGGAAAAACTACTCACGTTTTAGCACTCTGCCCTTCTTGTCTAAATCCTTTCTGAACGAATTCAACACAAGATCAAAGGGATTGTTTAGAACCAATTTTATAGATAAGGCCTGAATGATATATAGGTCACAAAAAAATATAAAACTATATTGAAAAATAAAAATTGTAAGAGAAGCATACAAATTTATAAGGAAACACTACCAAAGTTTTAGCACTCTACCCTTCTTGTCTAAATCCGTTCTGAACGAATTCAAAACAACGGGATCGAGTTGAAAAAGATCTTTGCTCATGTTAAAGTTATTTGTAAGTTGGATAATAGCAGACTCAAGAATATTTCTATTAACAATGTTGCTAGAGTGAAGCAAAACTGAAGCATTATTCCAGTCAATACAGTGGGATAACTCTGACAAATGGACAAAGAGGGCACTGGACAACTGTCCCGTTCTAACAGAATATTGATGCTGTTTTACACTCGAGTGCAAATCCTTTCCCGTCTGACCAATGTAAAAGGAATCACATTGTTTACAACCAATTTTATAGATAATGCCTGAATTATTGGTAGGGCTATTTTTTACTATAATATTTTTCACAATATTGTTATATGAAAATACTACATTAATATCCAAAAGTTTAAGTAAATTAGCAATGCCTAAAAAGCCCGGGAAAATGGAAATACTAAATATTCTTTGACAAAGTGCGAGTGTTATTATTCACACGATAGAATGTTCGTTTTACCTTATTAAGACAAGATTCCATAAACGCAGGTGGGTAGCACAGATCACTTCTAATACCGTTGATTTTTTCAATTCGGTATCGATGTATTTCGGACTGGCGATCCTAAGAGCGCGGAGAAACATTGAAGAAAATATGGCCTTCTTAATGGGGGTGTCATGTCCAGAGTAAAAGTGTACGTAGGACAAATTGTTTGTTTTTTCCGATAGATACTAAACTTAAAACCTGGGCTTTCCCTATGTATGTTAACCCCTCCGTCTATGGCCCTGGGGTGGTTCGGATCGACGGGGGTTCTAGTTAGGAGGCAAGCATCGGATATTTCTTCTATAACATTCTAATTCTTTTCGGTCGCCACTCTGTTAAACTCTTGGCTACAGACTCGCCAGACTGTTATGCCAATATCTTCTATGGTGCTTGGGTTGTCTCTTAATTTGGGCAAAGGGTCGCCAATTTTTAATTCTTCTCTTTCTATAATACTCTGATACTTTCTCTTGGTACTAAACTTGTCGATTTTTCTTTTATAGCTTATCGACTTAACTAAGTTCTTCTGAAGAGAGCACGGCTCGAAGGGAAAAATAAAAAGTTTCTCTTACATTTAGTTTACTTCTCAAAATGTACAGGTAGTGCTCTGAATTTACAGGGGTAGAGGTTCGACCTCTTTCGACCATGGCTCAGGCCGGAATCTAAAAAGTTAAGGAGGCAAGGGGCCTCTGCCCCCTCCTCGCAGCGAGGCTGCTAACAAAGGAGTCGCCTAATAAAGTGCTATAATGAAGTGACTTAATCAAGAAGTCTAATGAAGAAGTGCTCTAATTTTACAAATACATGTATAATATAAACTTAAATGTTTGGGGGGGAAGACAGTCGAAGGTTAAGTTTCCCCCTTTTAAACACATGATCAGATGGTTTGAAAAATTTCAACTAAAAATAATAAAAAAAATAAAAATAAAAACTAATCGTATTTTTCGCCGAGTCTACATTTATGAAGGCGATATCATTTCGTAATAGTACACATAAGTACAAATTAAGTACACGACTGACTACGTATTAATTTTGGTTCATTACAATTACGATTACAATTATGGATTACTTCATATTCACTTATTGTTTAATTACACTTCCATTTTAAAGTACATTCTTACATTACCGTATATATTAAATCATTACATTTAATTACAGTTTCAATGAAGTACATTACGTCGTTTACCATTCTTACAGTGTTTTTATATATTTATATATGGTTATACTATATGGTTATACTAGATGGTTATACTAGATGGTTATTATATATGGTTATTAGTACAACACAAGTACATGAGACATGACAAACATGATATAACATAATATGTTATAATATGTCATAAATTTGAAATCAGAGCGAAAGGAGGTATTTTATCTTTGAGCGTTCGAATCTGCTAGTCCGCGGAATTCGATCACTTAACCTCAGCATTTTTTTCGAGTTCATCTCGGGAGGTCATATAATTAAAAATAAAAATGAAAAAAATAATACGAGAACGTATTTTCGCGTTCTCGAACGAATGCATGAAAATTTATATAGGATAATGATCAAGGGAAATCAATGACGGGAAAACGTGACGTATGGATGAATATGGCTGAATAATAATGCTTATACTACACAACACCACAACATTATTATTAAAGAATTTACCATACATTGCACACGGAAGACGTCCATATACCAAGCGCGTGACTCAGTGTACAAGGTATGGGAAACGTAAAGAGAATAAAGTTATTTTATGACGTCATAGTGTATAAGTCATTATTAGAAAAGATGAATTAGGGAAATACAGTAATGAATAAAGAAGTATAAATCGAAATTCTATCCAAAACTCGCTTAGGCGATTTTTGGTTTCTTATGTAAAAATGAACATTCAACATAAAACTATAAGAACATAAGTACTGCATGAAGACAATGAATCCATATAATGATGGTGTAGGAATTGTTCATTGTTCACTTTTTACATGTACACGCACATCCAAAAACGGGATTGAGTTGTCTTGTTCCACTTCTAAAGTAAACTTAATGGAGGGGACTTAATCATTTAACTGAAGGAGGAAGTCATCCAGGTCACGACTCATGGGCCAGATACACAAAATATCGTCGACGTACCGCAACCATGGGATGCCAACCCCAAGGATTCTCGGAATGTAAGTAATTTCGAAAAACTCCATATAAATATTGGAGAGGAGGTGCGACAAGGGGTTGCCCAATACCCATTGCCATCCCAAAAACCTGTTGATAATACTTGCTATTGAAAGTGAATTTACAGTCTTTGATGCAAAGCTTAATAAGTTCCAAAACGATGTGTGCAGGTAGTGGCAGGTCGTACTTATGTAATTCTCGGGAGAGAAAGTCAAGCATATCGTTAATCGGCACTTTTGTAAACAATGAACAAACATCAAAACTGATTAATCTATCGTTGGTTTCAGTACCTACATTATTCAATTTTTCAGTGAGATCCATGGATTTTTTTTACGTGTGAATCAGAGATAGTTCCGAAAATGGGGGACAAGACTTTGACAAGCCATTTGGAAAGTTTATAGGTAATAGAGCCAACCAAGCTAATAATAGGGCGCATAGGGTTGCCAGGTTTGTGGGTTTTAATAAGACTGTAAATGTAGGGAAGAGAAGGTGAAGTAGACATGAAAAACGGAATTAAGTCCGTATGATCTTTGAGAATGCGTTTCAAGCCACTATTGAATGATTTGATGACGTCATCCTGCGGGTTCTTCCTAAGTTTTCTGTATGTGGCGGGGTCCTGGAGAAACTCGTTCACCTTTCTAATGTAGACCACTTTGTCCATAATAACTATGGTGTTAGCCTTGTCTGCTTTAGTAATATGGAGCTCACCATCTTTTTTTAATTGTGAGAGGCTATTGCGAAAACGTTTAGGAAAGTTATCTTTGTAAGTACTATTCGCAGCACTATAGACAAGGCCTTTAACTATGTTAACCAAAGACTGAGGAAGGTTACACTGTTTTTCAAAACAATCAAGACTATAACAAATTTGTAAAGCAGGTTTTTTAATAATAAAAAAGGACATACCAAATCCAAGGGCACTTTTTGCATCGTCACTAATGTTTTTCGAAGAAAGGTTCAAAACACACTTTGAGCTTGCTTTTTTACTCCACTGCTTTTTAGGCATTGCTAATGTACTTAAACTTTTGGATATTAATGTAGTATTTTCATATAACAATATTGTGAAAAATATCATAGTAAAAAAATAGCCCTACCAATAATTCAGGCATTATCTATAAAATTGGTTGTAAACAATGTGATTCCTTTTACATAGGTCGGACGGGAAAGGATTTGCACACACGTATAAAACAGCATCAATATTCCGTTAGAACAGGACAGTTTCCAGTGCCCTTTTTGTCCATTTGTCAGAGTTAGCCCACTGTATTGATTGGAATAATGCTTCAGTTTTATTCCATTCAAGCAACATTGTTAATAGAAATATTCTTGAGTCTGCCATTATCCAACTTTCAAATAACTTCAACATAAGCAAAGGTCTTTTTCAACTCGATCCTGTTATTTTGAATTCCTTTAAAACAGATTTAGATAAGAAGGGTAAAACATTAAATCTTTGGTAAACTTGTCTGCTACTTTATTAACTTTTAATTTGCATTTTATTTTTTTATATATATCGAAACCTGACCATAGGCAGCAGTGTGTTAAAACCCGGGCAGAGTTCCAGTATAAATTTGTATTTTTATAATCCATTTGATCTTGTGCTAAAAATCGATATTTTTCCTTACAAATCTGTACGCCTCACTGGTAATCCTTTAAGGTTTTAATTTTAAATTTTTTATTTTTATTTCTCTGTTTATTGTATATATATGTATGTATGTATGTATGTATGTATTTGTATATATAGATATGTATGTATATATATATGTATATATATGTGTGTGTGTATGTATGTTATTTATTTTTTTTTTTTTTTCTTTCTGTAACCTATATATAGGCTGTAACCTTTTTATGTACTTCAGTGTTCCTGAGGATGTCATTAGACGAAAGCGCTTGAGCACCATTTTGTGTTTCCTTTCCTTCGTGGTTTTATTCATCATAAATATTTTTCACGTTGTTACTTTCGTGATATAATTTTCATATATATATATATATATAATAAATATACAAATAAAAATTGTGGGAGGAGCATACAAATTTGTAAGGAAAACGACCAATTTTAGCACTTTGCCCGAATTCAACACAAGATCAAATTTTATAGTTAATGCCTGAAACATATATAGGTCACAAAAAAAAAATATATATATATATATAAATAAATTGAAAAATAAAAATTGTAAGAGGAGCATACATATTTATAAGGGAAAACTGCCCACGTTTTGGGGATGGCCATGGGCAACCCCTTGTCGCACTTCCTCTCCAATATTTATATGGAGTTTTTCGAAATTACTTACATTCCGAGAATCCTTGGGGTTGGCATCCCATGGTTGCGGTACGTCGACGATATTTTGTGTATCTGGCCCATAGATCGTGACCTGGATGACTTCCTCCTTCAGTTAAATGATCAAGTCCCCTCCATTAAGTTTACTTTAGAAGTGCAACAAGACAACTCAATCCCGTTTTTGGATGTGCTTGTACATAGGGAAAGCCCAGGTTTTAAGTTTAGTATCTATCGGAAAAAAACAAACAATTTGTCCTACGTACACTTTTACTCTGGACATGACACCCCCATTAAGAAGGCCATATTTTCTTCAATGTTTCTTCGCTCTTAGGATCGCCAGTCCGAAATACATCGATGCCGAATTGGAAAAATTCAACGGTATTGGAAGTGATCTGTGCTACCCACCTGTGTTTATGGAATCTTGTCTTAACAAGGCAAAACGAACCTTCTATCGTGTGAATAATAACACTCGCACTTTGTCAAAGAATATTTTAGTACTTCCATTTTTCCCAGGCTTTCGAGGCATTGCTAATGTACTTAAACTTTTGGATATTAATGTAGTATTTTCATATAACAATATTGTGAAAAATATCATTGTAAAAAATAGCCCTACCAATAATTCAGGCATTATCTATAAAATTGGTTGTAAACATTGTGATTCCTTTTACATTGGTTAGACGGGAAAGGATTTGCCCACGCGTGTAAAACAGCATCAATATTTCGTTAGAACGGGACAATCGTCCAGTGCCCTTTTTGCCCATTTGTCAGTTATCCCACTGTGTTGACTGGAATAATGCTTCAGTTTTGTTTCACTCTAGCAACATTGTTAATAGAAATATTCTTGAGTCTGCTATTATCCAACTTACAAATAACTTTAACATGAGCAAAGGTCTTTTTCAACTCGATCCCGTTGTTTTGAATTCGTTCAGAACGGATTTAGACAAGAAGTGTAGAGTGCTAAAACTTTGGTAGTGTTTCCTTATAAATTTGTATGCTTCTCTTACAATTTTTATTTTTCAATATAGTTTTATATTTTTTTGTGACCTATATATCATTCAGGCCTTATTTATAAAATTGGTTGCAAACAATCCCTTCGATCTTGTGTTGAATTCGTTCAGAAAGGATTTAGACAAGAAGGGCAGAGTGCTAAAACGTGGGTAGTTTTCCCTTATAAATATGTATGCTCCTCTTACAATTTTTATTTTTCAATTTATGTATATATATATATATATATTTTTTTTTTTTTTTTTTTTTTTTGTGACCTATATATCATTCAGGCATTAACTCTAAAATTTGAGCTTGTGTTGAATTCGGGCAAAGTGTTAAAATTGGTCTTTTCCTTACAAATTTGTATGCTCCTCCCACAATTTTTATTTCTATATTTATCGTGATCAGTCTTCCTTGTGAACAGACGTGTTTCATCGAGTGTCCAGTGTTACCAAGTGAATAAGTGGTTTTCGTTCGTGTCTTTAAAAAGAAAAAAAAATAGTGTTTCGGTCATTCTTAACTAAATTAGTTCGTGTTACTAATCATTCATTAACGAATATATTTCATTTATTGACTTTATTCATTACTATATTACTTGACTAAACCAAGGCTAGTGCCTTGTTTGTCTCCCGAGTCTATTACTATACGAGGTTTCATAAGGTTGAAATTCACTTGGTTGCCTTTTTTGTTTTTCAAATCTATCAGAAACGAGGTTTCTTAAGGTTCATTTTCCCTTCACACTCTACCTGACCTCTCGAAAGGTAACCTACCGTGGGAAAAAAGGAGTTAAGTGACGGCACAATAAGCACGCGGTAGACCTACGTTGTAATTTATTAATTTCCAAACGCTCGCTCATTTTTTTTTGTTTTTTTGTTTTTTAACTAATTAAAAGCATGGCACCCCCGTCAAGTACTTGCAGTCGCTGTGAAGGGAAATTTTCCGCTTACGCGTTTACAAAGGCTAATGATAATGAAGAGTTAGTTTGCAAGTGGTGCTCAAGCATAGAAGTCCTGAGGAACGAGTTAGAACGTGAGAGGGAGGCCAGGGTGAGGCTTGAAGAAAGCGTGATGCTCCTGACGGCAAAATTAGAATCCCTTGAGACTCCAGTTACGAACCCTCCTGCCTCAGTTTCTACTAATAATATAAATAGTACTAATAGCCCTCTCTCTTCCCCTAGTTCATAACCCTTCGTTCGAGTGCGTAACGGAGCCCCATTGAGAAAACCTAAGACTTGTCTACCAGTAATAACAAGCGATAAGTTTTCTGTTTTAGGTTTCGAAGATACTGATGAACCGGAAATACGACTCGTTGGCGATTCCATTGTTCGAGGGCAGCTCGAGGAATTCTGTGGGAGAAATCCTCGTCGTAGGCGCCGTTACTACTACCCTGGTGCAAGGGTGGAGGATATAACTAATAGTGTTGACCATTTTACAGACGGTACCTCCGAGGACACAACGTATGTTATTCATGTCGGTACCAATAACGTTTTAAATTCTAGATCGGAAGAACTGCTGGCTAGGTACAGGGACTTACTAGAGCGATTAAAAGGAAAACTAATAAGATTGTTTTAGCAGGTATACTTCCTCGAATTATCCAACGTAACGATTTCTACAGCAAGGCGACCTATATTAACAATAACCTAAAGTCTCTTTGCCAACAGGATGGAGTGCATTTTGCGAATTTTTGGAACAGTTTCTACGGGAGGAGGGACTTGTTCCTCGAAGATGGACTTCATCTTAATGACGTTGGAGCTGAGCGTTTAGGAAGACTATTTCATAATACTGTCTCTTCTTTTCAGGCTGCCGTAACTCGAACGGTCCCAGCGTAAATTCCACAAATTTCCCCTGCGCTCGCGAAGGTGTCGCAGTTACAAACAATTTGAAGGTTCTATCCTTAAATGCTCGTAGCCTACGAAATAAATTAAACGAATTTTTTTCTTTAATTGCTTGTAAAGACTATGATGTAATTGCGATAAATGAATCGTGGCTTAGTACTGAAACACGTGACTTTGTAGGGGAGTATCAAATTAAAGGTTATAGACTTTTCATTAAAAACAGAATAGGTAGGCGAGGAGGCGGTGTTATGTTGTATATCAAAGATAATATTACGAACGTTATAGAAGTAAAGCACACAATTCCAGAACCGATAGATTCGACTATAGCAGAACTTAAATTAAACGATTTCAAACTTCTTGTTGCGGTTATATATAGGCCCCCTAATCAAACAGCTGATACGAACGAAGCGTTATATCGTGAACTAAAGAGAATAATCGGTAGTGAGCAGGCTTTAGTTATGGGTGACTTTAATTGCACCAACGTGAATTACGATACAATGCAGGGAGACGCGGAAGGTAATCGTTTAGTTAATTTTCTCGAGGATAGCTTTCTTATTCAAAAGATTGGGCAACCTACGAGGTTGGACAGTATTTTAGATTTAGTAATAACTACGGATGATAGGCTAATTACTGATCTTCAAGTAATAGAACCGTTAAGCAGTAGCGATCACAATATGGTAGAATTTGTCCTTTCAGTAAGTCACTCGAAACCAACTAACTCGACTAAAATTCCTAACTTCCAGCGCGCAGACTTTTGTAAATTTCGAAATAAATTGTCACACGTCAATTGGGAAAACGTAATGGGGAACTCCAACGCAAAACTAATGTGGGAATCGTTTGCAACAGTATTTAGGACTATAAATGAAGAATGTGTACCGTACAAAATTTAGCGTGCGAAAGTAAACAACAAACCCTTGTGGTTTACTTCTACTGTAGAGTAGGAGACATTACAAAGAGTAGAGATAGGGCTTATAGGTTACATAAGTGCGATAAAGACAATTTGTTGTTACGAAACACCTACATATCTCTAAGGAGTGAAGCGAAAAGTGTAATAAAAAAGTCCAAGCGCGAATTTGAAATCTCCATAGCTCGTGACGGTAAAGAAAACCCCAAGCGATTCTTTCAATACGTCAATAATAGAAATCCAGTGAAAAGCGTCTTGGGGCCTTTGAAAAATGTAAACAGAGATCTAGTTTCTGAAAACAAGGAAATGGCTACCTTGCTAACCAAATTTTTTACGTCAGTTTTAACTATAGAAAATGTAACGAATATCGCTACGGTCATATACATAAGACCTTTTGATAATGGTAATATTTTGGATAATATTGTGGTCAGTGAAGGGGAGGTATTGCGCTATATTGATAAAATGTAAACGCGTAAATCACCGGGGCCGGATTCCATATATCCCATTTTTGTGCCGCTAACAAAAATTTTTAATGCGTCTATTTCTGAGGGGTGCGTACCAGATAATTTCAAGTTAGCAAACGTAACATCTATTTTTAAGAAAGGCGATAAAGGTGTGGCGGGAAATCATAGGCCAATCAGTTTAAGGTCTGTTGTAGGTAAGCTACTGGAATCAATAATTAGGGATCGTATGGTCGAACACTTAGAATTGCATAAACAGTTAGAAATACGCAGCACAGTTTTAGGCGAAACAAATCTTTCTCAACTAATCTTTTAAAATTTTTCCAAAGCGTGGTTGACGTTTACGATAGACATCGGGCGGCTGATGTAGTGTATTTAGATTTTCAAAAAGCGTTTGACACCGTGCCGCACAAAAGACTCATTGAAAAAACTAAGGCTCATGGAATCAGGGGTGTAGTAATAAATTGGATAGAAGAGTGGTTGCGAGGTAGGAAACAGAGGGTTTTCGTTGATGGAGCGGAGTTGTGTTGGGCCAATGGAGCGAATGGCATTCCTCAGGGTTCTGTATTGGGCCGCTTGCTTTTTCTTATATATATTAACGATTTAGATGTCGGCCTACTCAGTACAATTTCAAAGTTTGCGGATGACACGAAGCTGGGTGGTAGGGCGATTAATGACGAATGGCGAAGATGGAGGTAAAATCAAGGAAGATCTGAATAAAATCGTTGATTGGTCAGTCACATGGCAAATGAGATTTAACGTTCATAAGTGCAAAATTTTGCATATAGGTTCGCGTAACGGTAATTTTGCCTATAGTATGTCAGGGAAAGATTTAACAAGCGTAGAGCAGGAAAAAGATTTAGGAGTTATAGTCACTGGTGATTTAAAAGTAGCGAAACAAAGTACAGCAGCGGTCAATAAGGCTAACAAAATGTTATGCTTTATAGCTCGGAATTTTGAGTACAAACCGCGCGATATTATAGTTCCTCTTTATAAATCATTAGTTAGACCCCATTTGGAGTACGCGGTCCAATTTTGGAATCCGCATATGCGCAAAGATATAGACAAAATCGAAAGAGTTCAAAGACGAGCAACTAAGATGATTCCGTCGCTTAGGTCGAAGTCGTACGAGGATAGGCTTAAAGAGTTAAAATTGACTATACTCGAGACTAGGAGGCTAAAGGGTGATCTAATCCAGGTTTTCAAAATTATGAATGGTGTTCGATAACGTAGATAGAGATAGCTTTTTTCGAAATATCTCAATATAATAGGACTAGAAATAACGGGTGTGAGTTGACAAGTACAAGGTTCGAGACAGCAGTTGCCAAAAACTTTTTTACGCACAGAATAGTAAATAGCTGGAATAGTTTGCCGGGAGAAGTATTTAGTAGCACGTCTATAAACATGTTTAAAAATCGATTAGACGCACATGTTGATAGAATGGGTATAGTTTAAGGTAGTAAAATTAAGGCTTTGTGGTGATAGATCCCACAGCTCAACACAAGTGTTGTGGGATATAGGGAGGCAGCATCTTGGGCTAGGGGATACTCTCTGTCCTTACACACCCCATTTAAAGAGATTCCTCTGCCGAGCGGTGCCCCCCCCATAGTACTGTGAGGTATTGAAAAACTCATGATCTTCACTTGCCCCACAAACACCTCGAAATGGGAGACCCAAAATGGGTGCACACACATTTTTACATTACTGTACAGTCTTTACAGCCTCACCTACATTTTTCCTCCTAAGTATATATATTGTAATGTACAGTATATGGTGGTAAATTTTGACTTGGTCCGCAATCGATATGGACCGTGACTTATTTTTCGTTGGCAAGGTACTAGTACTGATGGATACCGTAATGAAATTGACTGGATTCTTTGGATCTGATATATTTGCATGTCGGTTATAAATAGATATAGTGTTGCATATTTAGGGATAGTAGTCTAAGTATTATGACTTGATCCTCTGGATCCAGAGATTCTATCTTTAGTTTTAAATCGATAATTAATTAGTTTTAAAGATAATTATTTAGTTTTGTAAAAATTGGTTGTTGCCAATGTACAGGCAGTTTTTACATAAATTTCTTATGTTCTTGTGGTTCGGAACTCACGTAAAATTGTAGGTCCCCTCCGCCACCACGGAGGACATAAACAATACACAATTACGAACACAGTTAGTTAGACCAGCCATGAGTGGATCCTAGGGTCTTTGTTGGTCTGAAACATTATAACATTATACTACACTAGCAATTCTATACATAAGGCCCCGTTAGCTGAAAGAGTTTAGCGTACCATAAAGGAACGCTTGCATCCCTATTTTACATATAAAAACACATACAGATGTATAAACATTCTGGGATCTTTAGCCTCGTCATACAACCGTTCACACCATCGCACGATTGGCACAACACCTAACGAAGTTTTAGAAAGAGGTACGCGCACAGAGCCTGATGTGAGAAGAGATGGAACACCGCGCCACACTCTACACGTTTCAAAATCAATGATTATATAAGGCTATCGCGTTCAGGAAATAAATTCGCGAAGGGATTTGAGAAAGGATGGACACGAGATTTTTAAAGTTAGTGTTATGAGACCTAAAGGCGAGATAATGATGTATTATTTTGAAGATTTGAATGGGGAAGAAATCGCAGGAGGCTTTTACCACGATGTGTTGCAGAAAGTGGCATTTAATTTAGGAAAAAATGTGTTTAAAATTGAAAATATCTTAGGAAGCAAAGGTTCAGGAATGAGAAAAATGTACCTGGTGAAATGGCTAGGTTACCCAGAAAGCTTCAACACCTATATAAAAGCTGCTGCAATAATGAAGCTTAAATAGTATGCAACATGGCGCCTAACCACTTCTATGTCACACTCCCGCCTCTTCTTCTCTTTATGTACATACTAACAAAACCCTGGCCAACTTTGTAACAGAACTCCATGGCCCCATTGAATTGGAACGTGATTAGTACGAAGTTGGTGTTTGTGAATTCCAGTTAGCCACCAAATTTTTAACTCTCGAAAATGATCAGGTCATATTTCTGATCCTTAGAAGATTCGATGAGTGTGAAAAATTAGGCATAACCTTAGATAACACTCTGCGATCAGTCCTGTTCGGTGGGGTACAGTACTATAATACAAATGCAACGATAGGACTCGGTCATTATGACACAGCCACGGACATTGTGACGGGTTTAAACAAGTCTTGAAAAGTCGCACCTGACAACCGATTTACTTTTTGAAGTCGTAAACATAGAAACGCCTGCACGCACGTTGAAGTTAAAATCAACGATTAGTAGAAATATTAAAAACAAAGAGCCGTTCACAATTGTTGCCGAGGGTCGATATGGTGCAGCCCTCAAAAGAGACACCTTTCACGAGGCACAACATGGCTTGTCCAGCTTAATGTATCAGTTGAAATTGGAGAAATTAGGTGAAAGCTATCCATCCCCAGAAATGTGCTATTTTTACAGCAATATCGCGGGGCATCAATTTGTTGGGGACACCAAGGCGCGATTGCTGCCCATTGCACACATTCCCAACCATAGAGGGAAGAGTTTGAGCATTATATATGACAGGCCCCATTATATGAATGTTGCGCCTAATCTATTAACCAATATCTCAATATATATAAGAATGATTGAAGTAAAATATTTCCCATTCGGTGATGGGAGCTACTGTAAACAGTGAAGCTACACTTTCGTCGCATTCAGTTATAATGACCCGAAGGCCTTTCACAGTCTATCGAGGGGTGAGTTATCAACGTGGGAGTGGGCTGGGATCCATTTTTTCAACCATGCTACGCACGGCTGTCCCATTGTTGTAGAGGGGAGCTAGATACCTCGGGAGCAAGGCGTTACAATCAGGTTTTAACAAGGTAGAAGACATAATGGGTGGAACTAAACCTAAAGAAGCTCTAAAAAAACATTTAAAACGTACACGGGACGAAATACCAACACGTGGCACTAAACGTAAAAAGACATCAGAAAAGTGTTCTAAGCGAATGAAACCTATGGCTGATCATTTTTTTTAACTGATATAAGGTGAGGACATTGCTCTCACAAATCATAGGCTGATTACTACTTGTCGAGAGAGGTGGCACTATTTCTGACTCGTCATGGCGCGCTTCATCCATCCGTGTAGCTCACAATGTTGTAAATCGGAGCTGTCCCTCTTTGATATGCCCCCAACACAGGTTTCTATTGAGCATAGTGAATTTATTACAATTAACCCATTAAACACAATTAATTCCCCGAGTGCTCCTATAGAATTCGTGATACCCAGCTCAGACTCATACCTTTTTGATCCACGCTGCATGCACATGTATTCTAAACTGCGTATAGCCCATTCAGATGGAACGGACTGCAATGATAGTTACTCTGCATACCCTGAAACCAACTTTCTACACTCCCTCTAATAGACAGAGTTTATTTATTTATTTGACTTGATTTAAATACACCTCACACTGGCTGAATATGGAGTGTAGAAATGCAAAAAAAACTTCACTTTTTTCTACATGAAGGTCAAAATATGATAATAAAAACCCACTCTAGTAGACAGACTTTATTTCCACAACAGTTTCGATGCCCACTGGTATTCTCTTCGGGTGGATGTATCCACCCGAAGAGGATGCCAGTGGGCATCGAAACTGTTGTGGAAATAAACTCTGTCTATTAGAGTGGGTTTTTATTATCATATTTTGACCTTCATGTAGAAAAAAGTGAAGTTATTTTGCATTTCTACACTCCATATTCAGCCAGTGTGAGGTGTATTTAAATCAAGTCAAAATCTCGGCAGGAACGGGTTATTATCACCTACGAGCCTATCTGGAAAATGTTCTCAACTTTACAAAAGAAGCTAAGGATACCTTTTTAATTGCCGAGGGCTATTATCAGACTAAAGACGAAAGTAGTATAAACGATAACTTTAAAAATTCTTAAAAGATATACGAGTGTTTGGACGTCTGTATACAGACTTCACGTTCCAAGTGAAACTGCTTATGAATGGGGTGGATATAAAGTTAAAGCTCACCCGCACGAATCCTGAGATCTGCATAAATCTGGGGCCTGATCAAGAAGAGGGCGCAAAACCCGTTGTGATTCACATCATGGAAACATATCTGCTCGTACGTCGAGTGAAATTAATTGCGCCGAAATATGTAGAAATTGAAAACATTTAATACACGCAACAGTAAAATACCCAATTGACAGAGTACAGATCAAATTATACACGGTGCCTACAGGGTTGGCCTCGAAGCAGCTAGAAAACGTGGTCCTGGGAGCTCTACCTAAAAGGTTATTAATTGGAATGCAGGATCACGCTTCGACGAATGGAAAATATAAAAAGAACGCCTTTAAATTCGAGAATTTCGGCCTTAAAAATATAACTCTATACGTCAATGGCGTTGCGTTGGGTGGGACTATGGATACGGACTACTCATCAAACGCTGTGATCCCGTTTTGCACGAGAGCTTATAGTAATCTGGCCCATATTGCTAGTGGCTGTGATGAGCTCGGGATTGGTGTAAAATGCAGAAAGAATTCATCGATCAATTTAACCTTTACCCATTTGATATCACACCCGACTTATCTGCTAGTGTAAATACACACTTAAGTCCACAACAAAGTGGGAACATCTCAGTAAAATTGGAATTCGTCAACCCTATAGACGCGCCTATTAGTGTACTAGTATACCTCGAATCACAAGCTCTAATAGAAATTGACCGCTTCAGGAACGTAGTCACAGACTTTCAAAATGGACGCGAATACACTCAAAGAGTAATGAAAAGTGACCGAGTCACACGCTCCAAATTTATCGGTGAGTTTGCGAAGAATGAAACATTGAAATTGCCAACTACGAGAGATTGGTGTAGTCTTATTGTCAATACGGACATTGTGGGACGGGGATCGAGGGATTCATTGGTTTGCAATCTATTTTTAAAATAGGGAAAGAATGTACTATTTTGATTCACTCAGTACTCAGCCCTGGAGTGACCCTGTTGTTGTACAATTTCTCGAACAGCTGCATGTCCCTGAAATTGTCTGGAAACCTTACCGTTTCGAAGGATATTTTAGTAATACTTGCGGCATGTACTGTCTTTCATTTCTCCTGCACATGTCACGTGGGAGGTGATTTATAAATTTTTTTAAATTATTCTATTTGTGCGACACTGAGATGAATGATGAATTGGTATGTAGACAGATAAAAAAGGCTCCCATTTGTGCGCACTCACTGTATTGTGTAAAGTTTTACGTGTGTGTATATAATTGTAACTATATTGTGTAAAATGTCTCCATTAATGTTAGTCTTATTTAATAGCTGCTAGTTCTGTAAGCTGAATTGAACTAAAACATAATTTCTACCATTTAATAAATTGAATGAAAATGCAATGTGTTTTGTTCTTAACCACAAAAAAAAACTTACATTAGTTCCTCGATAACCTGACATTCGTTGGTCCGGATGTGAGCCAATATCTCGAGCTCCGCATTCAGGTCACTGGGTTGGCTGCGCAGCAAAACCTCTAAATCGCCGTCGACTATTTGCCGTTCTTCTAAGCTGTCGCGAAAAGTAGCTATAACACGATCAAGTTCCGCATCGGTCCTTTAAAGAGAAATTAACATGATTAGTTCATACTGAATCTTCTTTAATTAAAATCCATTTTTTCATAAATCGAATTGTATTCAGAAAGACTAGCTCAGTACTAATGCAAACTAGTCTATAATTAAGGATACCCGCTATGAAACATTTACAATAAAATATGAGGAGTAGAAAAGTATTATTACAACCACACCATATATATACACACCCACACATATATATATATATATATATATATATATATATATATATATATATATATATACCAAAATAGCCACGAGGGAAACAGAATGGACAATAATTAAAAACCTATTGTTTTTCACCAAAATACAAACAGAGGAATAATATATATATATATATATATATATATATATATATATATATATATGAAGAGAGAGTTGCAAGGCGTTATAAGTACAGTAATTTACAACGCCGGAAATACTTTTATCCTAACTTTGCATACTACGCAATGCTTACCATCACAGGTTCTCGAGCCCAGGACCGTTGGAATTCTTTAAGGTTTTAGTAATTCTGAAACCCTATCTGTAGAACTTTCTATAAATTTATTAAACGTAAATATTTGATAAACAAAATTTACTCTCTAAATACTTAATAGAATACATTAATTACAGAAAGCCTAGCACAGTATCCCTCAGTAAACATGCAATTATATGTCAAGACACCGCGATGTATATAAGGGAGGGGAGAGTTACAATAAGAGAAAAATGTAGGATAGGGTACCCGGGTCAAATAATAAACAGCATGCAACTAGCCTAACCGGTCTTAAAGGAAGATTAGCTGGGTGTACTAGCCATCGTCTGTCAGCATCGGGTTTCGAACCCGGGACCCCAGGCAATTCTTTAAAGTTTTGATAATTCTAAAACCCTACCTGTAGAACTTACTATAAATTTTTAATTTATCACGTGCAGGGAAACAAGCGCGTAATAAAATTTCAATTTCAAAAGACAGCTTCATCGCATAATAAAATTCACTGTCTAAATATCGTTATCAGGAACGACGATTAACTGGGTGTGCTACGCATCGTCTGCCGGCACTGGGTCTCGACCCCTGGGCAAATATGCTTTCACTTCGTTTTATTACCGCTTTTTATAAGTTATAACAGTTGCACTGAATGAAACGATGTGTGTGTGTATATATACACATAGCCCGAATCACAAATTAAATTAATTACCTACATTTCAATGTCCTCTTCATCGGTTGATCCTTTCTCTCCGTCACAAATTTCTGCAATGGTTTGCGTTAAAAGTAGGGCGTTCCGGTCAGCCGTTCTAAAAAGGTGCAGTGTAGCCCCTGCACAAAGGTCTCCGTCTTCAAACAATTGCGGAGAGCAGTAAAGCTGTTGTGAATTACTCATGGCGATATATTTCTGTAGTTACTCGTTGATAAAAACAACTGTTGTGGATTTCAGATAAAAGTACCCCCTTTTATATACGCGGTCCTAATTTTAACCACCCCCTCAATAGCCGAATCGCGAGTTTCCTATTGGCCGTCGGTGAAATTTGGGTTGTCCATAACGTGTAAGCGTGACTACCCACCAACCAGAGATCCTGGGCTCGTTCTCAGGCTCCGCCCATTGGTCTGTAATTGGACGAGCCGCGAGTTCTGAGGGCATGTCAAATATAACTTATCCATTCCATAGATTTTTTTTCAGAAATGAAACATTCGTAGAGAGAGAGAGAGAGAGCGAAAACTTATATAGCAGGATGGATTTCAACATAAAAATTGAATATTAATTACCACGTGTTTTATATATATATATATATATATATATATATATAAATATATATATGTTAACCCCTCCGTCTATGGCCTGTGTTGGTTCGAAGTCGACGGGGGTTCTGGTTAGGAGGCAGCAACGGATTTGTTACTTGCAGTAGTTTCTTCTATAGTACTCTCCGAGTTCTTCTATAGTGCCTCGGAGGATTCTGAGAGGCTTATTAAATTCTCTGAGGGTTCCCCCGATTCTTCTTGTAACGTATCGGGAGACTTTAATGACTGAGTTCTCTGAAGAGAGCATGGCTGGAAGGAAAAGGTAAAGACTCTTTCTTACTGTAATTTAATGCTAAAATGTTACAGGTAATGCTCAGCCTCGTAGTCTAAACCAGAATGAACATGGAAGAATTTTTGTGGGTTTATATACCCATAAATAGCTAACATCATTATTAAATGTTGAAAAGACTACATTATTTTGGCATAATAGTTAAAAATAAAGTAAACTTTTTGCTGTGACAATGTTTAAACAGATAAACAGGATATAGGAAGAGGAAGACATATTTTTATCTTAAACAGCGTATTTTCAGATCTGATGTTTTCTGGATCTGCCAAGTTAATTACAAGTGGAAAATGAACTATGCATCTTTCCACTAAAATATGCATATGAGCAAAAATTAAAGGTTTAAGATTTACAATTAAATGCTTAGGCAAGACATGACTTCATCTTTTATAATGAAGATAGAACGTATACAAAACATGAACATTGCAAAAGTTACTCAGGATTCATTATTAAACTAAATCTAAAAATGATTAAGAAATTTTTAAAAAGAACAAGTCATCAATTATTCGGCAAAGTAGAAAGCACATAAAAAATTTATCCCAACGAAAAAAAAATAATAAAAAATAATAATATCGCCGAGTGTACATTCCTAAATGGCGACATAATGTCGGGTCGTACATTCAGTACAATCCCAAGTACATCACTGAGTACGTTGTAATTTTGGTTTATTACAATTATGATTATAATTACCAATTAATTCACATTCGCTTATTATCGTTAATTATAGTTTCATTAAAGTACATCAATTACATTATATTAAAATATTACAATTAAACAGTTAACTATAGTTTTTTTTACAGTGTTTCATATTTATAGACAATTTGGATGTTAGAAGTATAACAAAGTACATGGGCACATACGGTATATATATATATATATATATATATATATACGGTGTGTATATATATATATATAACATAACAATGATTTATAAATTAGAAGCAAGCGAGAGGAGATTTTCACCTCAGAAGCGCTTGCTTTCGCTACTGTCAGCGGAATTTGAACACTTGTATAAGCATTTATGAGTATTGCCGGAAATTAATTAATTTAAAGAAAAGAAATAAAAAGAATACATGTGAACGTATGTACATGTACGTAACTATGTAAGTAATCATGACCATCAGGGGACATGTACGAATGCACAAAGTATTGTACACATATTGGTAGTCGCACGATACGTTGACAATAGATAGACAATAGGTAGGTCGATGAATGAATAATTAATACAATTAATAAAAGTTAACGGTCAAGATAAGATATGGATGTATGAATGAACAGCATATACATAATGACGTATAGCGAGTAAAGTTTTTATTATTATGTTAAATAATTTACCATACATTGAATACGAAAGATATCCACATACTAAGCACGTGATTCAGTATTCAAAGTATGGAAAACGTGAAGAGAATTAAGTTACTTTATGACGTCATAGTTATTCAAATTATGCCGTACGTCAATTCATAATTAATACGCCATAGTTATTTAATTCGTACGTACAGTACAAGTCATTATTGGGAGAATTTAGAAGAGATGAATTAGAGCAATATTGTAATGAAAGGTTTATAGCCATTATTAAGGAATTGGGTACATTGGAGGAAGAATTAAGTAAATGAATGAGGAAGTACAAACAAGGGTTCACATCATGTCACATGCAATGTGTAAAGATGAGGGTTAGATGCAAAACAACAATAATTAATTATCATAAAGTCTATAATAAATGGAAAATGGATATGTAGGTAATATTGTGAAGGAAATGTTAAACGATCTAAACCGTCGAGTGTCTTGTTTGTACTTTAAGGGAATGAAATTAAGGGACATTCGCTTCTCACAACGAACCTTCACTGACACATGGATTCAACTTAACCATAGAAATGGTAGGTCGCATGGTTGTGAAACTGCAAAAATAGAAAGCAACAAATAAAAATTTTATCCAAACTCGCGTTAGGCGATTTTGGTTCTTATGTTAAAATGAATATTTGACTTTATAGGAATTATTCATTGTCCATTTTTACAGGGCTCTCCTCTCTAGAATGATATTAATACAATACAATTAATACAATACAATAATATAACATCCCAATTAATTCAAACTAGATGATAACTAATAGTTTTTATAATTACAAATTTATATACACAACATAAGTCGGGGTGGTTAAGTTACAATGCGCAGTAATTAGAAAATCAAATCCTTAACACGACACTTGCTTAGAGAGTTATTATAAAATATAAAAAATTCAAAGATTAATACTTTAATTTATGCAAACAGAATAAAAGGATTAATACGTTAATTTAGACAAACAATGATATTGTTACATTTTCAAAAAAAAAAATTTTTCCTGTCGAAAAAAAAATACATAGTGAGTAAAAGGGAAATTTTAATTTTAAGGTTCAGGAATTTCCAGTTACCATGACCGTACAGTTAATAAACTAATTTTATTGACTAGTGTAGGTAAAAATCGAATTACGTAATGGATGGTGTATAGACCTGTGGTCAACTATGTATTCATGTGTATCAGGTACAGAGTGTACGTGGTTGGTTAAAATAACTTAATAAATGCATGAGCAAGATTATATTATTAAGCAACAATTATTAAGATTAAGTAAATTCAGGATATGAATAGTGAATTTCCTTTCCAATAAGTATGCCAATGATTTCAAGAATGTGGGTGATTATAATTGGGTGAAAGTGTAATCAGTATCCCCAGATTTTTGTAATAGTTTTGTACGTAATGTTTGTGGAGAAATGTGCAATTTGTGCATACATGCGTGTGTGTGTAGGGATTCGGAAGGTTTTCGAATTAACAGAGTTTAAAAATAATGTATAATAATTTAAAATGAGAGTAGGGTTATAAATTCCATTAAGTTTAAGTGAATTATTCTTAAATTCTAATACAGGTAGCATTAATGGCAATGTATTCGACCAATAACATTCATAGCCATATAGTAACAGTATATCACCATTAATATCAACCAGAAGTATCAGTACGATAATTGAATTTTATTTGACGATTTTACGGGGCATACGTGATAACAGGGTTTAGTGAAATTCATGGTGAGAGTACAATTATGTAATTAGTAATATTAAAATGATGTAACAAAATTATTAGAAGGGGAAAAATGGCGTTCTGGTATAGAGTGTCAAAATTGGCTATAATTTTGTTTGATACCTTACAAATGGTACAATAACAATTTAACGACAATTACTTACGATTAATTGAATAAAAAAAAAAATTTAAATAAAATTTGAAAATAGAAATCAATTATGAACTAAAATGAACTAAACACTGGGTTATAGGTTCCATATAATACTCTTAAAATTAAAAACACAACTTAACATAAATTGAGGTTATGTTCCGCAGTACCAAATGAGGCTCCTGGTTGGCTTCTGGACCAACCTGAGTGAAAGAAAACAGATGGTTAAACTGTGGTTTGACTGGAGCCATTTCCCTGGTTGACACTGGGTTCAACTGGGGTTGGGGTTATTGGAAAAATAATAAAATTTGGAATACTGCATTCGGGGGAATTGAGAGTGACCAATCGGGGAGATATGATGTCTGAAATTAACAATGTCTTTTCGTGAGCACTTTGCTCTTTAAGAAAACATCGATTGTCACACTGCTTAGAACACAAATTAAAGGAGTTCAAACAAAACGGAGGGACGGCATGTTCCTCCCCATAGTAATTTAAAAAGTCATTGGGATATGATCGATTAGTTACTACACTATTACTGTCATCATATACATCACAATAATTATAAAAATCGTTACAAATATTTGTAAAAACGGTTTTGGTTACAAACAATAAAATATATAATTTCACCTGTATATTTATAAACGCAAATACTGCATGCAAAAAGAGATAAATTTGTTAATTTCCTTCTTACAACAAAAAAAAGAAGGTTGAATTAAAGACAAACCTGTCAATTCAGGTTGAATTAAATTCTCTTTTACAACAAAAAAAGGTTGAATTAAATTGACTGTACTGAAATGACTTGAAATCGACTTCAACTTGACTTGAAACTGACTACAACTGACATGGGACTGACTACAACTGTCTTGAAACTGACTACAACTGTCTTGAAACTGACTACAACTGACTTGAAACTGATTACAACTGACTCGTAACTGACTTGCAACCGAAACTGACTGAAACTGAAACTGACTCGAACTTGAACTGCTATCAAGTGAAGTCTATTATTCTCTGGGGTGGTTGTCCCTCTGGATGCAACCGACTGGCTGGAAACTGACTGACTGAAAACTGACTGAAACTGAAACTGGCTGAAAACTGAAATTGACTGCATTCGAACTGCTATTAAGTGAAGTCTATTATTCTCTAGGGCGGTTTTTCCTCTGGATGCAACCAACTGACTTGAACTGTTATCAAGTATCTCTCTATTCTAGTATTCTCTGGGGCGGTCGTCCCTCTGGATGCAACCAACTGACTTGAACTGCTATCAAGTATTTCTATAAATCTCTAGGGTGGTTGTCCCTCTGGATGCAACTTACTGACTTGAACTGCTATCAAGTGTCTCTATAAATCTCTGGGGCGGTTGTCCCTCTGGATGCAACCTACTGATTTGAACTGCTATCAAGTGTCTCTATAAACTATAAACTATCTCTTTCTCCATTATAATAATGCACAATAAATGCACAATAATTGAAAGTCAATTTAATTCAATAATTTGAAAAAATTGTAAACAAAAATAAAAAATGTAAACAACATTTCACTCGAATGAACGCGAAGGTACCGTAATAATATGTTTGGTACATAAAAATAAAATTATTGTATACTAACTATAATAGTGAAAATAACTGTTTCAATACAAAGAAATGTATCACTGGTGTAGTGAATGTTCACTGTGTTTCTTGTAAATTCTGGCTTGATACTCTTTATTAACTGTTAATAATACTGACTTCTCAAATGTTTAGATATTACTTTAAAGAAAAAGAGCTCTGTACTTAATAAGATTCCTACTGCGAAGTCCTGGGAGACGTGTCCTGAAGACGTGTCTTTCTGGCCACTTGTTCTTGGATGAAAACTAGGCGTGGAGAACTTGGAGTCGTGACACACCGGTTCAAGGGTGGATGTGACGAATTGGAAGTCGTGACACGCCGGTCAACTGGATGTTGGTTCTAGTTCCAGGGTATGGAAGACTGGAAGAATCCTGGATGCAGAGGTCGCCAGTTATCCTGGGGCAGGGTCGCCACTTTTGTTAACCCCCTCTTCTATGGCCTGGGTTGGTTCGAAGTCGACGGGGGTTCTGGTTAGGAGGCAGCAACAGATTTGTTACTTGCAGTAGTTTCTTCTATACTACTCTCCGAGTTCTTCTATAGTGCCTCGGAGGATTCTGAGAGGCTTATTAAATTCTCTGAGGGTTCCCCCGATTCTTCTTGTAACGTATCGGGAGATTTTAATAACTAAGTTCTCTGAAGAGAGCATGGCTGGAAGGAAAAGATAAAGACTTTTTCTTACTGTAATTTAATGCTAAAATGTTACAGGTAATGCTCAGCCTCGTAGTCTAAATCAGAATGAACATGGAAGAAATTTTGTGGGTATATATACCCATAAATAGCTAACATCATTATTATTAAATGTTGAAAAGGCTACATGATTTTTTGCACAATAGTTAAAAATAAAGTAAACTTTTTTGCTGTGACAATGTTTAAACAGATAAACAGGATATAGGAAGAGGAAGCCACATTTTTATCTTAAAAAGCGTATTTTCAGATCTGATGTTTTCTGGATCTGCCAAGTTAATTACAAGTGGAAATTGAACTATGCATCTTTACACTAAAATATGCATATGAGCAAAAATTAAAGGTTTAAGATTTACAATTAAATGCTTAGGCAAAACATGACTTCATCTTTTATAATGAAGATAGAACGTATACAAAACATGAACATTGCAAAAGTTACTCAGGATTCATTATTAAGCTAAATCTAAAAATGATTAAGAAATTTTTAAAAAGAACAAGTCGTCAATTATTTGGCAAAGTACAAAGCACATAAAAAATTTATCCCAACGAAAAAAAAATAATAAAAAATAATAATAATATCGCCGAGTGTACATTCCTAAATGGCGACATAATGTCGGGTCGTACATTCAGTACAATCCCAAGTACATCACTGAGTGCGTTGTAATTTTGGTTTATTACAATTATGATTATAATTACCAATTAATTCACATTCGTTTATAATCGTTATTTATAGTTTCATTAAAGTACATTAATTACATTATATTAAATTGTTATCGTTAATTACAGTTTCATTAAAGTACATTAATTACATTATATTAAATTATTATCGTTAATTATAGTTTCATTAAAGTACATCAACTACATTATATTAAAATATTACAATTATTTCCAATTAAACAGTTAACTATAGTTTTTTTACAGTATTTCATATTTATAGACAATTAGGATGTTAGGAGTATAACAAAGTACATGGGCACATACGGTGTATAACTGTATATATATAACATAACACATAATGTTTTATAAATTAGAAGCAAGCGAGACGAGGTTTTCACCTCAGAAACTCTCGCTTTCGCTGCTGTCAGCGGAATTCGAACACTTGTATAAGCATTTATGAGTATTGCGAGAAATTAATTAATTTAAAGAAAATAAATAAAAAGAATACATGTGAACGTATGTACATGTACGTAACTATGTACGTAATCATGATCATCAGGGGACATGTACGAATGCACAAAGTATTGTACACATATTGGTAGTCGCACGATAGGTTGACAATAGGTAGACAATAGGTAGGTCGATGAATGAATAATTAATACAATTAATAAAAGTTAACGGTCAAGATAAGCTATGGCTGTATGAATGAACAACATATACATAATGACGTATAGAGTGGAAAGTTTTATTATTATGTTAAAGAATTTACCATACATTGAATACGAAAGATATCCACACGTGATTCAGTATTCAGGGTATGGAAAACGTGAAGAGAATTAAGTTACTTTATGACGTCATAGTTATTCAAATTATGCCATACGTCAATTCATAATTAATATGCCATAGTTATTTAATTCGTACGTACAGTGCAAGTCATTATTGGGAGAATTTAGAAGAGATGAATTAGAAGAATATAGTAAGGAAAGGTTTATAGCCATTATTAAAGAATTTGGTACATTGGAGGAAGAATTAAGTAAATGAATGAGGAAGTAATAAATGGAAAATGGAGATATGGGTAATATTGTGATAGAAATGTTAAACGAGCTAAACCGTCGAGTGTCTTGTTTGTACTTTAAGGGAATGAAATTAAGGGACATTCGCTTCTCACAACGAACCTTCAATGACACAACATGGATTCGACTTAACCATAGAAATGGTAGGTCGCATGGTTGTGAAACTGCAAAAATAGAAAGCAACAAATAAAATTTTTATCCAAACTTGCGTTAGGTGATTTTGATTCTTATGTAAAGATGAATATTTAATTATATAAGAATTATTCATTGTTCATTTTTACACACACTTATATATATATATATATGAAGATTTTAGCGACTTTTACAATCATCTAAAACTGGAAAATAATTTTTAAACAAATAACACCAGTACACATTTGAAAACTTGTCGATCGATTTTTACAAACTAGTTGGTGATTCTATATAATTTGAGTGCGCTGATCTCAAAAATATAGTTAGTTTTTCCCTATCACGTATGGTTTTCTTACTACAGGGTGTGTCATAAATCCCCCATTTATCCCCAAATGTGAACCATCTTATCGAGACCAACATTGGATTGCACATGCTAAACCATAAATTTTGTTGTTATAGACTACAGTAACGCTTACATAATAATGTAGGGTAAATATATATAACAACCAGTCCCGTTCCCAGGAAAATACTCTCTCCCCTCCCATCAATGGGTGGTTAACATTTGGGGACAGATGAGGTATTACAACACCCCTTGTAGCACGAAATCTTTAGGTGATAGAGTAAAACCTAATTGAAGCAGAATTAAATAGCTCCTAGCTCTTGGACAAGCATATTGCTTGTTTATGAAAGAATAAAAAAATAACTGAAAGAAACAAAATATTTTACCTTCTTTACTTGCAAACATTTCAGGACTTATTCCAAAGACTTAAGACTACGAAGGTAGATCTGACTAATGACGACTAAACCGGTGCTTCTTTGATGTTTTCTTATGCTGTGCGTTAGGCTGATCTCGTTGCAGACACCAGCAGTAATCCGCAATCATATTTGTATGCCATCTTCCTTGATATCTTCTTTCCATGGTTTTGATGTCCTGGTGAAATCGTTCCCGTTGCTCCTCACTGACATCTCCGAGATTTTCGGGAAAACGGTCAAGATGCGAAAATAAGAAGTGAACTTTCAGGCTCATGTTGCAGCCTAAGGCGCAAAACTTTTTAAGCATATTTTCCACCAGTCTTTCATAATTTTGGCTTTTGTAATTTCCCAAGAAGTTTTCAACAACATCTTTGAAACCAAGCCATGCTTCTTTTTCTTTATTGGTCATTGTGTTCAGGAAATGATCGTCTCTCAATAACTTTCTAATCTGAGGACCTATAAAAACACCTTCCTTTATTTTTTCGTAGCTAATCTTTGGATATTTTGAACAAATGTACTTGAAACACTCACCTTCTCTATTCAATGCTTTGACATACTGCTTCATCAAGCCTAACTTAATGTGCAAGGGTGGTAGGAGGATTTTATTTGGTTCAACTAGATGTTCATGTAAAATGTTCTTTGATCCTGGGGTAAGATTCTCTCTAGGAGGCCAAGTTTTCCTCTTCCAGTGCTGGTCACGTGCTCGCCTATCCCATTCGCAGATGAAACATGGCATCTTAGTTTATCCTGATTGCTGCCCAAGTAACATGCAAAGGACTTTGAGATCCCCACACAATATCCATCTGTGATTTTGATACCGAATTTTTTCCAGAAGCAGTTTCATGTTATCATAGGTCTCTTTTAAATGAGTAGAATGGGCCACTGGGATTGATGCATATTTGTTACCGTTGTGCAGTAACACTCCTTTTAGACTGGTTTTAGAGGAATCTATAAACAACCTCCAGTCACTGGTTTGGTATTCGATGCCTAGCTTGCACACTAATCCTGTGATGTCCTTGCAAAATACCAAGGGGCCATCTTCTTCGAAAAAAGGCACGAAGTCTTTCTCACGATTTCTGTACCAAGCGAAGTATGTGTCGGATGCCAATAAATTGTTCTCCTGCAATCTAGACTCCAAAAGTTCTGCAGAGTCCTTAGGCAGATTCAAATCCCTGACTAAGTCATTTAGTTCGGCTTGGGTTAATGGTTTAGGAGGATCTCGGTCAACTGTTGGCTGTTCATAAACATCATCATTGTCTGGATTTGGAGCTGAATCAGAATTTGAATTGTATTGATCCAGACTCTCGGGTGGGCGGGGAATAGGAACTTCTGGACAATGGGGTACCGGCCTTATTGCAGATGGAAGACTTGGGTATTGAAGGCTCTCTTTATTCTTCGCATTATAACCTTTAACATTGCAAGAACAGAAGTAGCAGTCGTCGGTATGGTTTCTAGGCTCGCGCCATACCATAGGGATCCCAAATGGCAAACTTTTCTTTTTACCTTTGCTCCAATTCCTTAATGCCGCAACACACGTAAGACAAACCTTGTGTGGAGCCCAACTTTTGTCTTGATCTCCTAATTTAATTCCAAAATAAGCATGATAAGCTCTCTTAATGAAGGTCGTTACATTTGTGCTTTGTTTTACAACAACATACCGACCACAAATATAACAAAATATGTCTGGACTATGGGTACATCCTCTAGAAGCCATTATTAAAATTTTAAAGACGTAATGTTAGAATTATCTATCTGAAAAATATGAAAAAACGAAATTAATTAAAGATAAAAAAGGTAAAAAATTACAAAACGCCCCAAAATTGTTTTGCTAATAACTTTAAAACTGTGGGTGATAGAAAAAAACTGGTAGCATTTTTTAATTCAGCGCAGGGAACTGCTTCAGAATCACAACTCAAAATAAAGAAATCGATTTTCATGCAGACCGGTGTAATTGGCAGAAATGAAAGGACGATGGGAGTTTGGCCGTATGGTAAATATCCATTTATTAGCTAATATATATATATATATATATATATATATATAATGTTATAATGTTTCAGACCAACAAAGACCCTAGGATCCACTCATGGCTGGTCTACCTAACTGTGTTCGTAATCGTGTATTGTGTATGTCCTCCGTGGTGGCGAAGGGGACCTACAATTTTACGTGGGTTCCGAACCACAAGAACATAAGAAACTTATTTAAAAATTGCCGGTAAATTGGCAACGACCAATTTTTACGAAACTAAATAATTACACTGGTATGCATATGAAATTTGTTTGTCTGCTGTGAGGGTTTTTTCAACTCATATTATATAATTCGACCATGCTGAATTCGAAAACGATTTTGGTTTTCCTCAATCAGGTCAGGTTTTTTCTCTATTGGCCATTTATTATAAGTCCAATTTTATCCCCAAATTTATTGATTTTTTTTAGCTTAAACACTGTAGATACGAGTAATATTATAAGAACACTCGTGAAAAATGAAAACGTTGTGTGAATAAATACTTTTATTCATACAATGAATATGGAAAAAAGTTTATTGAGGAAGGAATGAAGTTTTTTTGGCTTTCCGTCTGTGTTTTTCTTCGGGCACGTCTCGCTTCAAACACCAGCAATAGTCCGCCAGCATATTGATATCCCAGTTTCCCTGGTACCTCTCTTCCATTATTTTGATATCTTGGTGAAATCGTTCACCCTGTTCCTCACTATAATCCCCGCAATTTTCAGGAAAATAGTCCAAGTGGGACCACAAAAAGTGCATTTTTATGGACATGCGCGACCCATGAGCTTTGAAAGCTTCCATCAAGTTTTCGACAACGGACTTGTATTCTGGACTTCTACGCTTGCCAAGAAAATCAGTGACAACTGATTTGAATGCCTGCCAGGCATTCTTCTCAGTTGGAGTCATTGCGTTTTCGAACTGAGTATCCTTGATCAAAGTTCGAATTTGACCATCAAAAACCCCAGCATTTAGTTTAGCATCAGATATATGAGGAAATTTACTCTCGAGATATCGGAATGCTGAACCCTCCTTATTCATTGATTTGATGAAATTTTTCATCAAGCCCAGCTTAATATGAAGTATGAAAATAAAAACCCACTCTAATAGACAGAGTTTATTTCCACGACAGTTTCGACGCCTACTGGCATCCTCCTCGGGTGGAGATGCCAGTGGGCGTCGAAACTGTCGTGGAAATAAACTCTGTCTATTAGAGTGGGTTTTTATTTTCATATTTTGACCTTCACGTAGAAAAAAGTGAAGTTTTTTGCATTTATTAATATGAAGTGGTGGGAGCAAAATTTTTGTTGGTGGTACAAGGGGCACTGAAACGACATTATGCGACCAAGGTTCAAATTCTCTCTGGATGCCCATTCACGCTGTGCATAGTGCTTCTCATCCGCTCGGCTATCCCATTTGCAGAGGAAACATGGGTATTTCGTGTATCCCCCTTGCATTCCCATACAAATGCCACAATCTGAAAAAAAATGAAAATATTTAAAGAATTTAGAGAATTTGTTCTATCAGATAAAAAAATCTATGCATTGGACTGTATCACTTCTGTGGGAAGTTAAGTGTTCTTATACGCTCTCAACAACCTTTGGAAAAACAACATAGTCAATAGCAATAGTTTACTTATGATATTAGTATTACCTTCAAATCTCCACAGATCCTCCAGTTATGTTGGTCGTATACGAGAGCATCCAGTAAAATTTTCATGTTATCGTAGCTCTCAGTAAGTTGTACGGAATGTGCTACAGGGACTGATGCAACCCTATTCCCAATGTTGAGAAGTACTGCTTTCAAACTTCGTTTAGACGAGTCTATAAATAGCCTCCATTCTGATGCGTTATATGGCAGGCCCAAGGATTCGATTAGCCCCTCAACATTGCAGCAGTACACTAAGGAAGAGGTATTTTCGTGCACTGCAAAAAACTTGCGGAATTCTTCCTCTCGTTTCCTATACCAGGAGAATGTTGTTCCCGGAGCCAGCAAGTTGTCCTCTCGAAGTCGTGAGCCCAAGATCTCGGCAGCTAATTTGGAAAGTCCTAAATCCCTGGTAAGATCATTAAGTTTGGCCTGGTTGAGAGGCCTCGGCTCATTTGAAGCGGTATTTTGAGGTATATACGACTGGGACTGGTCATTGGCATTGGTCATTGATTCATCATCAGAATCATCGAGTCCAGGGTTTAAGGTGGGTCGGTATTGGAATTCCAGGACCATGGGGGTACAGGTCTCATAGCAGAAGGAATGTCGGGGTATACAACAATGTGTTTATTCTTCTTGTTAACTCCTGAAAATAGAAACACAGAAACATGGATATAAAACTTGCATATGAAATAGAAGAAGCATTCAGACAGTGGCGGCTCGTGAGGGAAGGCTGCGGTCTGTAAGATATGAAATAGGTCGATGGAGTCTGTATATTTTCTTTCTTTTTCATTCATATTGTCCCTTCGGGGACAATATGAATGAAAAGAAAGAAATATACAATCATTGTATATGTAAATGTAACTTGTATAACAATATGTATGTGTAAATGTATTTTCTATAACAATATGTATATGTAAATGTATGATTACCATTATGGTGAATATTACATTATGGTGAATATTATGCTATATATGGTGAATATTACATTATGGTGAATATTATGTCAAGTTTCATACAAGGATTTCAAAATATTTAAGAAAAATAAATTTATAAGCCCACCTTGGAGGTTTGTCATGCAGAAATAGCAATCTGTCACGTGATCCTTTCCTTCTCTCCAAATCATGGGAATTCCAAAAGGCAAAGATTTCGCTCTGCCTTTGCTCCATCTTCTCAAATTTTAAATGCACGTCTTGCAGCAGCACATATGAGGGGCGAAATTTTTGCCTGGTCCCCTAGCTTAATTCCAAAGTATGCTCTATACATTGTCTTCACAAATTTAGTGATTTGGGACTGGTTATTTGGCATGGTACCGTCCCACATATGTAGCAGAATCTATTGGGATCATTTTACACGCTCTATTCATTATAGAAATATTTTATCTATATGCCTGAAAAGTAAAAAAGATATTATACAAGTGAAACAAGTGATGATAGATGTTACTGTTCCAATTCCGCTTTGACAAAATCACGAAAAATTATATTTTACTTATGAGGCCATAGCCGGATAACCTGAGCTGATTGAAAAAAACGGATTGTAGATTCGAAATCAGCAGGAAACACTCTATAAGAATCACTTACAAACCCTTGACAGCAAAATTGATGCATACCAGTGTTATCAATTTAAAATAATTAATTATCGGTTTAAAACTAAAGATAGAATCTCTCGGTCCAGAGGAGCAAGTCATAATAGACTACTATCCACAAATATGTTACATTCTATATCTATTTATAACGGACATGCAAATATATCAGATCCAAAGAATCCAGTCAATTTCATTACGGTATCCATCAAGTCACGGTCCATATCGATTGCGGACCAAGTCAAAATTTACAACCATATACATTATCAATTTAAAAATAATTAATTATCGATTTAAAACTAAAGATAGAATCTCTCGATCCAGAGGATCACGTCATAATAGACTACTATCCACAAATATGTTACACTCTATATCTATTATATAACGGACATGCAAATATATCAGATCAAAAGAATC